>JABWTJ010000647.1:266260-451694 GCA_016801875.1 Solanum sitiens | reverse complement strand
AAACAAACTATTGACCCACCTATGCCGTCTATTGTGGAAAAGGTGATCAAAGATAATAATATAGTGGTAGAGGTTAGTGATGAAGTAGAAGATAACACTGATAAAGATGTTGAAGTACCTAAAAAGGTAACTCCCATGCCTAGACCTCCACCCCCCTTTCCTCAAAGATTAGTGAAAAAGACCGAGGATGGCAAATATCGGCGCTTTATAACAATGTTGAAGCAACTTTCTATCAATGTCCCTTTGGTAGAAGCTCTTGAACAAATGCCCGGTTATGCCAAGTTTATGAAAGATTTGGTTACAAAGAAAAGATCGGTCACTTTTGAGGATGATGACAGAATGCAGCATTGTAGTGCTATTGCTACAAGGTCTTTGGTGCAAAAGAAAGAAGATCCGGGTGCATTTACTATTCCTTATACAATCGGGTTATTACATTTTGCAAAAGCATTATGTGATCTAGGGGCAAGCATAAATCTCATGCCCCTCTCGATTTACAAGAAGTTGGGTTTGCGCGACCCAAAGCCCACTGCGATGCGGCTACTGATGGCCGATCGAACAGTAAAAAGGCCTATAGGGATACTCCATGATGTGCTAGTAAAAGTAGAGTCGTTCATATTTCCAGCAGATTTTGTCATTCTTGATTGTGAAGTCGATTTTGAGGTGCCCATTATTCTTGGGAGGCCATTCCTTGCTACGGGTAGAGCTTTACTTGATATTGAAAAAGGGCAGATGAAATTTCGGTTGAACAATGAAGAAGTGACTTTCAACATTTGTAGGTCCATGCGGCAGAGTGGTGAGCTCCAATCGGTATCTGCCATATCCTACAAAGTTGGTGAATCATCCAAAACACAAATAGAAGAACGGCTAGGTGTAGAAGCACTGGCGACAGTGATAATGAATCTTGATAATGAAGGCATTGAAGAATATATGTCATTAGTCGCTGCCCTTGATCGTGGTAATATTCAGTTCAAACCGAAGAAATATGAGCTAGACATGAAGAATCGCGAGTCTCCACCCGCTAAACCATCTATAGAGGAGGCTCCAAAGCTAGAACTAAAAGCTCTCCCACCACACCTCAGGTATGAATTCTTAGGAAATGGTGATACATTGCCGGTAATCATTGCATCAGATCTGAATGAATAACAAGTTGAGAGTTTGGTCAAAGTGCTAAAAAGGTTCAAAAGAGCTATGTGGTGGACCATTGCGGACATTATTGGGATCCCCCCTGGTATTTGTTCTCATAAAATCCAACTCATGCCCGATCATAAGCCAAGTATTGAACACCAGAGACGCTTAAATCCACCTATGCAAGAGGTTGTGAAGAAGGAAATCATAAAATGGTTGGATGCTGGAGTAATTTATCCGATCGCCGATAGTAGTTGGGTATGCCCTGTTCAGTGTGTACCTAAGAAAGGGGGAATTACTGTGGTCCCCAATGAAAAAAATGAACTTGTTCCAATGAGGCCGGTGACTGGATGGAGGGTGTGTATGGATTACCGGAAATTAAATACATGGACCGAAAAGGACCATTTTCCCATGCCCTTCATGGATCAGATGTTGGATAGACTCGCCGGAAAAGGGTGGTACTGTTTTCTTGATGGTTATTCAGGGTATAATAAGATCTCTATTGCACCAGAAGATCAAGAGAAGACCACTTTTACTTGTCCATACGGGACCTTTGCGTTCAAGAGAATGCCGTTTGGGTTGTGCAATGCACCCGCCACATTTCAGAGATGTATAATGTCAATATTCTCCGACATGGTAGAAGATACTATTGAGGTTTTTATGGATGATTTTTCTGTGGTTGGTGAATCATTCGAGCAATGTTTGAGCCATTTATCTGAGGTTCTTAAGAAATGTGAAGATTGCAATTTAGTTCTCAATTGGGAAAAATGCCACTTCATGGTCAAAGAAGGTATTGTTTTAGGCCATCGTATTTCAGAAAAAGGCATAGAAGTTGATCGAGCCAAAGTTGAGGTGATAGAGAGACTTCCTCCACCTATCTCTGTAAAAGGTGTGAGAAGCTTTCATGGGCATGCAGGTTTTTACAGGAGATTCATCAAAGATTTCTCAAAAATTGCACATCCATTGTGCAAACTGTTGGAAAAAGATTGTAAATTTTCTTTTGATGAATGCTGTCTTAAAGCATTCGGCGATCTCAAAGAAAAATTGGTATCTGCACCTATCATTATTTCTCCGGATTGCAGCAGTCCATTTGAGGTAATGTGTGATGCGAGTGGGGTTGCCCTTGGTGTAGTATTGGGACAAAGAAGGGACAAAATCCTTCATCCCATTTACTATGCTAGTAAAGCCCTTAATGAAGCTCAGAAGAACTATACAGTCACTGAACAAGAGCTCCTTGCAGTAGTATTTGCTTTTGAAAAATTTCGCTCCTATTTGCTAGGTACTAGAGTTATAGCGCATACTGACCATTCAGCCCTGAGATATTTGATGGCAAAGAAGGATGCGAAACCAAGGTTAATTCGTTGGGTATTACTACTGCAAGAATTTGACTTTGAGGTAAGGGATAGAAAAGGGACCGAAAATCAAGTTGCTGATCACTTGTCCCATTTAGAAGATTAAGCTATGCGAGAGTTGGGGGATAAGACTGATATTGATGACACGTTCCCCGATGAGCATGTATTGGCTGCCTCACAAGACCTGATTCCGTGGTTCGCAGATTTTGCGAACTACTTAGCTAGTGATATTGTTCCATCGGACCTGTCTTTTCATCAAAGGAAAAAGTTCATGTACGATGTGAAGAAGTTCTTTTGGGATGAACCATACTTATACAGGAGCTGTGCTGATGGGCTTATTCGGCGTTGTGTGCCAGAAGTTGAGATGTTGAGAATTTTAGAGGCATGCCATTCCTCACCCTTTGGTGGACATCATAGTGGTGTCCGAACTGCTCATAAGATTTTACAAAGTGGTTACTATTGGCCAACTATTCATCAAGATGCTCATGAGTTCACCAAAGCATGTGATAGATGCCAGCGAGATGGCGGCATTTCAAGAAAGCAAGAGCTCCCTCTAAACCCCATTCTTGTAATTGAGTTATTTGATGTTTGGGGTATTGACTTTATGGGTCCGTTTGTGAGTTCTCATGGAATGAAGTATATTTTAGTAGCAGTTGATTATGTATCCAAGTGGGTGGAAGCCATCGCCCTCGCGAATAATGAGGGGAAGAGTGTCACTGCATTCTTGAAAAAGAATATATTCTCTCGATTTGGTACTCCAAGGGCGATTATTAGTGATGGGGGATCCCACTTTTGCAACAAATTGTTCAAGGGATTATTGGAGAAATATGGGGTTCGCCATAATGTGGACACTCCTTACCATCCTCAAACTAGCGGGCAAGTTGAAGTATCAAATAGGGAAATCAAACAGATTTTGTCAAAAATAGTGAATGCTAGTAGAACAGATTGGTGAAGGAAGCTTGATGATGCGCTTTGGGCTTACCGGACAGCATATAAGACTCCCATAGGTATGTCACCATACCAACTAGTATATGGGAAAGCATGTCATCTTCCGGTTGAATTAGAGCATAAAGCTATGTGGGCTATGAAGAAGCTAAAAATGGACTGGAACGAAGCTGCAGAACAACGATTAAATGGGTTAAATGAACTCGATGAATTTTGCCTTAAGGCTTATGAAAGCTCAGCCCTCTACAAAGAAAAGATGAAGAAGTACCATGACCTAAAAATTGAGAAACGAGAGTTTATGATTGGGGATTCGGTGCTTTTATTCAACTCAAGATTACGCTTGTTTCCAGGCAAGCTCAAGTCTAAATGGACTGGACCTTACGTGATCACCCAATTATTCCCTCATGGAGCGGTTGAGTTGGAAAACAAGGAAGGTGTGCGGTTTAAGGTGAACGGACAAAGACTCAAAATCTATATAGGTCATGCGGAATTGGCGAATGAGGTGATTGAGGCATATCATCTTGATGAAGTCTGAGTAATCGAGTGTCCTCAGTCGTGCCGCGACATTAAATCAGGCGCTGGTTGGGAGGCAACCCAATAGTTATCATCTAACCACTTTTGTAGTTTTTCTTTCTAGTAACGGTAGCATTTTCTATTAATGGGTTGTAAATTTTTAGGTAGCACATCTACAGGAAGTTCTGCACAAAAGTTACTCTGCATCAGTCACTGACGGATACATCGACGGACCGTCACGCCTGTGACGGACCGTCGCAGTACTCCGTCGTGCCAGGTACGCTCTCTTGTATTTTTGAAAAATTAGGGCACATGCGACGGACCGTATGACGGCCCGTCACAACTGCGATGGACCATCATCGGGGTTTCGTCACGCCATTACCCGGCGACCCGACCCGACCTGATGAAAGAATTTCAAAAGTTTAAAACGTTTTAAACCCCCCCACCTATTCATTAACAGTTTCTTTCCCACTTCCCTCCATTTTCACCCCTTCCAACTTCATTCTCTTCCCAAATTCCCCATATTCTCCCATTTTTCATCCCAAATTTCCCTCTTGGTCGGAGTCTGCTGTTGTGAGTTTCCGTCTTCTCACTTGAGTGCCATCACTTTTGCATTGTTGTCTCCTCTTCCAAGGTATGTGTTCCTGAAACTCGACCCATTTACTCTTTTTGTTTGTTTTGCTGTTGTTCCTCATTATTTGCCTATGGGTTTTTGCTTTTTGACTAGATATTATCTAACGTAGGTCTTTAATTCCACAAAATGCCTAGCTAACACTAGAGAACTTAGGGCTGTAAACTTGCCAATTTGATAGGGCTTTAAACTTGTCCATTAGGGCTCTAAAATGTATTAGAAAACCATGGGTCTTTGTTTTGACTCACATGGGGTGAATTTCGCACCCCCCAGTTCTGTCTCTGCTTGCCAGCACGACAACCCGATGACGGACCGTCGTACCCATGACGGTCCGTCCTGCACAACCGTCGTGACGGTCAGAGACCCCTAGACTAAGGGTCTCAACACTTTTTCTAAGTGTCCACTGACGGACACATATGACGGACCGTCATACCCACGACGGTCCATCCTGCACAACCGTCGTGACGGTCAGAGACCCCTATCCTAAGGGTCTCAACACTTTCTCCAAGTGTCCACTGACGGACACCTGTGACGGACCGTCATACCCACGACGGTCCGTCCTGCACAACCGTCGTGACGGTCAGAGACCCCTATCCTAAGGGTCTCAACACTTTCTCCAAGTGTCCACTGACGGACACATGTGACAGACCGTCATACCCACGACGGTCCGTCCTGCACAACCATCGTGACGGTCAGAGACCCCTATCCTAAGGGTCTCAACACTTTCTCTAAGTGTCCACTGACGGACACATGTGACGGACCGTCATACTCACGACGGTCTGTCCTGCACAACCGTCGTGACGGTCAGAGACCCTTATCCTAAGGGTCTCAACACTTTTTCTAAGTGTCCACTGACGGTCACATGTGACGGACTGTCATACTCACGACGGGCCGTCCTGCAAAACCGTCGTGACGGTCAGAGACCTCTGTCTTAAGGTCTCTGCACTTTTTCTAAGTGTCCACTGACGGACACATATGACGGACCGTCATACCCACGACGGTCCGTCCTGCACAACCGTCGTATTAGTCTGAGACTTTCCTCCTGCTACTTTATGTTGCCAAGTATTACATGACGGATCGCATGACGGTCCGTCATACTCATGACGGGCCGTCACCAGGTCCGTCGTGCCTTACTGCCATTTCAGAGCTGTTCTCACCATTTTGAGTTTCTATATATTATTGTCATTTTTTTCCTGTCCTGTTTCATCCTTCAAGTACTAATGATAATTCATTACAGGTACTACCTCCAATGGCACCTAAACAAGATCGTGTTTACGCACGTGGGCATTCTAAATTTGTCGCCCCGTCTGCCCGATTGGTGATAGGCTCTGATGATGAGCATGATCCAGAATACGTGCCCCCAAGCACTGCTACTACAACACGAGCTCCACGTGTACCGAGAGTCACACCCAGAAGGTGGCGCCCGGTGTAGTCACTACCTCCCAGTCTGATGAGGAGCGCACACTGACCGGCACACCTTCTGGGTCAGCTGCCCAAGACGAAGGAGCATCTGGCTCCTTAGGAGTTTCGTGGTCATAGGAAGCCTCTGGGTCCGCAGAAGCCTCTGCCCCTGCCACAGCTACACAGTCTGCTTCGGATGATGAGGCTGACAGCACTGACTCCACCCCTGGCTCACCAACTGGAGTTCCTGCCCCGGTTGCCGATCAGCCCAACCGGTGGTGTGTCGACGGGCAATACAAAGTATACTTGGACGCCAAAGTGCTCAATGACAAAGGCGTCATGGCACGGACCCTCACACTGGAGAGGCGGGTCCTCACGGGAAGTCTCCCCACCATGCCAGACATTCACACCCTTTTCACCAGACACCGGCTGGAGTGGACGACTCGTTCTTTGGGCCGCTACAGTGAGGAGTTAGTACGTGAGTTCTATGCCTCCTATGTGGCTACTCTTCTCTCACAGATCGATAGGCGGTCTACCCCTGCCAAACAGGCCCCACTTGAGCATGTCCGAGTACGCGGCATCTAGGTCGACATCTCACTACCATCCATCTGCCGATATCTGTACGGCACGGATTTTGACTCCACCAGCACACCTCTCACTGCCGAGTTTGATTACCGGTGGCAAATTGTTAAAGAGGGTAGTTTCTTCCGCCAGCCTTCACTGAGAGAGACCACCAAGAGGTGGATGGCCCAGCACCTGTCTGTTGATGGAGAGGCTGTGGATTGGGTGATGGAACCTAAGGGAGCCATCAGGAAGGCCAACTTGACCTTTTCGGCCAAGTTTCTTTGGTTGATAGTCCGCCATTGTCTCTCCCCCACTGCTGCTGATAATATAGTCACCTGGGATCGTGCGGTGCTGATGGCCGTAATGAGGGCAGGGTTTGAGGTTGATTTCGCTTGGCTTCTCCAAGCGGTCATACACGAGAGGGCCTTCAAGGTCACCACGACTTACCCTTTCCCTTGCATGATTTTCTCTTTGTGCAGATCAGCAGGTGTGCCCATTTGGCACATTGACCAGCTCAAGACCCCGCCAGGAAATGTTGACATCGGCCTCATCAGGGATGAGGCCAATGAGTTGGCCCCACGCAGAGGGCCCCGCCGAGAGGTGGTCCCATTTGGTGAGAACCTGGCAGACACCGTAGAGCATGCTCATGATGCTTCCCGTGCTGCTTCTGCACACACTGACCCTACTCTGGTCGAGTCTATCCCGGGTAGTAGCACTGCCCCGAGCTCCTCTCGCTTGGCTCCTTTTGCCACTCTGGTCCCTCTTGCTCGGGTCTAGAAACTTGAGGCACAGATGGCTACACTTCTGCATCACATCCAGCCTTGGATGTAGAAGACTATTGTTGAGGCAGAGGAGCGCATGGAGCGGAAGATGGTGCAGCACACGGAGAGGAAGATCGCCGAGGTACATCAGCGCTTCGACGCGTTTGAATTGCGAGTGCTAGCCCGACCAGCCCCTCCGGTGGACATGTCGACCCTCCAGGCTGCGGTTGAGAGTCTGCGGGCGGATCTTGATATGATTTTAGAGGCAAGGGTGCCTGAGTCTGAGGCCCCTTCTGGAGCGCCTGCTGATGACACCGTGATGGCTGCCCTGTTTGCCACTTCTGATGTTCCACCCCCTCCCCCATGAGAGCATGTCAAGAGACGCAGGGGTCGAGAGGAGGATGAGGCTAGGGCGAGGAAGAAGGAGCGCCGTGAGATGGAGGCTGCGAAGAGAGCCTCGATTGCTGATGAGGAAGCCCATAAGTTGAGGGCTGTAGAAGTAGCTGCCGGGGCGTCTAGCTCCAAAATTGTAGATTCTGTGGGAGGCACTACTGATGGTGCTGTGGATGCTGAGGACATTACTGAGGATGTCCAGACTACGCAGGGAGTGGGTTCCGGTGAACCGGACCCACCAGCTTGCTGATCATCGGCGCTTAGCGCCTCAGGTTTGCTTCACTTACCCTTTTACGTAGTTTAAATTTTCTTTGCATTGGGGACAATTGCATATCTTTTGTTGGGGGTGGGGTAAATGGAAAGTGAGCACTTGGGTGAATTCTGAGTAGCCCAAGTTCACGATCCTCTTTTGGGGTTTTCTTGCCTGTGTTCTTTTTCCCCAAAAGACTGATTACTTTTATTGTTGAACCGGCATGTCACATCTGATGTACATAGAATAAATCTGAAGCATGATGGCTAAAGTAAATATGATATCTCGATAATCAAAATGATGCATGACTAGGCATAGTAAGTGAAAATTGTGTGGTTTGAAACATGAAATAAAGATAAACTACTGCATGATCCTGAATCTAAGATTTGAACTAGGTGCCGAATAATCTGGGATTGCAAGGAATGTCAAGAGAGTGTGAGGTGAAATTGAATGTCCACCATTAATACTGAGCTAGAACATGCCTGGTTTGTCCTGCTAAAAATGAGTCAAAACAATCACTTAGGAAAGGATCATAGGCCCTTGTTCGAAATAGTCAATCTTGAGCCTAAAATAACAGAAAACCAAATGAAGTTAATCCCTTTTTGATCCAAATGAATTGAGCTTAAAATAGATCTTTCTTTTTCTCCCCAAATGATCTTCTCTGGGAACAATGTGTTGGCCCTGGTCCCCCCTTGGACATGTACACCTCAGTTTATGCCAAAAGCATAAGTTGAGGGTGGCTATTGCAGAAAGCAACCTTGTTTTGGCCCTGACCCAACCATGGGTATTGTGAACCTTGACTCATGTCAAAATCATGAGTTGAGGGTGGCTGCTATAAGGAAAACCCCGGAAAGTGGGGTTAAAAGAATGAAGAGAAAGAAAGAATAAAATAGAAGTGACTAAAAAAAAAAGCAAAATAAACAAAAGAAAGAGAAAAGTCACTTACACATAAGGATAAGAAAGGGAAAACAGCAAAGTAAAAAGAAAATTGAGTAATAGGGCAAAATAAGATGATAAAAAGGTGATTCGCTTAGCCGGTATGTCAAGGAGGGCAACAAGTCACTAAAGTATACCTAAATACATCCTACCTGACCCTGAGCCTATGTTACAATCTAAAAAAAGTCCTATTGTGATCCTAAGTGCGTATGAGGAATTTGAAGTAGTGAAAATAAGGGCAAGCCTATGGCAATATGTATAAATGAGTGATGAATTTGTTCTGAGAGTGAGTGTCGAAACGTGATCCTTATACTCAAACTAAAATCATTATGTGAAAAATGAGGATGTTATTTGAAGTGAGGACAAGAGTTGTAATACCAGAAATATTAGCATCTCGGTGAGAAATTGAAGAGGATAGGCATCATTGCGTAGTAAATCTGGGTTATGGTTTGATTCTACACAAGTCAATTCCTAATAGTGATACCATGCATGAACGTGATGAGAATAATCGGGATTGATAGCCAAATGATTGCGGAAGTTAAAATATGGATACTTTTGTACAAAGATTTTGTAGTGAGTCATAGTGCGTCGCTTGAGGACAAACAACGAATTTAAGTTGAGGGTGTTGATGTACCGTGGTTTCACGGTATGTCTAATGCTTTTTCCTTAAGTTTAGTGTGTGTCGAGAGCCATTTTTTGTTAATTTTGATATAAGTTTCTCTTTGTTTGCAGAAAATCTGTCCAAGGATAAACGCGGGAGTTTTTGAGAGAAAATTGCAGAAGAGACCACCTACGGAACCTATGACGGTCCGTCGCGGCTGTGACGGTCCGTAGGTGGCACCGTAGTGAAGGGAGAAGTTGCTGAAGGAAATTTGGGGAAGTCTGACCAAGTGTGGGATTACAGAAGTCCATGACGGACCGTCACAGCTACGACGGTCAGTCCTGCAGGTTCGTCGTAATGATCAGAGAGTAATCCAGTACCAAAAATTCCAAAGTTCAAGTGTTTTGGAACGAAGACCCTCGACGGACCGTCGTGCTTGAAATGGTCCATCATACCTGTCCGTCGAGGGGAATGAAGAAAACAACATGAGAAGATGTGAAGTATGGGACGACGGAGGCTATGACGGTCCGTCGTGTCCATGACGGTCCGTCACGTGGTCCGTCGACCAAGACGCGTTTGGACAGATTTTTAGTAAATAGAATTCTTATTTGATTGGGTTTTATTTTTTTTATAAATAGTTGGAAAAACCTCGTTTTTGGGGTTAGACATTCTGGATAATTTTTAGTTTATAGTTCTTGAATTATATTATTAAATTCTCGATTTTGGGAATTAAGATATTTTCCGGGAATTGATTGTTGTGGATTTCGTTGATTAATCAAGTTAAATTCTGGGAAATTATTGGTTCTCATGAAAAGTAAGTGCATGAATTCTTCCATTAACCATATGAATTGTGTAACTACAAACATGGGTAACTAAACCTCATAGCTAGGGTTGTGGGAACCATAGGTGAATAACAAGGTAGTAATCTAACTTCAATAATAATTCTAGAGTGGTGTCTTGCATGTATTGATAATTCTTTCGTTTAGAATTCTTTTTAACGGTGGCCAACGTTAGAACTTGCCTTAATGCTACTTTTTGCCGGACCAAGGAGGTAGATAATTGGAAAAGAATTATCAACATAGATTTAGTGTAGACTATCTAATAGACTAGTATTGGTTGTTACGAGTTAATAGCTTAGTCAAATACCGAATATGATGTTTAATATGAGGTAAAGATAAAGTTTAGTATAGCAACACACGTATCCGGACCAAGGTGCGGAGTGAAATTCTCTAGATGCCGGACCAAGGATTTAGAGATACATAACTTATCACTTTACGTGCAAGATATCAGGATAGAGCTGTTATAGTTAGATTTACCAAGTTAGGAACATGTGGGGAACACTTAAACCCTAGTTACTTTTATAATTTGATTAAACTCCGAAAGTTAAATTTGTTAGTTGTTCATTCTTATTTAGTTAATCATTTTCATTAATTTAGAAATAAAACCCCCCTTTTTGTCTTTTGGTTTATTGGAAAATAGTTGGCTAAATAATAGTAATAATAAAATAAAGTTAAGTCTGAACTATTTTCCTTGTGGGATCGATCCCAACCTCATTAGTTGGGTTCTTTACTTGATACGACCGCTTTACTTCTTATTTGAGAAGTAAGTTTGAGCGTATCAACGACACTAGATTAATGAAGAAAGTGAAACTTCTATCGGCTTATAGCCTCTCGCTCATGGATGTTTCGCGACTCACACCAATGAACAATACTCTACTAGACGTGGCTTGTGAGACTTTGGACCCTAAAGTATTTCCAAAAACCTTATGCTCTGATACCAAGATTGTTATGACCCGCAAGTATACCCTAGAAGATAGAGCACTCTTGAGTCGTCACACAACGTACTTGACCTCACGGAGTTCTTGCACAAGCCTATTAGCTATCATTCATTATGTAAGTATGAAAAGTAGTGCTAAATTAAAACTTTTCACAACAATATAAAGAAAAAAATCTTGTATAAAAGCTAAAGCAACGAGTCTCATTGTCACAAGCCAACTTAAAGAAACAACTCAAATATCTTAGATACAGAACCCTCTACATCGAAAGAAATATATAAATAGTCTTATACAAGTCTTAAAGAAGAAACTAAAGAGACATAGACTATGCCCTCGAATATATGAGGACATACAAAATCTTGAGAGTCAACTTTCCAAGCTTAGCCTTCTCGGAAACTTCCACTTTCCTTCCACTTATACTTATAAAAATATAGAATAATGTGGGGTTAGTACAAACATTGTACTAAGTGTGGAATTATGCAAAATCATGCAAAAGGGAAATTTTAGTTGAAACATAAAAGTCATGCTATTTTGATAAAAACCTTCATGAATCAAGTTACAAGACATCATTTAATATCATCATTTAACACATAAGGTAAAACTTTAATTTTTCTTAACATGCATACTTATAGTAAGCCCAATATCACACATGAACTACTCCTATCCAAAGTTATCCTAAGGCTCGCCTAAGTAAGACATGAAGTTTTCGCCCATACAACCTCTCCAATACATACCTAAGTGATCCTTAAGACTACCAAGGATAAGCATACTTCATTTCATTTAACGAGTCAACATTCAATACTAAAGACTCTAGAAGAACATACGAGTAATTTGGAACTTCGCATAAGGACAATCCTCTAAAACCACTCCCAAGTCACACTTAGTGAAATGTGAAAGTAGCATCCCATACTACTACTTCCACTTAGTTCTCCTTAGGAATCACCTTAAACTTGGAACATCACATTCATCATATACTAAGATTTATCATACAAGTTATAACATCAACATGCTTCATTAACATTAGACATAAAGTCACATTACTTTCATTTACAACATATAATGACCCATTCATACATTTCATATAAAGACACACAAAGACTCCCTCTAAATGCCTACTAGTGCAATATCTAGATAGCGTTCCATTCCACTACCACCCTAAGAAGTACACCCTTAAGAAGACTTTGTTCATTTATATTCATTTGTGGGGGCTAGCTTTAAACGACATAGACCATGAGAGCTAGACATGGAATCTCGGTATTAACCCCTACCCGATGAGGGATCCCTACTTGCCTAAGGTAGGGTCATTGTCTTTAGACTTTACATGGCATCTTCAATAGCTACACCTACGCGGCCGCATAGTTAAGGGATAAGGAGATTGCTACTGAGTAACTCATTCTCTACTAACGAGGAGTACTCATCTCAAGAGGTATATTGGATACAACATCTCTCTCACGAAGTGTACCCATCCCTTCTTCAAATCCTCCCGGTACTAAGCATAGCTCCCCCATGGAGTCTTAAAAATTCGTTGACTATAGGTTAAAGATAACCTTTGAACATCACATCTCAACTCACGAAGGGTATCTAACCTCCAACCTATCTAGAAAGCTCTTGGGAATAATGAGGTTGCTACTAAACACTTCATCTCAACTCACAAAGAGTGTTCACCCCAAAATCCCCCTTTTCATACTATAGGAATAGTAGGGATGGTCTAGACACTTCATCTCTACTCACGAAGAGTATCTACCCTATAAATCCCCCATTTCATTCATAACTTCATTCAAAGTGTGTGTGAGTACATGTGAGCATACCTTCAACATAATCATCATAATTCATAACATTGACTTCTTGTTATGCTCATACCCACATTCATCATACTTCACAGACTATCATGTTTCACATATACACCTAGTTCATTTAGACGTATCATCATAAATATATACCTTCTCAACTTCTTAAAAACATATCATGCATATGCACTATAATCATCAATTTTCTTCATATACTATGCCTTCAAGACCATAATCACAATACACATGCTTAAACATATTCATATACTTAAAGTAAACACCGCCACAAAAGGTGGACAATTGTAATGACCCGGATTAATGAAACCGAATCGCCACCGGCGTCGTTGACCTCTCAGAGGTCGCAGACAAGCCTCATTTTGCATTCATCACATTCATCTAGTTAGATTTGCAGAATATTTAAAACTTTTTATATGTATGACATTTACTTAGACTTCATATAGTCATTACATATTAAATATTATATACTAAGCTCAACATCAATAGACAACCCTCTAATATCAATAACATTTCAAAGCAAATGATGAATAAAATATATATTAAGTTGCCAAAATGGCCTTACATCAAAAGGTTCGAAATGAAATATGAAAGAAACGCTAGGGACAACATCCACTAGCTATGTCTATATCTAAATCTGGACTACTGCGTGTAGCATCCTCGAAATTAAGAGGACCTAGTCATTAGACTTTCCTAATTCGTTAGTTGTGAATTGTGGTATGAATATGATGTATTTTAATGAATTCAAAGCACACAACTCATTTTCTATATGATTACAAGACATTAGTATCATCAACATAATTTTAGAACAACTCGAGCGAAGATTTGAAAATTTGATCCTCCAAATCCGAGAGCTCCCATTTCCATACTTAGTTTACTTTTCAATCTTTTTCTTCTTCTTGTTGTGTAATTCAATAATTAATTTAGTCCTATGATTTACTTACAAGTGCAATGATTCATTGTAGTCCCATACCCACAATGAATCGATGTAAGTAATCCAAGGACTAAGGAATGATTTCCCTACCTAATAGAGAGTCATTCTTTACACTATATATTCATTACATTTCATAAGCCATTCTCTATTGGTCATGCCATTTATTTCATTACTTTCATGTTAGGGAAGTTATGAGGTATTTAGTTAATATTACGTTCCTCCTTCCCTCTATTGGCATCATATAAGAAATGATTATAAGTCAATCTTATTTGGCTTTGCCCATTATTTGCTGAAACTTCATGAGTGTGACATTGGCAATTGACATTCTTAAGCTCTTCTTCATTGTTCACTTTGAACATACGTTCCATCATCATCATCATTCTCACTTTCATAGAGACATCATAGGGAATAAGATCATGCGAGCTAACATGAAATCCAGTGTCTGCCCCACACCGAAAAGGGGTGATTCACCGGTTAAAATGAATCTAGATCATGTGAGCTACTCATGAAATCCAGTGTCTGCCCCACACATGGAAAGGGGTGATCCCCGGCTAAGGCGAATCCATCTCAAGTTTTCACTCCACACCAAAAAGGAGTGGCTCATGTCTATAGTAAACCAAGAACATATCGTGAGCATTAACCAACATAGATCATGTGATCTAAACATGAAATCCAGTGTCTTCCCCACACCGAAAAGGGGTGGAATCACCGGCCAGAGTGAAACCGAACATGCCTAGCTCGCTTAGGTGGAAACCACTGGCTAGTTCCTATGTTGGCTAGACATAGTTCAAAGACTAAGGACTTAATGAGACTACTTATCCACCTCGGTGGTAGCCTCATCACATGAGACTTACACGTGCAAGCACATGCTCATAACTAGTCTATCGCTGTTGTGCTCACTTTCATTATCTTATTTATCTTTTAGAGTTGACTCAAGCATTATGGAAGCTTGCTTGTAAATTGAGATTTACTTACTATTTTGATGACTTGTCATCCTTAATTTACATTGATGAAATGTGAATTCCTTACATATCATCCTTACTTTACATTGATAAAATGTGAATTGTCCTTACATATCATCCTTACTTTACATTGATGAAATGTGAATTGTCCTTACATATCATCCGTACTTTATATCGATGAAATCTGAATTGTCCTTACATATCATCCTTAGGTGTTAATGAGACTAGTCTCACACATTCTAACACCTTCATTCGTGAGTATTCTTTTAACATAGTAGCTTAGGTGTAAGTAACACTTGTCTCACTTTCTTTAACACCCCATTCTGGTCACTTATTTAGTTTATACCCCTTTAATTATGTTATAACTCACGTTACTTCTTTACGTTAGTGTAGTAGATTCATTTCATCATTTATGGACGATGAACACTTCTTTCAATGAGTTACATATGTTCATAGTTCATTCTTTTAGAGCATGTTGGGAGTTGTCCCAATGAATGGTATGCCCTTGGTTATGGATTCATTGACATACTTTAGAAGTGCTTATAATATCATTTGATATTCTAACTACACAAGATTGGCATATGATTAGTATTGGTCTCAACATTTGGGATGTTAAACTAGAAAATCATTTTTATTGGCATAAGCCAATTTTACGTATGTTCATATTTAAATTGAATATGTATGAACCTTTAGCCAATCTTTCAATCATTTACATAAGCTCCTAGCCATTAGCATGCATTCGTTTTGACAAAGTAGTGTTAGCCAATTTTATTAGCATCAGTTAGTCAATTCATTCAACATGTGATTTCATAGCGATCTTTTAAGCCAATCTTAGTTCATGACTTTAGGCATAACATTTTTAAGCATTTTGTACAGCATCATATTAATATTCGATGAACTTAGCATCTTCATAACATCACAACAACAACAAGTCAACATTCGGCCAAAACACATAAATCACTTAACACATCACGGACGTAACTTAACAAATCATCGATTCTTAATTTACATGATATTATTAACTTTACGCGACTACAAGTTCATAGGTTCATTCTATACTCATCATTCAAGAACAATACATGTTAAGAACAGCCCGCACCACATACCAACAACATGATCTCTAACCTATTCAACATTGAATCGAAAGGGATACTAGGGACAAAGGAGTTCGACGAGAACATGGGAACAACCCTACTTTTCAAGATCTTTGAATAGTTGGAAAGAAAGTTCTCTTGGAGAAAGAAGTACAGGAGAGAAACCCATACCTTATGTAGAACTTAATCTACAAAGACCACCTCGAACGAAACCTTGAAAATACCTTGAAATCGCCTAAGAACGTCTATGCACTTTTCTGTTTTAGCGTTCTTTGTTTACTGCCTCTTTCTTGAAGTTTTGTTCTAAGTGTTTTGATCGTGAATGATTAGGTTTAGGATCTGACGTTGACTTATTCAACTAAGGCTATTTTAGTAAATTAACCAACTGATTAGTAAATTACCAAAACGCCCTTCCTAAGTTGACTAAACATAGGAAGATGTTGACTTTGACCGAAATCTGGAAATCGGCATTGACCCTTGTTTCGGTCGATATTTTGACTTTTAATTAAATAAATAAATCCTTAATTTAATTTATTTAGGGACCTAGGGAAATTACTAAAATACCCCTAAGTCTTTGATTCCATAGCTAACCCTTTTGGACCATCCTAGGTTAGGTACTAGGTTGTCCCTAAGTTAGTTAAGTTAGTTAGGTGTCACCCGATTTGTCCTAGGTTATCGGGTGCATTAGGGGGTCCAATTCGATTAGTCCTAGGTTAGTTGGCTAGTTAGGATAGTTGGTTAGGACTTAGAGTTAGTTAGGTTGGCTGGTCCCATATGGAGGGACCCACCCGTGCGTTTCATGCCTAACCGCCCTAACCGAATTCGGTTAGGGTGGTTCCGTGGTCCCCTTGGCCGGTTCCTTCACGTGTGTTGCCCATGTGCTTGCACATGGGTTTGTTGCACTTTCCTAACTAACTTATATTGATGGCTCATTTGTGAATGCTCATTTATTGTCCCAAGAACCCTCACCATGTCCTTGGGCACTGCTTAAATTACATGATCATTTTAAATGGTTATGTACTTAGGGTACTAGTCTTGAAACTTGGATGCCTAGTACCTAATGTACTTGCAACTGATGAATTTCTGAATTTTAGCTTAGGGTCTTCATTGCAGGTACATTCTTGAACGTCAATCTTGGATTGGAGTATGACAACCCAAAAAGTATATCTCATATTCGTATATAGAAAATTGGCTAATATCTCTTAGCTAATTTTTCTATACTATGCCCAATATTTCTCAATATTGGCATTGGGGTGCCTATATACCCCTAATAGGCTTTCTTAAGGAAATACTGGGATATTCATTAGACATGTGATTTTCGGGAATGTTACATTATCCCCCCCTTAGGAACATTCATCCCCGAATGACACTTACACGTCATTTAAACAAAAAGGGTGATTTTTGAAAGTTACTTTATCATGCTTAAACTTTTCTCTTTTGTGAATATCTGATTCACACTTATTTGGATGATGCATAACATTCAAGATTATCTGAAGCTTTATATTTGAGATTGAGGAATTTCCTTCTCCATCACACTTAACTTAATGCACATCACAACATATTTAATACAAAAATCATGCCTATGCTACACAAAACTGCAACATGAAATGCAAACATGACTTAATTTTAACTCACATAGTGCTATTATAGGACATACAATTAGTGGCCTATCACACCTAATCGACTAAAGCACTTATACTTAGAGTTTTCTTAGACATAAACCAGACTTAGGAAGAGAATATCTAACCTTAAGAACCAAATAAATGAGGGTAGCGAGATCTCATATCGGCCTCGGCCTCCCACTTTGCTCCCTCAACAAGATGGTTCCGCTATAGGACCTTCAGGGTGGCAACCTCCTTGTTCCTCAGCCGCTTCACTTGGCGATCTAAAATTTAGACTGGAACCTCTTCATAAGAAAGGTTCTCATCAACTCCTAACCCCTCAATAGGCAGGATGGATGCTGGATCGCCTAGACATTTCTTAAGCATAGAAACGTGAAATACTGGATGAACAGAAGCCAAGTCTTGAGGTAATTTCAGCTCGTATGCAATGTTTCCCACTCGCTGCAAGATTTCATAAGGACCTATATACCTCAGACTCAACTTGCCTTTCTTACCAAACCTCATCACCCCTTTCATGGGTGATATCTTCAGGTAGACTTGATCACCCGCCTCAAACTCAAGAGCTCTCTTTCGGTTATCTGCATAGGATATATAACGACTGTAACTAGTAGCCAATCTATACTTAATCATCTTCACCTTCTCCACCGCCTCATGCATGAAATCAGGACCAAGGATGGCCGATTCTCCTACTTCGAACCAGCCAATTGTAGATCTACATATTCGGCCATATAATGCTTTGAAAGGTGCCATTCCAATACTAGAATGGTATCTATTATTGTAAGAGAACTGTATCAGCGGCAAGTGATCATCCCAACTCCATTTGAAGTCAATAACACATGCTCTCAACATGTATTCAAGGGTCTGGATGGTACGCTTGCCCATGTGTCTGCGGATGGAAAGCAGTACTAAGCTTCACCTGTGTACCCAAACTTTTCTGGAAAGATTTCCAAAAATGAGAAGTGAATTGAGCCCCTCTGTCCGAAATAATAGATAGAGAAATCCCATGCCATCTCACTATCTCATCTATATAAAGCTTGGCATAGTCTTCGGCCTTGAATGTAGACTTCACAGTTATGAAGTGGGCGGACTTGGTCATTCTGTCAATAATAACCCAAATGGAATCATGTTAGTTTCCTAGTCTTTGGCAGACCAACCACAAAATCCATATTGATAGCCTCCCACTTCCACGTTGGGATCTCAATCGTCTGAGTGAGACCTCCAGGCTTAAGGTGTTTGGCCTTAACCTGTTGGCAGTTCGTACACTCCTTCACGAGCTTAGAGATATCTCTCTTCATGACTTCCCACCAATAGACCTCTTTAAGGTCTTGGTACATTTTGGTGGCACATGGATGGATGAAATATCGGGAAACATGAGCTTCTGCCAAAATACTTGACCTCAAATCATTCACATTGGGAACACATAATCTGTTATGATATCTGAGTACACCATCTCCACCTAACAAGAATGACTCATTCAACTTACTCAATACCGAGTCTTTCAACTCCATAAGTACTGGGTCAAGGTGTTGATTGACTTTAACATCTACAACAAATGAGGATTCGGAACTTGAGTGAACCGAAACACCCCCACTTGGTGCATCTGTCAGCCGTACACCCAATCTTGCCAATTGGTGCACCTCTTTAACCAGCTCCTTGTTCTCATCATCAATATGTGAAACGCTGCCCATGCTCAGTCTGCTCAATGCATCGGCCACCACATTGGCCTTACATGGGTGATAGTACACACTCATGTCATAATCCTTGAGAAGTTCTAGCCATCTCCTCTTACGAAGATTTAACTCCCTCTGCGTGAATACATACTGAAGACGCTTATGGTCAGTATGCACATCAACATGTACACCATATAAATAATGTCTCCACATCTTCAACGCAAAGACCACCGCGGCTAGTTCAAGATCATGAGTAGGGTAGTTCTTTTCGTGGATTTTTAATTGTCTTAATGCGTATGCAATCACCTTACCATTCTGCATGAGAACACATCCCAAACCTACTCGGGAAGCATCACAATATACCACGTACCCCTCACCACTTCTCGGCAACGTCAATACTGGGGCCTAAGTGAGTCAGTCCTTGAGTTCTTGAAAACTCTTTTCACATTTCTCGGACCACTCAAACTTTGCCTTCTTCTTTTTCAATGCGGTCAATGGTGCAGCAATAGTGGAAAACTTTTCCACAAACCTGCGATAATAATTGGCTTAACCCAGAAAACACTGAATATCAGTAGGAGTAAGTGGTCTCGGCCAATTCTTCACCGCCTCAACCTTCTTAGGATCAACTTCAACACCTTGGTCGGTCACAACATGACCAAGAAAGGTCACTGATCTCAACCAGAATTCACACTTGCTGAACTTTGCATACAACTGATGTTCTCTGAGTACTTGAAATGTCTTTCTTAAGTGTACCTCATGCTCTTCTTTAGACTTAGAGTATATGAGAATGTCATCTATGAATACTATGATGAAGGAATCGAGGTACTCATGGAAGACCCTATTCATAAGGTCCATACACGCGACTGGTGCGTTAGTGAGACCGAATGACATGACCTGAAACTCATAGTGCCCATATCTAGTATGAAAAGCCGTCTTAGGTAAGTCTTCTCGCCTCACTCTAAGCTGATGGTAGCCTGACCGAAGGTCTATCTTGGAAAAGAAACTTGAACCTTGGAGTTGGTCAAACAGATCGTCGATTCTGGGAAGAGGGTACTTATTCTTTATAGTGACGTTGTTGAGTTGCTGATAATCGATGCACATTCTAAGGGTTCCATCCTTTTTCTTTACGAACAACACTAGAGCACCCCATGGGGATATGCTCGGCTGGATGAAGCCCTTATCAAGTAGATATTTTAACTGCAACTGCAACTCTTTGAGTTCAGCTGGTGCCATCCTATACGGGGGGGATAGAAATTGGCTTGGTGTTGGGATCTAAATCAACACCAAAGTCAATCTCACGTTCATGATGAACTCTTGGTAAATCCTTCGGAAAAATATCAAGGAACTCATTCACTATTGACACAGAATCTATGGAAGGGACTTCTTGATCTAAGTCATTGACTCTAACTAAGTGGTATAAATACCCCTTAGTTATCATCTTATTGGCTTTTAAATGTGAAACGAATTGGCCTACTGGATTTGAACCACGCCCTTCCCATTCCAGCTCTAACTCATTTGGAAACTGAAGCCTCACTATCCTATTTCGACAATCTATCGTAGCATAACACTTATGGAGCCAATCCATACCTGAGCCACATGCTTGAGCTTATATGCAGCCAACTTAGCCTCGTCCTCTTCATGAACACTCGTGTCATGCATTTAGAATCTACCATGTACTCACCTCTATGCGAACGACCACACTTACTACACGGCTTTCGGTCACGCTGGGCATTTCCATCATTGCCCCTTCTTGGGAAGGCTAGATCTTGAGTCTGGCGCCTTAGACCACTTGGCCATCCTAATTCTTGTGTGTATTCTTCTACGCGTTCACACAAGAAGGAAGTTAGATACTTATAATGACACAAAGTGTCAAAGCTCTAGATAGCACGATAAAGAGTAGAAGAAGGGAAGAATTCCTATCATCGCGTAGTCTCTAAGTCATGATTGTGGCGCGCTTCACAACCATAAGCTAGAAAATACGTAACATGGTTGTGTTGAGCTTTAGATTCTAGGTAATTTAACCTCATGCTTTAATACCAAGTTTTTAATGACCCGAATTCTAGAATCCGAATCGCTACCGGCGTCGTTGACCTCTCATAGGTCGCACACAAGCCTCATCTTGCATTTATCACATTCATCTAGTTAGATTTGCGGAAAATTTAAAACTTTTTATATGTATGAAGTTTACTTAGACTTCATATAGTCATAACGCATTAAATATTATATACTAAGCTCGACATCAATAGACAACCATCTAATATCAATAACATTTTAGAGCAAACGATGAATATAATATATATTAAGTTGCCAAAACGGCCTTACATCAAAAGGTTCGAAATGAAATGTGAAAGAAAATCTAGGGACAACATCCACTAGCTATGTCTATATCTAAAGATGGACTAATGCGTGTAGCATCCTCGAAATCAAGAGGACCTACCAAATGGTCTGGAGAAAGCGCTGAAGTCCAAACCGCTGCAAGTGTCGTCAATCTGCCCTCTGACCTGCACCTATAAAAATAGTAAATAGTAGGGGGTTATTACACCACTTGTACTAAGTATACACATACACATAAAGCTATGCATGATCAATGAAAGCTCTTCCTAAGCAACATGCCATTTCTGGAAAGTCTAGTCATTAGACTTTCCTAATTCGTTAGTTGTGAATTGTGGTATGAATATGATGTATTTTTATGAATTCAAAGCACACAACTCATTTTCTATATGATTAAAAGACATTAGTATCAGCAACATAATTTTAGAACAACTCGAGCGAAGATTTGAAAATTTGATCCTCTAAATCCGAGAGCTCCCATTTCCATACTTAGTATATTTTTTCAGTCTTTTTCTTCTTATTGTTGTGTAATTCAATAATTCATTTAGTCCTATGTTTTACTTACAAGTGCAATAATTCATTGTAGTCCCATACCCACAATGAATCGATGTAAGTAATCCAAGGACTAAGGAATGATTTCCCTACCTTATAGTGAGTCATTATTTACACTATATATTCATTACATTTCATAAGCCATTCTCTATTGGTCATGCCATTTATTTCGTTACTTTCATGTTAGGGAAGTTATGAGGTATTTAGTTAACATTACGTTCCTCCTTCCCTTTATTGGCATCATATAAGAAGTCATTATAAGTCAATCTTATTTGGCTTTGCCCATTATTTGCTGAAACTTCATGATCGTGACATTGGCAATTGACATTCTTAAGCTCTTCTTCATTGCTCACTTTGAACATACGTTCCATCATCATCATCATTCTCACTTTCATAGAGACATCATAGGGAATAAGATCATGCGAGCTAACATGAAATCCAGTGTCTGCCCCACACCAAAAAGGGGTGATTAACCGGTTAAAATGATTCTAGATCATGTGAACTACTCATGAAATCCAGTGTCTGCCCTACACATGGAAAGGGGTGATCCCCGGCTAAGGCGAATCCATCTCAAGTTTTCACTCCACACCGAAAAGGAGTGGCTCACGTCTATAGTGAACCAAGAACATATCATGAGCATTAACCGACATAGATCATGTGAGCTAAACATGAAATCCAGTGTCTTCCCCACACCGAAAAGGGGTGGAATCACCGGCCAAAGTGAAACCGAACATGCCTAGCACTCTTAGGTGGAAATCACTGGCTAGCTCCTATGTTGGCTAGACATAGTTAGAAGACTAGGAACTTAATGAGACTACTTATCCACCTCAGTGGTAGACTCGCCACATGAGACTTACACGTGCAAGAACATGCTCATAACTAGTCTATCGGTGCTATGCTCACTTTCATTATCTTCTTTATCCTTTAGAGTTGACTCAAGCATTATGGAAACTTGCTTCTAAATTGAGATTTACATACTCTATTGATGACTTGTCATCCTTACTTTACATTGATGAAATATGAATTGTCCTTACATGTCATCCTTACTTTACATAGATAAAATGTGAATAATCCTTACATATCATCCTTACTTTACATTGATGAAATGTGAATTGTCCTTACATATCATCCTTACTTTATATTGATGAAATGTGAATTGTCCTTACATATCATCCTTAGGTGTTAATGAGACTAGTCTCACACATTCTAACACCTTCATTCGTGAGTATTCTTTTAACATAGTAGCTTAGGTGTAAGTAAGACTTGTCTCACTTTTTTTAACACCCCATTCTGGTCACTTATTTAGTTTAAACCCCTTTAATTATGTTATAACTCACGTTACTTCTTTACTTTAGTGTAGTAGATTCATTTCATCGTTTATGGACGATGAGCACTTCTTTCAATAAGCTACATATGTTCATAGTTCATTCTTTTAGAGCATGTTGGGAGTTGTCCCAATGAATGGCATGCCCTTGGTTATGGATTCATTGACTTACTTTAGAAGTGCTTATAATATCATTTGATATTCTAACTACACAAGATTGACAAATGATTAGTATTGGTTTCAATATTTGGGATGTTAAACTAGCAAATCATTTTTATTGGCATAAGCCAATTTTACGTATGTTCATATTTAAATTGAATATGTATGAATCTTTAGCCAATCTTTCAATCATTTGCATAAGCTCCTAGCCATTAGCATGCATTCGTTTTGACAAAGTAGTGTTAGCCAATTTTATTGGCAACAGATAGTCAATTAATTCAAGATGTTATTTCATAGAGATCTTATAAGCCAATCTTAGTTCATGACTTTAGGCATAACATTTTAAAGCATTTTGGACAGCATCATATTAATATTTGATGAACTTAGCAACTTCATAAAATCACAACAAGAGCAAGTAAACATTCAGCTAAAACACATAAATCACTTAACACATCACAGACGTAACTTAACATATCATCGATTCTTAATTTACATGATAATATTAACTTTACGCGACTACAAGTTTATAGGTTCATTCGATACTCAACATTCAAGAACAATACATGTTAAGAACAGCCCGTACCACATACCAACAACATGATCTCTAACCTATTCAACATTGAATAGAAAGGGATACTAGGGACAAAGGAGTTAGACGAGAACACGGAAACAACCCTAGTTTTCAAGATCTTTGAATCGTTGAAAAGAAAGTTCTCTTGGAGAAAGAAGTCCAGCAGAGAAACCCATACCTTATGTAGAACTTAATCTACAAAGACCACCTCGAACGAAACCTTGAAAATACCTTGAAATCGCCTAAGAACGTCTATGCACTTTTCCTTTTTAGCATTCTTTGTTTACTGCCTCTTTCTTGCGTTTTTGTTCTAAGTGTTTTGATCGTGAATGATTAGGTTTAGGAACTGACTTTGACTTATTCAACTAAGGCTATTTTAGTAAATTAACCAAGTGATTAGTAAATTACCAAAACTCCCTTCCTAAGTTGACTAAACATAAGAAGATGTTGACTTTGACCAAAATCTGGAAATCTGCATTGACCCTTGTTTCGTTCAACATTTTGACTTTTAATTAATTAATTAAATCCTTAATTTAATTAATTTAGGGACCTAGGGAAATTACTAAAATACCCCTAAGTCTTTGATTCCATTGCTAACCCTTTTGGACCATCCTAGGTTAGGTACTAGGTTGTCCCTAAGTTAGTTAAGTTAGTTAGGTGTCACCCGATTTGTCCTAGGTTGTCGGGTGCATTAGGGGGTCCAATTTGGTTAGTCCTAGGTTAGTTGGCTAGTTAGGATAGTTAGTTAGGACTTAGAGTTAGTTAGGTTGGCTGGTCCCACATGGAGGGACCCACCCGTGCGTGTCATGCCTAACCGCCCTAAGCGAATTCGGTTAGGGTGGTTCCGTGGTCCCCTTGGCCGGTTCCTTCACGTGTGTTGCCCATGTGCTTGCACATGGGTTTGTTGGACTTTACTAACTAACTTATCTTGATGGCTCATTTGGGAATGCTCATTTATTGTCCCAAGGACCCTCACCATGTCCTTGGGCACTGCTTAAATTACATGATAATTTTAAGTGGTTATGTACTTAGGGTACTAGTCTTGAAACTTGGATGCCTAGTACCTAATGTACTTGCAACTGATGAATTTCTGAAAATTTTATCTTAGGGTCTTCATTGCAGGTATATTCTTAAACGTCAATCTTGGATTGGGGTATGACAACCCAAAAAGTATATCTCATATTCGTAAATAGAAAATTGGCTAATATCTCTTAGCTAATTTTTCTATACTATGCCCTAATAGGCTTTCTTAAGGACATACTAGGATATTCATTAGACATGTGATTTTTCGGAACGTTACAACTATACCACTCAAGATCATTTCACAATAAGAACTAAGCACGGTTAGAACAACTTACCCTTCATCCAAGCCTTACCACCTTATCTCAATTTCTCCAATAATACATTATAAAATAGCATTTAAGGCAGTAGCTAAATCACATTTTAACATAAAGAAAACCATAGTTCTAACATTATCAATTCATATACATTATACCCACTTAAAAAGTTAAAAGTTGAGAAATTGAATGAGCATGGGTTTATTGAGTTTTTATCCTTAAAATAATAAACTAACATTGAATAATATCATATTACATTCATTAAACCGTTTTCATGCAAGACCCATGCTTAGAGTAAAAAATAGAAGTGTTTGGAGTTTGGAAACCCTTTTTGAAAACTCTTTCAATGGGATCCTTGAATGAAAGAAGAGTCAAGGATGAACTTTCATACCTTAATATGAAGAAACCAACGAGATTTTGGTGAAGAAAACGTCCAAAATCTTCAAACCTAGGTCAACGTTGAGTTCTAGCTTCAATGGAGTTTGAGAGAGCTTTTGGGAGAGAAAAACTTTTTGTGGGTTTTGAAATTTTGATTTCTAATTGAGGGTTTGGGGTTTTTGGTTGGGGAATGGGTGTATAATGACCTAAAATCAGTATATAAAACACCCCCAAAATACCCAAAACACCCCTACATTGAAATGACCTTTTCAAATAAGTCAAACTTAACTTTTAGATTTGGAATTATCATCGGGAAACAAGTCTGCGATGCGGAGCTCTTATCGCAAGATTTTTGAAAATAAATATCATGAAAGGGGAGTCTGCGACGTGTCCACGACATGGACCAAAATTTTTGGCCTAATCTAGACCTAGTTTACGATGCAGACTAGTTTCACCTAGGTACAAAACATTTCTGCCTTGGGAAACTTGCTTGACCAATGTTTGGGTCCTCCTCAAGGACCCTTAGGTTTGTCCTTTGGGAGTCGTGCCCATACATTTTGGCCCTAAACATATCCCTCTATGGGTTAGGGTCATCCCCACTGATTTTATACTCCAAACAACACATTAAAAAAATTACAACACACAAGTACACACTAGCACACACATGAGGCTAGTTTCCGAACGTTTTGGTCATCCCTTGACGTTTGACTTCAAAACTTTACCAACTGACTTCTAATGCTAAAATACATCATTTTAACTCATTATTAACTTATGAAACATATATGAATCTCTATTTTGACCTATTTCATTTGAGGGTCGTAACAGTCACCCCGACTTAGCAAAAATATTCGTTCTCGAATGACACTAAACACCTTCAAGGACTTCAAGGACACAACTAGCAGCATACGACACATATCATCAAGGTCATAACATTCATAGTCACTGAACCAAACTTACAAAGAACACCAACTTCATATAATTAAGCATTTTAAGCAACGCTGACGATTTGGAACAAATTCTATAATTCAAAGCTCACACTTACTTCATCATTTTGATTTCATTTATGGAGGAACTACCTTTTCCAACATTAGACATCTTCATCAAATCATTTCAAATCTACTTGTAATAACCTTTAAATCACACATTGGCACATAAACACACGCAATTAAGAAAATATAATTAGCAACACATTGACATAAGAAATATAGATCAACTACAAATCTACTCATGAAACTATGATATCATAAAGAGCATGAAAAATATTGTATCATCAATAAAACTCATAATATAACGAGACATGCAACTCATAATCGAATGCAAGACTCCAAAACAAACCAAAGTACTAAGGATTTTTGTCTCAAGCTTGAGTAAGAATAGTAGGAAAGATAAGGATAATAACTAACTTCCTACTCAAATCATTCTTCCCCCACTTAGGGTAAACTCATCTAAAGAAAATCAAAACAACCAAAAGGAACTTATGACTTACCAAGACCTTCACTCTAGATTAGATCCTTTGCTAGCTCTATGTGCATAAAAATGATTCTTCTTTGGAGCATTAGGATCTGGAACATCATGATGATCTTGGTTGATCTCTTTCCCCTTTGCCTTGAGGTTAGGGCAATCTCGCATCTTATGACCGGTATTACCACATCCAAAGCAACCATCTATTCCAGCAAGACACCTACTCAAGTGTTGCTTCCCACATGAAGTACACTTACGCCTCTCAAAAGCATAACCACCTCCTTGAGAATTTTGATTGGAAATACTATCCTTGTTCTCCATGGAAGATTCTTAATTATTGAACCTCTTCTTAGACTTAGGTTGATTTGATTCATACGACCTAGGCATCTTTCCATCTCTAGTCATCTAGATATCCATATCATTATGGAGCATTGCTATACGACATTCTTTTTCAACCACACTAGACACCCCCATCACGAACTTATTCATTCTAGCCCTAGAGTTGGCTACCAAAGTTGGAGAATACTTAGATAGTTGGGTGAACATGAGAGAATACTCCCTCACACTCATTCCCCCTTGATGAAGGTTCATGAATTCTACTAACTTTCTCTCTCTCAACTCTATGGGAAAGAACCTATCAATAAAGACCGTTTTGAGAACTTCCCAATATATCGGACCTTCCCTTATAGGCCTCTCATCCCTCCATTGATCAAACAAGACTTGAACCACATCCTTAAGTTTATAAGCGGCTAGTTTCGCTTTTTCTCTAGGATTTACACCCATAGCATCCACCACTTTGAACACCTCATCTATGAAGTCTTGTGGATCTTCATCCACCTTAGTGCCATGGAAAGTATAAGGGTTCATCATCATGAAATCCCATATTCTTGAGGCGGGAGTACTATGATTGGGTTGAGGTCCAACTCCTAGGTTAGCTTGGGAAACCACATGATTAGTGACGACTTGAGCTTGAGTTGTCATGAGTTGAGCCAAATCCCTAAGGGCAGCCCTTATCTCCGCATTAGACATATCTCCTTCAACATAGGGAGCTTGAGGACCTTGCGGAACTTGAGGCGCTTGAGACACTTGAGGTACTCGAAGCACTTGAGGGGGAACCTCCTCATTCACATCCTCTTGGTCAATAATAGGGACTTGCTCATCCCGTAGAGAAATTCTCTCATAAGCTACTTCTCCCTCCTCCGTTCTAGCGGGTGTCCTCCTCGTATTCATGTCCTATAAACACAGGAGAAAAGGTTGAGCAAAATACTTATAAAACTGAACTCTAAGGCACGACACTAGAGTAATGAAGAAACTAAAACTTCTATCACCTTATAGCCTGTAACTCATGGATGTTTCGTGACTCACAATGATGAACAAGACTCTACTATATATGGCTTGTGAGACTTTCGACCCTAAACTATTTTCCAAAACCATATGCTCTGATACCAAGATTGTTATGACCCGCAAGTATACCCTAGAACATAGAGAACTCTTGAGTTGTCACACATCGTACTTGACCTCACGGAATTCTTGCACAGGCCTCTTAGCTATCATTCATTATATAAGAATGAAAAGTAGTATAGAATTAAAACTTTTCACAACAATATAAAGAAGAAACTCTTTTAGAAAACCTAAAGAAACGTGTCTCAACGTCACAAGCCAACTTAAAGACACAACTCAAATATCTTAGGGACACAACCCTTTACATCGAAAGAAATACATAAATAGTCTTAAAGAAGAGAGTAAAGAGATATAGACTATGCCATTGAATATATGAGGACATACAAAATCTTGAAGTTAACTTCCCAATCTTAGCCTTCTCGGAAACCTCCACTTTCCTTCCACCTATACTTATAGAAATATAGAATAGTATGGGTTTAGTACAAACATTGTACTAAGTGTGGCATTATGCAAAATCATGCAAAAGGGAAAATTTAGTTGAAACATACAAATCATGCTATTTTGATAAAAACCTTCACGAATCAAGTACAAGACATCATTTAATATCATCATTTAACACATAAGGTAAAACTTCACATTTTCTTAACATAAGAGTGTACTTATAGTAAGCCCAATATCACACATGAACTACTCTTATCCAAAGTTATCCTAAGGCTCACCTAAGTAAGACATGAAGTTTTCGCCCATACAACCTCTCCAATACATACCTAAGTGATCCTTAAGACTACCAAGGATAAGCAAACTTCATTTCATTTAACGAGTCAACACTCAATACTAAAGATTCTACAAGAACATACAAGTACTTCAGAACTTCACATAAGGAAAATCCTGTAAAACCACTCCCAAGTCACACTTAGTGTAATGTGAAAGTAGTATCCCATACTACTACTTCTAGTTAGTTCTCCTTAGGAATCACCTTAGACTAGGCACATCAAATTCATCATATACTAAGATTTCATCATACATCATAAAATAGCATTTAAGGCCGTAGCTAAATCACATTATAACATAAAGAAAGCCATAGTTCTAACATTATCAATCCATGTACATTAAACCCACTTCATAAGTTAAAAGTTGAGAAATTGAATCAGCATGGGTTTATTGAGTTTTTATCCTTAAAATAAGAAAATAAAATTGAATAATATCATATTACATTCCTTAAACCGTTTTCATGCAAGACCCATGCTTAGAGTCAAAAATAGAAGAGTTTGGAATTTGAAAACCCTTTTTGAAAAGTCTTTGAATGGGCTCCTTGAATGAAAGAAGAGTCAAAGATGAATTGTCATACCTTAATAAGAAGAAACCCACGAGATTTTGGTGAAGGAAACTTCCAAAAACTTCAAAACTAGATCAACGTTGAGTTCTAGCTTCAATGGAGTTTGAGAGAGCTTTTGGGAGAGAAGAACTTTTTAAGGGTTTTGAAATTTTGATTTCTAATTGAGGGTTTGGGGTTTTTGGTTGGGGAATGGGTGAATAATGACCTCAAATCAATATATAAAATACCCCAAAAATACCCAAAACACCCCTACATTAAAAGGACTTTTTCAAATAAGTCAAACTTAACTTTTATATTCGGAATTATCGTCGGGAAACAAGTCCACGACGAAGAGCTGTTCCCACAAGATTTTTGGCAAAAAAATTGATAAAGGGGAGTCGAGACATGTCCGCGACACGGACCAAAAATTTTGGCCTAAGCAGGACCAAGTCCACGATGCGGACTAGTTTCACCGAGGTACAAAACCTTGCTACCTTGGACAGCTTTCTTGACCAATATTTCGGTCCTTCTCAAGGACCCTTAGGTTGGTCCTTGGGGAGTTGTGCCCAGAAGTTTTGACCCTAAAAATATCCCTCTAGGTTTTAGGGTCATCCCCACTGATTTTAGACTCCAAACAACTCATAAAAACACCAACAATACACAAGGACACACTAGCACACACGAGGCTAGTTTCCGAACGTTTTGCTCGTCCCTTGACGTTTGACTTCAAAACTTCACCAACTGACTTCTAATACTAAAATACATATTTTTAACTCATTATTAACTTATGAAACACATGCGAAGCTCTAGTTTGACCATTTTCATTTTGAGGGTCGTAACATCTTGGGTCACAGCTCATACAACAATCGAATAGAAATAACAAAGTCTAGTACAATGTCATTCAAAAAAGAAAAGCTAAACGTATTGATGTCCTCAAATCAATTGAGGACATACCACGACTTGCTTGAAAGATTCTAAGTTCCAAGCTTACTTCTACCAACTCCTCTCCAATTCCACCTACACCTTTAGAAGTAAACAACGTATGGAATTAGCACATTGTATGTACTAAGTAGGTGATATGCAATAAAATCATGCTAAAAGGATTTTTTTATGAAACATTCTCTTTTTGAAAAAACTTTATAATATAGGTATAAGAACCACTTTCAACTTTAGATTCACATACAAGTTATATACCAAGTAACCCACATAATAGCATTATCAACACTTCAAACCATATAAGCCTATGAGCCTCCTACCAAAGGTTAACCTAAGACTTACTTAAGAAAGACAAGAAGAGACCGCCCACACACCCTCTTCAAGCCTACCTAAACAATCTTTAAGACTACCTCAGATAAGATTGTTCCATTTACCTTGTTACTCCATGATTCACCTAAGTAGGACAAGAAGAGACCTCTCATTCACCCTCTTCAAGCTTACATAGGCAACCCTCAAAGCTACCTTAGATAGAGGTCATTTTAGTCAACATGCATTATCCAAAGTCAAACCATTCATTAAGTCAATTAAGAAACATTTCATTCATTAAGGACTTCACATAATGGTCTTAGATAAGACCTAGGGAACCTACATACTAGCATCTTCAAAGCCTACTCGTGCCATGTCTAGATAGCGTCTCATTCCATAACCTAAACTTTGTAGAAATTCTCAAATCCTAGAATGTATCCCACGTGATAACAATAGGCATTAAATGGCATAGACCATACTATCTAGGCATGGAATCCGGAGCTATAACCTACTCTGATGGAGGGTGTTCTACTTGCCAAGGGTAGAACTAGAACAAATCGCATGTAGGCACATGTTTAAGGAATATCAAGTTTTTTGCACTCTAGTCTCCTTCTCAAGAGAGCTACAACCCATAGCATATTCACTCAGTGCTTAGCCTTGTTTCACATAGAGTAAGTTCAATCACATAAGGGGATATGAAAAGGTACTATCTCTTAGTCATTACCTAACCATAATACACCTACCAAAGATGGATCCACTAGGGCTGTTACTCAATGGTCAATAAGGATACCTCAATGCTTTCCTAGAGATGGTTTCATGCCGTTCTGGCCAACCAATCCCTAAGTCTATCATTATGAATGTCAAGGGTTCCTTTTTACTCTAGTCTCCTTCTCAAGTAGAGCGACTACCCAAGGACATTCATTCACACACATACAAGACAAAGGTGCCTAAGCCTACTAAGTCAAGATGTTCATATTCATATACTTAGCAAGCATAAAGTAGAGGAGCATAGTCTACCTATCAAGACACACATATCATCTTCATATCACATATTCAATAGTGTTCAAGTATCACATATGAATAACCAAGTTAACCTATCAAGATATACTAGTAACACCACTAGAGACATCAACCTAGTCTATCATGATTACATATAGTCTATAAGGAGAGTTCATACTCCAATCTCACATATACACATATATCACATAGTCCTTCACATTGATCATATACAAGTCATAAAATGATTACATCATAATTCATAAAGTAATGTCGACAAGGCTATGTTCATCACGATTATAGCACATAAGTACCGCCACCATCAGTGGACCTTACCGATCAACACTATTAAATACCTAGACTACACAATATATAAAGAATTAGGTCAACATACCACCCTTTCACCAAGAGAATCTCCAATCCATAGCAATTCCAACCAATTCAATTCACAAGCCTCTTACCCATAGTCACACATCAATCCAAACCTATAATCAAACTATACAATTGATCTATAAGATACAATATGAAAATCATCAAATTAAGACAGCCTATATACAATTATAACATGATTTAATAGCTCAATGTAATCTACACAATAATTCAATACAATTAAGCCTTGATCAAATCACCCACGTTAGAGCCAAAATAGGAATTTCTTGTATCACATGGGTTCATAGAGAATTTGATATAAAATCATTCAATTAACACTAATTCCATCATAAATCATTTACTCAAATCGTTTTATGCAAGAACCCATGGCTATAATTAAAAACAGAAGATTTCATATTTTTATCATCTTTGGAAACCATTGAAATTGACTCCTTGAATAGAAGACGATTCAAGGATAAAACACCATACCTCAATTGAAGAAAATCCCACAAAATTGGTGGAGTAAAACTTGAAAATTTTGTCTTTTTCCTTGGAGTTTCAAAGCTTCAACAATGGAGTTTTGGAGAAAAGGAATGGAGAGCTTTTGTTTTGAGTTGAGGGTTTAGCGTTGATAGGTGAGTTTTGTGGTTTAAAAAGGTTCAATAACCGTCAATAAATGATTCCCAAAGTACCAAAAGACCCATGCGCTTATTGGACATTAAAACCAATTCAAATTTGACTTAAAAACAACGCAACCAAAACTAGGAGGTCACTGCGCGTCGCGGAGGCATTTTCAATTCTTGGTTCTGGAAAATTTTAAGACAGAATTGTTCGCGACGGCCCCTCATCGCAGGGGAAACTTTTCCCTTTTCAGTGCAGGATGCGCGACGTGCAAGAACTGCCAATAGTTGGCTGCTCGGCAGCTTCATATGCCCATGTTTGGGTCCTCCTCAAGGACAATTTTGCTGGTCCTTGGGGCGTCGTTATCAAACCATTCGACCCTTTACATGTCAGTCTATGTATAGGAACCATCAATACTTAATTTCACCCTCAAACTATCCTTCAAAACTCCACTACAAACACCGGACGTCTTGGACGTTTGACCTCCAAACACTTTCAAACTTTACTCACTGCCTCTAAACACTATTATACACCATTTTAAGACTTAAAAACCTCATGACACTCATGTTAGGCTCTAGTTTAACATAGTTTATTTTTAGGGACGTTACATTCTCCCCCACTTGGACAACATTCGTCCACGAATGATATTTACTACAGTTTTACACTTTCAAGAGTAAAAATCAAGACTAACAGCTCATAACCATACCACACAATATACCATACACATAGATAGGAGGAACATCAACTCCACATAACAAGAGACTCAAAACACAACAAGAAAGTAGGAACAACATCTACAACTCATCGTATAATAAGACTCACAGTTAGGACTTAGAATGAGGTTTTAAAGTCCTAATAAAAAAGGAATTAAACTAAGGAAAGTTTTTTCCAGGTTCGCGGATTGAATCGATGAACCAACTGACGGTCTGTAGACTGCCTCTATCAGTCAGGACTTATATGTATTTTAGCTTCCTGGAGGGCACCCTCTCTGAATCAAAAGACGGACCAACAGTATGGTTCATCGATCCATCTATGGGCCATCGATGCTCCTCTATAGCTCAATACTTAGAATCTTCCAAAATCAGGTACTGTAAACCTTCTTTGAACCAAACGACAGTTCACCAGTATGATTCGTTGATTAATCGAATGTACCGTATTTTCCTCTCGTGGTTCCACACTTGGTCATACATCCCTGGTTTTCCTTCAATGTCCTGAGCTGCTCATCTACGATCACCATCTTGGGTCCCTCGATTGAACGACGGACCATCGATTTCCTCCGTGGATCTTGTTCTGCATTATTTTTAGTTATTTTCTTCTATTGCCACCTGAACATCTTTCCTGCAAAACAAGACACAAAACTTATTAAAATCACTACAAAACGGCTCTAGACATACACAACTCTTAAGTGAAATGAATTAGAAACACCGTAAACTCAAGGTACATCAACACCCTCAACTTAAATTCGTCTTTTGTCCTCAAGCGACGTACTATAACTTAGAGCGACACTTGTACAGAAGTATACACTTTTGAACTCTAGCAATCACATGGCTATCAATACCGACTATTTCTTTGATTGAGTGCAGGTGTACGCTCTTAGGCTTGCCAAACTCATGCGGATCACATCATGACACAAATTCACTATGCAACAGACACCTCTACTGTTTTTCATCTCACCAAGGTACCAACTTTCTTATAATGCAACTAGTGCCCTTACTTCAAAAGAAATCCTCAGCTTTCACACACTAGTTATGCATTTTGAGTCCAAGGATCCTTTTCAACACTCGCGCTCAGGAATAAGGTCACATATCGTTAGAACTGTAAGCCACAGGTTTGCCCTTAATTTCACTGCTTAGGTTCACCACACTAGACTCTAGGATCGTGGTAGGACTTTCTTGGCTTGTAACGTAGGCTCGGGGTCATGTGTGGTACATTTGGATACGTTTAGTGACTTTCTTCCCTCCTTGACATTAACGCTAAGCTTTCTACCTCTTTTTATTGCTTTTGAATCTTATTTATTTTCCTTTCTTTCCTTTGCCTTATTTCCCTTTCTAGATGTGAATTTCACTTCTTTCATTCAGAAAACTCTTTTCTCTCTTTTTAATTTATTTTGTTCTTTCCAACTTGTTCTTTAACATTAATTTTTCTTCAATTCACGTCTTTCTCTTACTTAAGCTTTTCTTTTCAACATCAAACTTTTTTCACACCCATTTTTGGATCTTATCTCATAATAGCCATCCTCAACTCATGGATTTTCCATGAGTTGAGGTGTACAATACCTGAAATCAGTTAAAGGCCAAGATGAGGTCACTTTTTGCATTAGCCACCCTCAACTTAGGCTTTTGGCCCGAGTCGAGGTGCACATGTCCAAGGAGGAACTGGGGAAAAAACATTAGACCCTGGGAAGGTTAGTCGGTGAATAAAAAAATTGGTTACTTATAGGCTCAACATATATGGATCAAGCGGGACAATTATTTCATTTAGTCAACTTCTATTAGGATAGATATGGGCTATTTGAAACAAGGGCCTATGTTCACTTCCTAAAATCTAACGTAGATTCCCTTCGCAGGTTTAACTGGGCAAATTGTAGTTAGGCACCAATTGTTGAACATTCTAATGTCGTCACACTCTCTTCAACATTGTTGCACTATCAAAATATCATATTGACCAGTTCTGGTTTTAGTTGAAGGTCATGCAGTGGGTGCTTATTTATGTCATGTTTAGAACCAACACATTCAACTTATCTTAACCTATACATGCAAGCACTACTGTGGACGGGGTGTCATTTGTATTAGCCATCATGATTCATTTTTCATGTTTCTATACTTGTACTCACTAAGACATGCCGGTTCAATAGAAATTTAAGCAGCATCTTTGGGAAAAAGAACACAGGAAAGAAAACTCCAATAGAGGATTGTGAGTTGGTCTACTCAGACTTCACCCTACCACTCACTTTCCATTTACCCCATCCCTAACAAAAAAAACTTGTAATTGTCCCCAATGCATAAGAAATCACATATACAGGGTGGTAGGTGAAGCAAACCTGTGGCGCATAGTGCTGAAAAACTCTTAACAAATGGGTGGGTCTGGTTTCCCTGAACCCGCAGAATTATCAACTGGGCCACCATCAATACTGCCCACATCTCTAGGGATGGCACCATCAGTAGTGCCATCAACCTCTATCTCTGGATCGTCAGTAGTGATCCTCGTTCTACTCTCCGGCATAGAACTTGATGACCTAGCAGCTATCTCAAGCACCCTCCACTGTCATATTTTGTCATCTACTAACGAGGCCCTCCTGTCTACTCCAGATCCGTCGCTCTCTCTTTCTTGCATGGGTATCTTCACTGGCCTCAGTGGTGCGGCTAGAGCGGTGACTCTTGATATGAACACATGGCTCAGGGTGTGGCTCAGCAGGTCCCTTGAACAGGGCCTCAAGTACAGTGTCCTTAACTATCTCAGTAGGAGCAATCTCTGGCTCAGCCCGAAGCATCCCTAATATGGCATCAACATCGGCTCGCAGGTTTGCCAACTCAGTCTGGATAGCAGTGAGGTCAGTGGCGAGAACTGGTCGTGCTAGAACACATAACTCAAATGCATCGAGGCGTTTGTGAACCCCTTGAATTTGTTGATCTGCCTGCTTGTCCACCCTCTTCTCTATTGGGTCCTCTGCCTCTACTACGAACTTCTGCATCTATGGCTGAATGTGATGGAGCAGGGTTAACATTTGTGCCTCTAACTTTTGGACTTGAGCTTGAGAGACTAATGTTGTAGATGGTGGTGTTGATATAGATGAGCTGGGAGTCGTGCTAACTGCATGTGAGGAGGAGGCCGAAATGGGCTCAGCATGCTCTGGTACAGGACGGTCAACCTCTTGAGCTAGCTCAACTGTGTCTACCAAATTTTCGCTCAGTGGGGGAACCTTAATCCGGGGCCCTCTGTGAGGTGCCGCTAGATTGGCCTCATCCTTGATGAAGCCTATATACAATGTCCTCGCTGGTCGATGGAGTCAGTCACAATGCCAAATTGGCACTCCAGGTCCCTGCACATCTGGAAGATAAGACATAGAAAGGGGTAAGTAGTGGAAGTTTTGAATGCCCTCTCGTGAATCTCCGTTGTAATGATCCGAGCAAAGTCTATCTCCAGTCCATCCACCTGTACTGCCACCATCACCACCCTATCCCATGTAAGTACATTATCTGCTTTTGTGGGCAATAATCGATGGCCGACCAAAAACCAGAAAAAGATGCCCACAAAAGTGAGGGTAGCCTCTCAATGAGCCCTCGGGGATCTATAACCCAATCAACCCTCTCCCCATGTGCTGCAATATACAAGGCTAACCGCAGTTTTGATGCCTCCCTCTTCTCTGAACTCCTCTCAAACTCACCCCTACGCACTGTGTCACACCAGTAATAAAATTATGCAGTGTTGAGGCTCCGTGTTGGACCAGTGGTGGGACCATGCATGAATCTCTGGATTGTGGCCGGAGCGATTTCCACTCGAACTCCTCAAACCATGGTGTATGTGAGGGGGTATTGCTTAGCGGGCTTGTCCCGCTTGTGGATAGATCCCCGAAGAGTATAAACATAGGAGGCATAGAACTCCCGAACAACCTCCTCACTATAAATGTCCAATTCCTAAGCCATACAGTCGCATTTGTGGAGATTAAAGAGTTTTGCACCTCTAGAAATGTGTGCAAACTCCCCGTGAGGACTCGACGCTCCTCTGTTACCAACCGGATCATTACCCCCTTCTCATTTAGCATTTTAGCATCTTTTTATACCTACCACTGCCCTTTCAGGCACCACCTATTTGGTTTATCGGCAACTGATCGACAGACCATCGATCAATCAACGGTCCGTAGACTGCCTCCGTCAGCCAGGACTTAAAAATATTTTTGCTCCCCTAATGGCACCCTCTCTGAATCAAATGATGGACCATCAGTATGATCCGTCGATCCATCTGTGGGCCGTCGATGCTCCTCCGTATCTCCATAAATAGAATCTTCCAAAATCTGGTACCGGAACCTTCTCTAAACCAAACGACGGTTCACCAGTACGGTCCGTCGATAAATCAATGGACCGTCGTTGCCTCTCGTCGTTCCACACTTGGTCGGAATTCCTTGATTTTCCTTCAATGTCCTGAGCTACTTATCTATGATCACAATCTACGATCCGTTGATTGAACGACGGGTAGGTCTGGTTCTGCATTATTTTTAGTTGTTTTCTTCTATTTCCACCTGAACATCTTTCCTGCAAAATAAGACACAAAACATATTAAAATCACTACAAAATGGCTCTAGACATAGACAACTCTTAATTGAAATGCATTAGAAACACCGTGAAATCAGGGTACATCAAATATCAGTAACCATGAGCCTCTTCCATGATTTTCACCCTTAAGTCATCTACATCCGGTACACATAACCTTTCTTGGTACCTAAGTAACCCATCCTCCACTTGGGAGAAAGACTCATTATTTTTACTAAGGACCGATTCCTTCAACTCCATCGGTAGAAGATCATGATGTTGCTTGGACTTCACCTCAAGCACTAAAGATGATTCAGAGTTATGAAAAACCATAAAACAACCCTTTGAGGATTCTTCTAGTCGAACACCCAGTCGGGCCAACCTATGCAACTCTTTTACTAACTTTTTCTTATCATCTACAACATGAGTCATACTACCCATGGACACTCAACTCAAAGCATCCACAACCACTTAGCTTTACCGGGGTGGTAGAGGACACGCATATCATAATCCGTTAAAAGCTCTAACCACTTTATTTGGCATAAATTCAAGTTTTTGAGTGAACATGTATTGAAGACTCTTGTGGTTGGTGAACACATGAACATGTACCCCATAGAGGTAGTGTCTCCAAATATTCAAGGAAAATACTACGACCTCTAGTTCAAGGTCATGAGTTGGGTAGTTCTTCTCATGCACCTTGAGTTGCCTAGAGGCATATGCTATCATCTTTCCATGTTACATGAGTACACAACCCAAACCTACTCGAGAAGTGTCGCAATAAACCACAAGCCCTTTAGTACCTCCGGAAAGGTCAACACCTGAGCGAAGTTGAGTTTATCTTTCAATAATTTGAAAAAAAATTCACATGATTCAGACCATTCAAACTTGGACTTCTTTTGGGTCAAGGCCGTTAAAAAAGGAGATGCAATATATGAAAATACCTCAACATACTTTCTATAGTAACCAGCCAACCCCAAAAAGCTTCGAATGTCGGTAGGGCTCAATAGTCTATGCCAACTTTTGACCACTTCCATCTTTCTCGCATCGACCTGTACCCCCTCACTAGAGACAATGTGACAAAGAAAAGCAATTGATCTCAACAAAAATTCACATTTACAAAATTTAGCAAAAGTTTGTTATCCTTGAGGACTTGCAAAACTATTCTTAGATGGTTCATATGATCATTCTAACTCCTAGAGTATATCAATATGTCATCAATGAAGACAATCACAAACAAATCAAGATAAGTTCTTACATTCGATTCATAAGGTCCATAAAAGACGCCGGGGCATTTGTTAGACCAAAAGACATGACTAAAATTCAAAATGATCATATCTTATTCGGAATGTTGTTTTGGAATATCAACTCCTCTCACTCTAAGTTGGTGATAACCCGACCTTAAGTTAATTTTTGAAAAGTAATTCGCTACTTGGAGTTGGTCAAATAAATCATCAATCCTAGGGAGTGGGTACTTATTCTTTATAGTGACCTTGATCCATTGGCGGTAGTCAATACACATTCTCAAAGAACCATATTTCTTCTTCACAAACAATACCGAAGCACCCCATGGAGATATGCTCTAGTGAATAAAACCCTTATATAGAAAATCCTTGAGTTGAGACTTTAATTCTTTCAACTCGGATGGGGCCATCCGATAAGGAATGGAATAGGTTGTGTATCCGGCAATAAATCTATACCGAAGTCAATTTCCCGTCCTAGAGGAATTCCAGGCAAGTCATCGGGAAAGACTTCCGGATATTCCTTCACTACGGGGACCGACTCTAAAGGAGGGATCTCAGATTTGAGATCCTTGACCCTCACTATATGATAGAGACAACCCTTCGAAATTAACTTACAAGCTTTTAGACATGAAATAATCTTACCCCTAGGGTTTGAGTTTCCTCCATTCCATTCAAAAATTTGTTCATTAGGAAATTGAAATTTAAGTACCCTTGTTCTACAATCAATTGAGGAAAAACAAGCACGTAACCAATCCATCCCCAATATTCCATCAAAATCTAACATATCAAGTTCTACCAAATCAACTTATGTAACTATATTGGGCAAGGAAATAGGACAACCCCTACAGACTATTTTAGCAACCATAGAATCACCCACCAGGGTAGAGACTGAAAAGGGTTCATCTAAGACATCGGGAGGCATATCAAATTTCATAGACACAAAAGAAGCTGCAAAATACAAGGTGGCATCGGGATCCAACAATGCATATACATTAATTGAAAATACTTGCAACATACTGGTAAAAACGTCCAAAGATCTCTCTTCATCACCTCAGGATGGGAGAGCATAGAAAAGATTCTTTTTAGGATCATCGGAATTGGGAGTACTTACTTGTGCTTGAGAATTTTCCCTTCCTTGAGCCTTCATCATACGGCAGTCCCTCTTCATGTGGCCACTCTTACAACAACCATAGCAATTACCCATACAACTAGGCACTTGCCTTTATGTTTTATACCACACTTTGCACAAATATGCTTCTCAACATAAGGACCACCACTTTTTCCCTCTTGAGGCTTGGGGGTAGACATCTTACTATTGTTGACCCTTGGAGTATTAGGAGAACCTTGGTTGTAAAATCTCTTCTTTAACCTTGGTTTTTCTTGAACCTAAAATCTATTCTTGGAAGAATTTCCATCTTCGGACCTTGTCCTCTTCAACTCCCTAACAACTTGATTAAGCTTTTGCTCCTCCATTTGTTCGGCATGAACCATGAGACGAGAGATATCCATTGTAATGACCCTAAAATGAACTAGGCTTATATAGACCTTCTCTACTATTTTTAAGGCTTAGAAATAGCTTATTTAATGTGTTTGTTAATTTTGAAGTCAATCCGGTTAAGGTTGAAGTCTAACGTCAAGGGACGATCAAAACGTTCGACGACTAGTTGCCCATGTGCTTGCATGTGCTTATGTGTGTGTCATGAGTTTATGAGGTCCTTATATGGTTAATAATAATTTTTAAAGGCAGCATGTTGAGTTTGGTAAGTCTTAGAGGTCAAACGTCCATGACCATCCAAGACGTTCGAAAGATAGCCTTTGGACGTCCTTGTGAGTTTGGGTGTGATTTAGCATGTTTTGCATGTTCATTTGTGTTGAATTTTGTTGGAGATGTTCCTAAGACCTTGACGTGCATGTTAGGGGGCTTAACGTCCGGGTACGACTCCATCTAGGACCCACAAGGGTCCCTAGAAAAGGACCCCAAACTCAAGGGGCAGAACTGCCATGCAGTGTTCAAACGACGGCCCCAAGGGACGGTCAGTCGATCAGACGATGGCCCGTCGACCTTGGGCATAGATTCAAACTGAATGGTCTAAAGGACCTGAAGGTTTTTAAGGTGCAGACCCAAACTATGGACCCCTTTGAAGGGGCGTCACTGAGATGATGGTCCGTCGTTGGGCAACCGTCGATGGGCACTGCAATCTGCTTGCAACTAGCTGCCAAGCTTGGGGTGTTTTGGGAAATTCACCCCAAGTCTTAAAAAATAGGTGTATATGGGTATTTTAAGAGTATTTAAGTCATTAAACTCTCATTTAGACCCTAGCACCTAGATCAAAACCCCTTCCCTCACAAAGATTCTCCAAAAACCTCCATGAGAGCTCAAGGTGAAGATGAAGCTTGATGATGGATCTTCAATGGAGTTTCTACCTCAATTCTTTTTGGATTCATATAATAAGGTATTGGATTTCTTCATCTAAGGCTGGATATCACCTTAGATTCAATTTCAAAGATGATTTCAAAGATTTCAAAAAGATGAAAAAGTCCAATTTCTACTGTAAGTCATGGGTTCTTGCATGAAACCTTTTCAAACCTTAAGATATGATGTTTTTGATGTATAATTTATGTTTACAATGAAATTGTCCATGAAACCTTGACCTTCTCAAATCTCTCAATTTGACTAATTTATGGGTGAACTGATTATGGCTAAACAGTAATGAATTCATGTGTAGATTGCTTAGGGATATTATTTTATGTATAGATCATAATTGTATGGCTTATAGGATGCCCAATTTGATTGTATGAATGTTGTACATTGTTGGATTCATTGTATATTGATTTTATTGGATCGAACTGGTGATCATGGCTATTGGTAAGAGCCTTTGAGTATTGAGTTGGTTTATTTGGCTATGGATTGAAGTTGTGAGGTGGGATTGATTGTATGCTTCCCTAAACCTCTTGATAATATGTATAGTTCTTGTATTATAATGATAATTTGTATGGTCCACTTATGGTGGCGGTGCTTATGTGTTATAATTGTGAATGATGTGGCCTCGCCGGCATTACTTTATGAATTGTGAATAATGTGGCCTCGTTGGCATTAATTATATATATTGTATTAGTATCATGTTTAGGGCTTATATAAAGTTATAATGTGAAGATGTTTATGTGAAGTAAGGTGATCATGTATAAGGTGTTATGGCTTTTATGAACATGTGAATTGGAGTATGATGTGATATAGGTGTAAATCTAATATAATGTGAAGATTTGTTGTATAGTACTCTTATAATGTTTATGTGATATTATATGAGTCACTATGTTATGATTCTTCTTAAGTGATGATATATGGTGAAGTTGTATATGAATGTGTGAAGGTTAACATGTTGCTCTTAAATGGCTATGTGTGACAAAGGTAGTCTATGATGAATTCTTATATGTGTTGAGGTGGTATCTTGTGTGGTAGACTTAGAGTCCCTACTAGGTACTTGTATGATGATAAATATGTGTTATGAGGAATGTTGTGTTTTGATTAGGTAGATCTAAGTCCCTCTTCTTGATGCATGAAATATATGTGAATATGTGACTCCTTGACTTTGTATGCTAAAGCTTCTTAGTCTTGTATGTGTGATTGAAATATGACTTTGAACATAGTGAAGAAGGTCATTAACTTGGAACCTTTTAGATGAAAGGTTATGATATCCTTGAAGTTGAAAGTCGTAATGGTATCCTTCTTGTGTGAATGGTGGACTTAGGGTTGTGTCACATCCGGGGAGCACCCCCTAGATGTAACCGGCGGTGGTGTCCTCGGAGAGGACTAAGACTAGCCTCTTAGCTTACATCATTACATTCATAGGTTAAAAATGCGGAAAATTTAAAACTTTTTCAATATTATCTTGAGGTTTACATAGACCTCTTACATACACATAATATATAAATATCGAGTATACATAGACCCTTCGTATAAGAAGATTACATAGTCTTCTACTTTTATTGTACACATATATATAAGATACTTAACATAGTGTTAAACGGATGTCTCATCTTATAACCATCTAAACAAGAGTATAACATTTGGCATATACCATACATCAATGTAATAAGGATACATATAGGCCATACAATCTTTAATACTCAAATGAAAAGAAAAGAACTAGAATACTCTAAGTCTTCCTTCAAAGTCATCTCAAAAGCCCTTAAACGATCGGAACTTAAAATGTTGGGGAAAAGGGAGAAAATGGGGTTAGTACATCACTTGTACTAAGTATAAGACCATATGCACAGACATCATAGAAATCAGGCTAAAAAGGGACATTTCATTAAATCATGCTAATTCAATTTGAAAAGCATTATGCACATTCATGAAATAGAAGTTATTAATGCATATTCATTAAGTCAAGACCATGTTCATCAGAAGACCAACAATACTAAGTCTAGCCAAGTCAATCATACATATAAACATACTTGAACACATAATCAAGACAACTCTATCATCAAGTTATAACCTCAACAAGCATGAATAAGAGTTCATTACAACATAACAAAAGCAAGACAATTACTCATGAACCCTCATTAAGTCCACTAGTGCAATGACTAAGCAAAGCCCCATAACCTTACTCAATTAAGTAAACCTAACAAGAACCTAACCAATGTCCAACTTCGCATATCATATCGTTAAGAGTACATAACATCATACTTTAGCAATAGATACCAACCACATGATCATAAGAGTAACCAACATCACATAATGTCAATATATGTAATATCATCATATACATTTCATTTACATTTATAAACATATACATACATAAGAACATCCTCCTAAGATTCCTTCAAGGCTAACTAGTGCAATGTATAGGTAGAGTCTCATACCCCTACCTAGACTAAGCTAAACCCCTTAGGTCATCCTAGTTAGAATTCATTCATTACTTCGTTTTATCTTTTGGGAACATCTTGCCTTAACCGACATAGACCACATGAGCTAATGTGGAATCCAGTTTCATGGAACCCTACACCAAAAGAAGGTGGACTACTTGCAAAGGTAGTACCAAAACATGAATATAGCAACTACGTGGATCTACTAGATACTATTCCTATGGGGGCAACATAGTTAAAGAACGAGGAGATATAGTTGGGACCCTCTTTATGCAACATGAATTATAGTCTCCAATATCAAGAGTACGTTAGTGATCCTACCTTCCCTATGTGGGAAGGGACACTCCTCATACTAGTTCACTCGGTGCTAATCTAGAGTTCCTTTTTGAAATGTCTTTAATACCTTTATTAATCATCATATATTAATGTAGGTCATAAGGTCATTCCCTTATATAATCATCATCATCATAATTCAATAAGAACTGCATAAGTATTTTCCTTTCATTACAATTCATACATGTGAGGTTAGCACATTTACATAATCACATCATGATAAGGCACATTGGTAAGTTATCACCATCCTTATAACATTTACATCTAAGCCAACATCTCACAAACTATAGTTAAGACATTTAAATTCAACATCATTGTCACATCCGGGGAGCACCCCCTAGACGTAACCAGGGTCGTCGTCCTCTTTGAGGACTAAGACTAGCCTCTTAGCATTCATCATAACATTCATTGGCTAAAATATGCGGAAAAATTAAACCTTTTTAGCTATATCTAATTGGAGGTTTACATAGACCTCTACATACACATAATAGTATTAATATCGAGTATACATAGACCCGTTCATATATGAAGATTACATAGTCTTGTACTTTTATTTCATACACATATATAATATAGAATTAGTCATAAAATCCGTCTCATCTCATAAACAATCTCAAACGACAATATCAACATGGGCATAGCCCTACAACAATAAACGTAAGCGACATATAGGCTTTATGCAACTTTGTCTTCAAATGAAAGATAGAGTCAACATAAACGTCATAATATCTAAGCAAATCCATAGGTAGAATATCGGTATCATCCTCGGGAAAATGAGGACCTACCACTTGGATGATAAGAGTATTCAAGCCTCCTTCTCAATCGCCACGAACCAAACCTCAACGACCGGAACCTAAATTGTTTGGGAAAAACGGAGAAAATGGGGTTAGTACGCCACATGTACTAAGTATGAGACCATATGCACATATAACAACCAAACATACTAAAAAGGACATTTAGTTAAATCATGCCATTTCATGTCTTTATGCACAATCAACAACTAGACCAACCAATTAAACATGCTTAATCAAGTCAAAACAACCATACACATATCACATACGTGAACCCATAATCTCACATAACCCTAACATCAAGTAATCACATTACAAGCATAGATAAGAGTTAATCATGTGAATAGTAAAGCAAGACAACCAAACATAACCCTTATAAAGCCAATAGTGCAATGACCAAGCAAAGCCCCATAACCCTACTTAATCAAGTAACCAAATATGAATCATAAATAGTAACTTACTTCACATAACATAACCTGCAACATACATAAGTTCATACTTTAACAATAAAGACCAATTGCATGTTCATAAGCATCATAATCATCATGTAAAGTCATTTACCTTTATTATCATTAACATACATAATATTTACCTCCTAAAGCTTCTTTCAAGGCAAACTAGTGTAAGACCTAGGTAGAGTCCCATGTGACGACAGGTCGAACTAAAACAAAAAACCTTTGAAAATAGCTGCAAGACAAAAACCGAAAGCCCTTCTTTTATTGTTGTTCCTCCCAGATACATGGCTTACACCTCACTAGCCTTCTCGGCCAGTTAGTCTAACCACAGGGATCCCTTCCTCGTACTGCGGGAAAAAGCACTTTCTATCCCACCGTGCTACAAAACGCGCTTTCCCGGGCCAAGCCAAAAAATTTTATTAGAAAGGGTAGGCAAAGCCCGAAGGCAAAAATTGATCACATCGGAACGTTTCCGAGGCCGAATACACTTTGAATTTGATAGAAAGGTTAGCTGGAATGTGATTGTTGTTTCTGATTTTTTTCTTCGATGAATCGTTTTTTTTTTTCAAAAACTGAATGGAGATACAAAAGAACTCATATTCCCTATCTCATATTCTGGCGATGAAGTATGAGTCTAAAACACTATATGCAGAGCTGCCTTAGCTCAATAGATCAACGAATCAGGAGATGACTTCTTAAACGTTCGCCTCCTGTATGTCGTAGCAGTGAGGGGTCGCCCATACGGATAGAAAGCGATCCCTCATATTTTTCCCATTTCGTTGAGAACCGAGGAGAAACGAAAAAGATCTTCCTCGCGCACAGACAGACCATCTTTAGCGAAGTCCCTCCTTCCCAACCTCTCCTACAACATCCATTACTTGCTTTTTTGCAGCAAGATGATCAGTCCGAGAGTGCTGGAGAGAAGAGAAAGCGGTAAAAACCTCGGCCGTTCGGCTTTCTACCCTAGTTGATCAACTAGATCGCGCTGTTAGAAATCAAGCTACTTTCTGGGTTTACTAGATCAAGGAATCCCAGCAGTTTTCAGTATGTCTCCAGATAGGGCCCCCACTAGTCCGGCTAGCTAGTGAGTGGTTCTTTCGGGCGGGAAGCAGGACGGACCCTACGGGCTGACGAATCGTTGCTTTACACAAATAGCTAATATTACTTGAGTTGTAAGTAAAAAAAAGGCTAACCAGCTTTTGTCCAGGAAGCGCATTTTGGGAGCATAGCATGCAGCAAAATTCCCGTTAAGTTCTTACGCTTTCATGTTGACAACTCAATTCAGTCGATTACTACAGGGATGAACCCAATCCGGAATATGACTTTATTCCTTTTCCCTTCCTCCCTCCCTCCGAGTCCTGACAAATGGTGATTCAGACGAGATTCGGCATTTTTGAACCAGAAACGCTCGGTTTCCATTTTGGTTGTAGGTGTAACCAACCTGCTATTAAGGATATGCCTTCGAACTGACTAAGGGCTTCCCTTATTATTTTGGTTGCATTGTTCTTTGAAGCGCCCCTACCTAAGCTAAGTCTAACCTCTCAAGTCACCTTAGTTAGCCTATACATCAATACTTTATTTTAGTTTAGGGAAACTCGCCTTAACCGACATAGACCATATGAGCTAATGTGGAATCCGGTGTCACAAAACCTTACACCGATGGAAGGTGGTCTACCGGCCAAGGTAAAACCTAACATAAACGTAGCTTTCTAGGTGGATCCACTAGCTAGTCTTCCTATGGGGGCAACATAGTTCAAGAACTAAGAGATAGGAAATTCCCTCTATATACCTCTTGGTAATTGGGGCCTCATCTCATGAGATTCAATGAAATGAGTATCCCTCAATGGGGAGTCAACATCACATATAGGACAAAAGGATAACACTTTCTCTATTGGAAAGTGATTACCTCTCATTGTCGAGTTCACTCGGTGCTAAGCTAGTCCCTTATTGAAATGTCTTAAATCTTTATTTATCATTCATAACTTAGTTTAGGTCATAGGGTCTAGCCCTAGTATCATCATCATAATAATAATAGCTCAATAGGAATTGCATGAGTAGAAGCCTTTCATCACAATTCACACAAGTAAGGTTAACACTTTATATTTTCTTTCATAATAAGGCACATTGATAATCATCATCACCCTTATATGTTTACATATTAATCAACCTCACAACCATACTAAGACATTTCAATTGAACATCATACCAACCTATAAATCCTAAACAAGGCATGCTCCAACATAATCATCATGACTTTATCACAATTAACCATAATTGAAATAAAGGATAAGGTCACAAGACTTACCAAGTCTTCTTCACAATTCACCATCAGCAAGGTCTTACCATCAACGCTTAGTGCAAACCAATTAGGTCATCAAATCACCATAATTCAATAACCAATGTAATCACAAGTCTAGAAGAATCACCACATCATAATTCAATAGTAGATCAAAGCTTAGGACTAAGTCAAATCATCATTTCTTATATCACCTACCAAGAACTAGCATGAGAGACTATACATCATCCTAATTCATTCATAAACAACGTAAACAACATCATCTAGAAGTTATTCAACCCTTAACCAAGTCAATTGAATGATTAAACTACAATATGAATCAAGATCACAACTTAGGGTTAGGGACTTGGGATCATGTTCTTCAATTTAGGTAATATCATCACCAATTACTACAATAAAGTTAACATACATGTTTATCTACTCAATTTAACATAAAGGAAACATCAACAACTCAATTCATAACATCAAATTCGGAATTGGATGAAACCCATTAGAAATCCCTAGTTTTGAAATCAATTTGAATGAACCCTTTGAGGAAAAAGGTCTCAAAGGTGAAGAGACCCATACCTTAATGTTTTGATGAGAAATTGAAGATGAATCCACCCTTTTCCATCCCCCAACTCACCTCTTAGACTTAGCTTCAATAGAGTCTTCCAATAGAGAGAGAAAGTACAGAGAAGATAGAGTGATTTGTTTTTGAGTTGTGTTTAGATTAAATGAGGTTAGGGACTTTATAGGGTGACTAACTAACTTAATTATACCCCCCCCCCTTAATACCTTAATTAACCACCTAAGCCCCCTAACTAATTAATTGACTTAACTAAAATGTGCAAGGAACTTACCTGCCCTCACAGAAGAGACCCCGTCGATGGTCCATCTGTGAGTCGACAGACTTCCCCCCCCCCCCCCATGTTGCACATCCGTCGTCTTGGTCAGAGACTTGTGCAGACGAGGGCCTCCTCCACCAGGCTAAGTGTGGGACGACGGAGGCATCGACGACCCGTCAATCCACTTATGAATCGTCGGTGGTTCCGTAATTGCTCCCACACCAAGATTTGGCTAAGTGAGGAGGGACGGTGGCATCGACGGTCCGTTGGTCCATGCACAGGCCGTGGGTTGCCCCGTCGATGCACACGGCCACCACCTGGCCAAGTGTGGGGTAATAGTGGTACCAACGGTCCGTTGGTCCACCCACGGACTGTAGGCAATCCCGTTGATGCACACTGCCCAGGCAGTGTTGCCAAGTCCCACAAGGGTCCTCCTCAAGGCCCTTGGTTGGTATTTGGGGAGTCGTATCCAGACGTTTCGACCATGAAACCTTCCTAACATGTGTTACACACCTTTCCACCTGATTTTGTTAAATTTTGACTCTTAAAAGCTAGTCAAATAGGCCAAGGCACACTAGCACCTCTTTGAACCAACTTTCGGACGCCATGGACGTTCTTGAACATTTTGGTTCCAAAACTTCCTAACTGACCTATATTAATGAAATTAACCTTAAAAACATTATCTAGAATTCCCGACACTTAGGTTAGGCTTAACGACACGTCTTACGTTTTCGAAATGTTACATTATCCCCCCCTTAGGAACATTCATCCCCGAATGACACTAAAATTCTTTTCAAGGAAGGAATAGACTCAAGACTAGCAGCCCAACCAACATCATTTCAATACAACACAATACATATCATTTCAATCAAGGCAATCGAAAACTTCAATTACCAAAATATGAGACTCAACATTACTTCATGAGGTACTTCCTTCTCACAACAACCATTTGAGCTCAACATGACAAACATGAGTCAATTAGATTCGAGTTCAACTTATCAACATGATACCAAAACATTTCATAAAGACTCAACATGTCAAAATGCACCACATGACTCAAAACAAGCCAAAAACAAAATTTCACATTTTTAAGGCAATTCACTGGCAATTGACAGTAATATCACTGCCCTGTTTTTGAAAATTCAATGTTTGCACATCTTTACCCAAAAATCAAAGGTCTTCAATTTCTAATCATATTTAAACTATAGAAAGAATGACTAACATCAATCATCAAAAATATGAGGGTATCGGGACTTTATGTCGGCCTCGGCCTCCCATATTACACCCTCAACTAAGTGGTTTCTCCAAAATACTTTTACGGATACAACCTCTTTGTTCCTCAACCTTTTCACTTGTCTATCAAGAATTTGAACCGGAACCTCCTCATAAGAGAGGTTATCCTTGACACCAAGGCCCTCAATAGGAAGAATGGATTCGGGATCACCCACACACTTCTTAAGCATAGAAACATGAAAGACCGGATGAAAAGAATCCAATTCACTAGGCAACCTTAACTCATAGGCCACCTTACCAACCCTTTGCAAGATCTCATAGGGACCCACATAACGAGGGAGCAACTTCCCTTTCTTGCCAAATCTAACAACCCCCTTCATAGGAGAAATCTTCAAATACACCTTGTCACCTTCCTCAAACTCAAGATCCCTTCTCCTATTATCGGCATAGGACTTTTGCCGACTATAGGCCGTTTGCAACCGATTCCTTATTATATGAACCTTCTCCAAAGTCTTATAAATCAGGTAGGGACTAAGAATTGAGGACTCACCAACTTCAAACCACCCAATAGGATACCTACACCTCCTACCATACAAGGCTTCATAGGGAGCCATGGAAATGGATGAATGAAAACTATTATTATAGGCAAACTCTACCAAAGACAAGTGCTTATCCCAACTCCCTTCTAAATTGATGACACAAGCTCTAAGCATATCCTCAACGGTTTGAATAGTACATTTTGCCTGACCATCCGTTTGAGGATGAAAAGCGGTACTCAACTTCACCTTAGTACCCAACCCTTCTTGAAATGACCTCCAAAACCTAGATGTGAATTGTGCACCCATATCCGATATGATGGATAATGAAATATCATGACGACACACAATCTCATCTATGAAGATCTTAGCAAAATCTTCCGCCGAATAAGTAGCCTTGACCGGAATGAAATGAGCGGACTTGGTCAACTATCAACCACCACCCATATAGAGTCATACCCTTTTTGGGTCTTAGGTAAACCTACCACAAAATCCATATTGATGTCTTCCCACTTCCAAGTAGGAATTTGGATTTGTTGTAGTAAGCCACCCGGTTTTAGATGCTCAGCTTTCACTTGTTGGCAATTTGGACACTTAGCAACAAACTCCTCTATGTCCCTTTTCAAACCTTTCCACCAATACACCTCTCTAAGGTCATGATACATCTTTGTTGACCCCGGATGAATGGAATAATGGGACCCATGAGCTTCCTCAAGGATACGGTTCCTCGAGTCATCAACATTTGGAACACACAACCGCCCTTGATATCTCAAAACATCACCCCCCCCTAAGGAGAAGGACTCAATAAACTTGCCAAGTACCGATTCTTTCAACTCCATTAATGGTTTATCCAGGTGTTGTTTGGACTTCACCTCAACAACCAAAGATGATTCGGAGTTATGATGGACCATCACACCACCATTTAAAGAATCTTCCAATCTTACACCCAACCTAGCCAATCGATGAACCTCTTTCACTAGGTCCTTTTTGGCTTCATCAACATGAGACACACTACCCATAGACAAATGGCTTAGAGCATCCACTACAACATTTGCCTTGCCCAGATGATAAAGGACACTCATATCATAGTCCTTCAATAATTCAAGCCATCTTCTTTGTCGCAGATTCAACTCCTTTTGGGTAAACACATATTGGAGACTTTTATGATCGGTGAACACATCAACATAGACACCATACAAATAATGCCTCCAAATTTTCAAAGCAAACACCACGGCCGCTAACTCAAGGTCATGAGTGGGATAGTTCCTCTCATGCACCTTAAGTTTCCTAGAAGCATAGGCAATAACCTTCCCATGTTTCCTAAGCACACACCCCAAACCAACACGGGATGCATCACAATAAACCACAAATCCCTTTGTATCTTCCGGCAAAGTCAACACCGGAGCCATAGTAAGCCTATCTTTTAACATTTGGAAGCTCTTTTCACATGCTTTGGACCACTCAAACTTCTTACTCTTTTGGGTCAAAATAGTCAAAGGATATACAATGGACACAAAATTATCCACAAACCTCCGATAATAACTCGCAAGACCTAAGAAACTTCGTATGTCGGTTGGAATCAATGGTCTTGGCCAATTCCTCAACGCTTCCGTTTTCCTTGGATCAACCTCAACTCCTTCACTAGAGATGATGTGACCAAGAAATGTCATCGACCTCAACCAAAACTCGCATTTGCTATACTTGGCAAACAATTGATGCTCTTTAAGGGTTTGCAATACCACCCTCAAATGACCCATGTGATCACCTTCATTCGTCGAGTATACCAAGATGTCATCAATGAACACAATGACAAATGAATCTAAGTAACTTCGAAACACTCTATTCATTAGGTCCATAAACGCCGCCGGAGCATTAGTGAGACCAAAGGACATAACAAGAAACTCATAGTGGCCATATCGAGTTCAAAAAGTTGTCTTTGGTACATCCTCACCTCTCACCCTTAGTTGGTGATACCCTGATCTCAAGTCAATTTTGGAGAAGTAGCTTGCCCCTTGGAGTTGATCAAATAAATCGTCAACTCGAGGGAGAGGATACTTGTTCTTAATTTTGACTTTGTTGAGTTGGCGATAATCAATACACATTCTCAAGGACCCATCCTTCTTCTTCACGAACAAGACCGGAGCACCCCATGGAGAAATGATAGGCCTTATAAAGCCCTTGTCTAGCAAATCTCGAAGTTGTGCTTTCAACTCCTTTAATTCAGCCGGAGCCATTCGATAAGGAGGAATCAAAATGGGGTTTGTTTTATATAGCAAATCGATACCAAAATCAATTTCCCGTTTGGGAGGAATACCGGGAAGGTCATTAGGGAGGACCTCCGTAAATTCACTCACTACGGGTACCGACTCAATGGGAGGAATTTCGGAGTCAAGATCTTGGACTCTTACTATATGGTATAGGCAGCCCTTAGAGATCATTTTGCAAGCCTTCAAACAAGAAATGATATGACCTCTAGGAATAGAACTTCCCCCCTTCCACTCAACAACGGGTTCATTTGGGAAATTAAACATCACTACCCTTGTCCTACAATCAATAGTGGCAAAACAAGAATGCAATCAATCCATACCCAAAATAATATCAAAATCAAGCATATCTAGTTCAACTAGATCAACATTAGAAACTCTATTAGGTAACATGATAGGACAATTTCTATGTACCCTCTTTGCAACAAACGACTCACCCACTGGTGTAGACACTAAGAAAGGCTCATGCAAGATATCGGGTAAAGTATCAAACTTTTTAGCTACAAGAGGAGTAACAAAAGACAATGTAGCACCCGGATCAATTAAAGCATAAACATCAATAGCAAAGACTTGTAACATACCGGTCACCACATAGGGAGAAATCTCTTGCTCACCCCTAGTACGAAGAGCATACAAGCGGTTCTTCTTTGGAGCATCACTAGAACCAATTTCTTGTCCACTCTTCTCTTGCCCCTTCATGTTAGGACAATCTCAAACCTTGTGACCACTCTTTCCACAACCAAAACAATTACCCGTTCCAACCAAACACACACCAAAATTACCCTTTCCATACTTGGCACATGTCGGCTTCTCATTAGGTGAGTTCCCACTCCTTCCCCTTTGAGCTCTCGATTTTTCCAATTTCTCATCTCGAGTCTTAGGGAACTTGGATGGCACTTTATTAGAGAACCTCTTTTTGAACCTAGGATTGTATTTAATCTCAAGCCTACTCTTGGAAGAATCCCTTTCATAGGACCTTGTCTTCTTAGCATCTCTTGCCTTTCTCCTAGCCCTATCTTCCTCAACTTGTCTAGCATGCACCATAAGCCGAGAGATATTCATATTATCATGAAGCATGGCCGAATGGCATTCTTCTTGTAGATCATCCTATACTCCCATCACAAAGCGGCTCATCTCATCCCTAGGATCTGAAACCAAGGTAGGAGCATATTTTGACAGTTTAGTAAACTTCATAGAAAACTCAAGAACACTCATACCTCCTTGACGAAGGTTTATATATTCTACCACTTTGGCCTCCCGCATCTCTCTAGGGAAGAATTGATCAAGAAATGCCTTTTTGAAAATCTCCCATGTTACCGGTCCACCACGAAAAGGCCGATTATCTCTCCATTGAACATACCAAGTTTGATCCACATCCTTGAGTTGATATGTGGCCAACTCAGCCTTCTCACTCAAACTCAACCCCATGGCAAAGAGAACTTTATACACCTCATCGATGAACTCTTGAGAGTCTTCATCAACACTAGACCCATAGAAAGTGGGAGGGTTCATCCGAGTGAAGTCCCTCAAACGAGATGACATAGTGGAGACTTGTAGGTTGGCTCGTGGTGCAACCTCCCGGTTGGCTTGGGACGTTATAGATTGAGCTTGGAGAGTGGCTTCTTGAGCTTAAGAAGTAATGGCTTGTGCCATTTGAATAAAGGCAGCCCTTATCTCTCCATCCGTCAAGGGTGGAGGGTTGGCCGGAACTTGCTCAACATTAACCCCCTCTTCAAGTGTAGGATCTTCATCTACACGGGGACGAGAAACCTCCTACTCAAGCCTCCTAGCCGCATTCCTCTAAGTATTGATTGCCTATAACCAAAATAAAAGGTTTAGACGAGAAAGACATAATAGTTACTCTAGAGGCACGACATTGGATTTCTAACAAAGAGAAAGATTCCTAAGCATCATATAGACTCCTATTCATAAGTGTGGCGCGCTTCAAAATTATGAGTACGAACCTACATAGATGTGGTTGAGAGAGACGTAATTATCAAGGATATTTAACCTCATGCTCTGATACCAAGTTAGTCACACCGGGGAGCACCCTCTAGACGTAACCGACGTCATCGTCCTCTTTGAGGACTAAGACTAGCCTCTTAGCATTCATCATAACATTGACTAAAATATGCATAAAAATTAAAACTTTTTAACTATATCTCATCGGAGGTATACATAGACCTCTACATACACATAATAGTATTAATATCGAGTATACATAGACCCGTTCGTATTTGAATATTACTTAGTCTTATACTTCTCTTTCATCCACATATATAATATAGAATTAGAGTCATAAAATCCGTTTCATCTCATAAACCATCTCAAACAACAATATCAACATGGACATAGCCGTACAACAATAAAAGTAAGCCACATATAGGCTTTATACAACTTTGTCTTCAAATGAAAGATAGAGTCAACATAAACATCATAATATCTAAGTAAATCCGTACGTAGAATATCGGCATGATCCTCGGGAAAACGAGGACCTACCACTTGGATGATAAGAGTATCCAAGCCTCCTTCTCAATCGCCTTGAACCAAACCTCAATGACCGGAACCTAAAGTGTTTGGGAAAAAGGGAGAAAATGGGATTAGTACGCCACATGTACTAAGTATGAGCCCATATGCACATATAACAACCAAACATACTAAAAAGGACATTTAGTTAAATCATGCCATTTCATGTCTTTATGCACAATCAACAACTAGACCAACCAATTAAACATGCTTACTCAAGTCAAATCAACCATATACATATCACATACTTTAACCCATAATCTCACATAACCCTAACATCAAGTAATCACATTACAAGCATAGATAAGAGTTAATTATGTGAATAGTAAAGTAAGACAACCAAACATAACCCTTATAAAACCACAAGTGCAATGACCAAGCAAAGCCCCATAACCCTACTCAATCAAGTAACCAAATAAGAATCATAAATAGTAACTTACTTCACATAACATAACCTTCAACATACATAAGTTCATACTTTAACAATAAAGACCAATTGCATGTTCATAAGCATCATAATCATCATGTAAAGTCATTTACCTTTATTATCATTGACATACATAATATTGACCTCCTAAAGCTCCTATCAAGGCAAACTAGTGCAAGACCTAGGTAGCGTCCCATACCCCTACCTAAGCTAAGTCTAACCTCTCAAGTCACATTAGTTTAGCCTATACATCATTACTTTATTTTAGTTTAGGGAAACTCACCTTAACCGACATAGACCACATAAGCTAATGTGGAATCCGGTGTCACGAAACCTTACACCGATGGATGGTGGTCTATCGGCCAAGGCTAAACCTAACATAAACGTAGCTTTCTAGGTGGATTCACTAGCTAGTCTTCTTATGGGGGCAACATAGTTCAAGAACTAAGAGATAGGAAATTCCCTCTACGTACCTGTTGGTATTTGGGGCCTCATCTCATGGGAATCAATGAAATGATTATCCCTCAATGGGGAGTCAACATCACATATAGGACCAAAGGATAACACTTCCTCTATTGGAAAGCCAATACCTCCCATTGTCGAGTTCACTCGGTGCTAAGCTAGTCCCTTATTGAAATGTCTTAATCTTTATTTATCAATCATAACTTAGTTTAGGTCATAGGGTCTAGCCCTTGTATAATCATCATCATAATAGCTCAATAGGAATTGCATGAGTAGAAGCCTTTAATCATAATTCACACAAGTAAGGTTAACACTTTACATTTTATTTCATAATAAGGCACATTGATAATCATCATCACCCTTATATCTTTACATGTTAATCAACCTCACAACCATACTAAGACATTTCAATTCAACATCATATCAACCTATAAATCCTAAACAAGGTATGCTCCAACATAATCATCATGACTTAATCACAATTAACCATAATTGAAATGAAGGATAAGGTCACAAGACTTACCAAGTCTTCTTCACAATTCACCATCATCAAGGTCTTACCATCAACCCTTAGTGCAACCCAATTAGGTCATCAAATCACCATAATTCAATAACCAATGTAAACACAAGTCTAGAAGAATCACCACATCATAATTCAATAGTAGATCAAAGCTTAGGACTAAGTCAAATCATCATGTCTTATACACCTACCAAGAACTAGCATGAAAGACTATACATCATCCTAATTCATTCATAAAAAACATAAACATCATCATCTAGAAGTGATTCAACCCTTAACCAAGTCAATTGAATGATTAAACTACAATATGAATCAAGATCACAACTTAGGGTTAGGGACTCGGGATCATGTTCTTCAATTTAGGTAAGATCATCACCAATTACTACAATCAAGTTAACATACATGTTAATCAACTCAATTTAACCTAAATTAAACATCAACAACTCAATTGATAATATTGAATTCGGAATTGGATGAAACCCATTAGAAATCCCTAGTTTTGAAATCAATTTGAATGAACTCTTTGAGGAAAAAAAGGTCTCAAACGTGAAGAGATCCCATACCTTAATGTTTTGTTGAGAAATTGAAGATGAATCCACCCTTTTACAGCCCCCAATTGGCCTCCTAGACTTAGCTTCAATGGAGTCTTCCAATAGAGAGAGAAAGTAGAGAGAAGATAGAGTGATTTGTTTTTGAGTTGTGTTTAGATTAAATGAGGTTAGGGACTTTATACGGTGACCAACTATGTTAATTAGACCCCCCTTAATCCCTTAATTAACCGCCTAATCCCCCTAACTAATTAATTGACTTAACTAAAACGTGCAAGGAACTTACATGACCTCACAGACGAGACCCCGTCGACGGTCCGTCTGTGAGTCGACAAACTTGCCCCCTCTCCGTGCTGCACATCCGTTGTCTCAGTCAGAGACTTGTGCAGTCGGGGGCCTCCTCCACCAGGCTAAGTGTAGGACGATGGAGGCATCGACGCCCCGTAAGTCCACTTATGAATCATCGATAGTTCCGTGATTGCTCCCCCACCAAGATTTGGCTAAGTGAGGAGGGACGGTGGCATCGAGGGTTCGTTGGTCCATGAATGGGTCGTGGGTTGCCTCGTCGATGCACACGGCCACCACCTGGACAAGTGTGAGGCAACGTGGCACCAACAGTCCGTTGGTCCACCTACAAACCGTAGGCCATCCCGTCGATACACACTGCCCAGGCTATGTTGCCAAGTCCCACAAGGGTCCTCCTCAAGGCCCTTGGTTGGTCCTTGGGGAGTCGTACCCGGACGTTTCAACAATGAAACCTTCCTAATACATGTTACACGCTTTTCCACCAAATTTTGTTAAATTCCGACTCTTAAAAGCTAGTCAAATAGGCCAAGGAACACTGACACCTCTTTGAACCAACTTTCGGACGCCATGGACGTTCTTGAACATTTTGGTTCCAAAACTTACTAAGTGACCTATATTCATGAAACAAACCTTAAAAATAGTGTCTAGACTTCCCGACACCTAGGTTAGGCTTAACAACACGTCTTATGTTTTCGAAATGTTACAATCATAGCAACCCTATCAATATTAATATAAGGTATACTTCAGTACAACATCATCACTTAATCACAAGTAACCATAATTTATGTAAAGAGTTAAGATCATAATATTTACCCTAATCTCCTTCACCAAACCATCATCAAGGTCTTAGCATCAACCATTCTCAATTCAACCCAACAATGGTTGTAATACCATTACACATTAATAATAAAGTCAATTGAATCACTACACAACAATCCCTCACTAGTTCATAGCTTAAGATTAGAGACTTAGGTCAAATTCATGATCTACTTCACAACCTAGATCAATTACTCAAGAACTAGCATAATAGGATTACAATACATCTCAATCTATTCATAAATTGGCATAATAACAACATAGGATATCAATTCACACATTAACCAAGCCAATTACATCAATACTAGATAATTCAATTCAAGATCATAACATAGGGTTAAGGGGAAAAGGTCATCTTTTACAAACTAGACCAATTCATAAAGAAGTAACATAACTGAATAATAATACATGTTAATCTACTCATAAGAACCAAAAGTAATCATAAACAAAGCAATTCACAAGATCAATTTCGTATTGGAAGAAAACCCACTTGAATTTCATATTTTTGAAATCATCTTGAAGGAACCCTTTGGGGAAAGAGATCCCAAAGGTGAAAGGAATATCATACCTTGTTAATTTATGGAGTTTGATGGATAAACTTGACCCTTATAATCCCTAAAATCCTCCTTGACCTTGTCTTCTACGGTGTTCTTCTACTTGGAAGAGAGAAAGAAGAGAGAAAGAAGAGCAATTGGGTTTTGGGAATTATGAGGGTTGGGTTAGTCTAATTAGGTTAGGGTCTTTATATTGGTCATTAACTAACTTTATTAGACCTACATTAACTCCTAAATAAATAAATAACCACCTAATTAATTAATTTAACTAACTTAAAAAACGTTCATCATAAACAACCTTGGACAAACGAGACCACGACCACACCCCGTTGGTCAATCGACGGCCAAGAGACCAAACGTCATGTTGGTCCGTCGTTTGTGTCAGAGAATTGTCAAGAATGGCTTCCCAAGAATTTGGCTAAGTGACCATCGATGCCCCGTCGACTGGACCACACCTCGTTGGTTGGCAACAGTCGTTGGCACTATCTTTTGACAGCTTTTTGCCAAATATGAAGGGTCCTCCTCAAGAACCCTTTTGTTGGTCCTTGGGGGTCGTACCCGGACGTTTTGACTATAAACTAACTTTAATACATGTTAGACACCTTACCACCAAATTTCATCATTTTCCGACTCCTAAAACTTAGTCAAATAGGTTAAGGCACACTAGCACCTCATTGAACTAGTTTCCGGATGTCATGGACGTTCTTTGACGTTTTGATTCTAAAACTTCCTAAATGACTTATATACACTATTATATACCTTAAAACAGTAACACAACCTTTAGACACTCATGTTAGGCTCTAGAACACGTCTTAGACTTTTGGAGTGTTACGTGTTGATTGGCTGGAACGACATGAAATCATCCTTAGGAAAGTCATTGAGCAATCCTCTTAACCATTGTAGGTAGCCTTTTTGGACCCTCTTTGGTAAGATGTAATGTGATTGGGTTGTGAACAAGATATTGTACCTTATTCATATACTACTTTATTGAATTACTCTATGAGAACAAAGGTTAGCACCGAGCGAGTTTGCTTGGGTAGTAGCTCTAGTTAAAAAGGAAGCTAGAGTACAAAGAAACCCTCAATATTCCTTAAACATGTGCCAACATGGGATGTGTCCTCGTTCTACCCTTGGCAAGTAGAACACCCTCCATCGGAGTAGGTTCATTACTTCGGATTCGATGCATAGCTAGCATGGTCTATGTCGGTTATTGCCTATTCTCATCATGCGGGATACATGCTAGTGTTGGATAAGTTCTATGAATTTTAGGTAGTGGAATGGGACGCTATCTAGACATTGTACAATTAGTCTTTGAAGATGTTAGTGTGTTAGTCCACAGGTCTTCTCCAAGACCATTATGTGAATATCCTTAAGTGTTGAATATCTTCTAATAACTTAATGAATTTAATTATTTAAGTAAAGACATGTTAATTTAAAGGTATATATCTGGGGTAGCTTTGAGGATTCTCTAGGTAGGCTTGGAGAGGGTGTATAGGCGTTCTCTTCTTGTCTTACTTAGGTGAGTCTTAGAGTAACTCTAGGTAGGGAGTTTGATTATTGAAATGGGAATAATCTTATATTAGGTAGTCTAAAGGATCTCTTTGGTGTGTGTGAAGGGATTGTATGGGCTGTTGCTTCATAACTCATTCAAGTAAGCCTTAGAATCACCTTTGGTAGGAGGGTCTCATGTTTATGTGCTTTGAAGTGCTATTGATGTTCTCTTGTGATATTTGGCTTATATGTGAAATTGGTGTGATTATTCAATTGTGGTATGTATCTTAAACTATTTTATGAAGGTTTTATCAAATGTCATGAAAAACATGTTATTCTCTAAATGTCCCTTTTTTATGGTTTTTGCATGGCTTCCATATTTAGTGCATTCAATGTGTGTTTCCCTTCTTTTCCCTTTTTAAGTAAAGTGTAGGGATATCGGATACTTGATATGCCATGGAAGACGGATAGGTTTATAAGTGTTGAATATGAAGTGTTGGTGAGTCCTCATCGATTCGAGGACAATACCCATGTTCCTTATGTCTTAGTCTTTATTTTTATATATTGTATGGGCTTAGTCCCAAATGTTGTATATTCCAAAGTATAGATGGTTTAATGAGACATTGTAAAGGTTAATGTTTTAAAGAAAGTCTTCCACTTGCGTATTGATGAAAGAGTTCTTTGTGTGTGAAGAAAGTTTTAAATTCTTTCTTATTTTCGATAGTATATTCTGCAATGAATGGACCGAGTGTCTTAAGTGAGACTTCTCGGAGTCTCATATGCCGTGTGATGACTCAAGAGTGCTCTAACTTCTAGGGTGTACTTGTGGGTTGTTACATCCATGCTAGGTATCAACATAGACGACCTACATTTATTAACCACAAGGTCGGATATCCCCATAACAAATTTGTTCATCTTAGCCCTTGAATACGCCACCATAGTTGGAGCATGTTTTGATAGTTGAGTGAACTTGAGGCTATACTATTTACATTCATACCCCCTTGACGGTGGGTAATGAATTCTTGCGTTTTCCTCTCCCTCAACTCCAAGGGAAAGAACATATCAAGGAAGGCCGTCTTGAATGATGCCAAACTAACTTCCTCTTTCTGTTGCTCATACCAAACTTGAGCCACATCTTTGAGTTGGTAGGCGGCTAGTTCTGCCTTCTCTTGAGAAGATACCCCCATGGCGTCTAGTACCTTGAACACTTCATCAATGAACCCTTGTGGGTCCTCCTCCACTTTGGAACAAAAGAAAGTAGAGGGATTCATCCTTGTGAAATCCCTAATCCTGGAAGTGGTAGTGCTAGAATTGGGGTTCACTTGCACCCTAGTATCCATAGCAAGTTGAGTGACTAACACTTTAGTCAAGCTATGAATGGCCACCCTTATCTCAACATTAGACATATGCCCTTATTCAATAGGAACTTGAGGGATTTGAGGAGCTTAAGGGGGAACCGCCATATTCACATTCTCCTCCTCAGCCCTTCGATCATTATTCCTTCTTGTATTCGTTGCCTATAAGCACAATAAAAGGATAAGAAGAAAGGACTAGATAGATTAAAGACTCTTAGTCATGACTAAATGATGACAAAATAGAGCGAGAGTTCCTAAGCATCTCGTAACCTCCCCTTCATAAGTGTGGCGCGCTTCACACCCATGAACAAGACTCTACTTGATGTGGTATATTGTGACATCAATCCTACATTATTCTCAGTCTTATGCTCTGATACCAAGTTTGTAACGACCTAAAGTACCCCTAGGCATTACCGGCGTATTCGACTTCGAAGGGTCTTATAAAATTCCTTAGCATACGTCATCGCATGTATCATAGAATAAAAATGCGGAAAATTTAAAACTTTTGCTTTTGGAAATTCACATCAATTCATATATGGAAAATAGCATCTAGATTTGTCATAATGTACCATCTAGATATAAAGGAATAGAAACTTAGGACTTAGCCCATACAACAATGAGAATATCTCAAATTAGAAATTACAATATTGTCTTTTAAACATAAAAGAACTAGAAAGCTAGAATATGGAGCTTCGTCCTCGGACTTGAGGACTCACCAACTTGGAGAAGCACGTTCAAGTGTCTTGAGAAGTGGCCTTGAAATCCTCAACTGCCCGAACCTATATTTTTTGGGAAAAAGGGGAAAAATATGGATTAGTACATCGCACATACTAAATATCGCTTCTATACATAAAAACCATCAATGCATATACAAAAGTACATTTTAGTAAAATTTATGTTTTCTATCAATTTAAACCCAACATGGAAATACAGTAAGCATTATAAGTCAATCCAACCTAATATCAACCTATCATGTAGGCAACCCAAGCAAAACTTGTGCAATGCAGAGAATATATCCTCATAACCCCATCCAAAGCTAAGTATCACATTTGGCAACCCACTACATGCAACATTCATAATCTCATATTTCTTCATATCATGTTTTTTTCATAAAGGTCATAAACAACTTAACAACACAAGTCATAATCAACATAATCATAAAAAAACTAGTAGAACTCCCTCTTAGGATCCAACAAGTGCAATGTATGAGAGAAGTTCCATACCTACCCTCACACTTTGTAAAAACCCTTGAGAAAGTTCTAGAGAGAGTTCATACACTTCTTTATTCATTTACTTTTACAATTAGGGAAGAAGTTGAAATAATCGACATTAGACATGTAGGCCTACATGGAATCCGATGTTCTTCTCCCACACCGAAAAGAGAGGGTTAACACTTGCCTAGGTGTAACCTTTCGTACATAGCTATCTAGGTGGATCCACTAAGTTATAATACTATGTGGGCACATAGTTAAGGATCAAGGAGATTGTTACTAGAAACCCTAACTTACTAACGTGGGGGTTTCCATCTCAGGAGACAACATATATCTTGGGGAATCCAGACTTGCTAAACGTGAGAAAACCCATGTAGGAGGCTAGACTTAGTTAACGTGAGACCTCCATCTCATTTACATGCCCTTTCGGTGCAAAGCATCTATTCCTTTTTTGTAACAATATTTAGTCATCTCATAAGTTCACATTTGTAACACCCTAAAACCAACTAAGGTGAAATAGAGCTTCGTGATGGTTTCTTGAGTTAATTTTAAGTTAAAATGAGTTATATTAGTGTCCTTATGCAGTGTGTGATGTTTGGTTAAGTGTGGAGGTCAAACGTCCAAGAACATCCATGACGTTCGGAAGATATGCCTTAGATAGTGCTTGTGTGTTCTCACGTGTTTGAGTGATTTTTACGTTTTTGTTTTGTTTAAAATTGGTGTGGGATGTTACTAAGACCTAGAATACTATTTTTAGGGGTTTAAAATCCGGGTACGACCTCACCTAGGACCCACAAAGGGCCCTAGAGAAGGGCCTAAGAGAAGGACCCAAAACTGCCTTGGCAGTGTCCACAAACGAGGGCAACCAACGGCCCGTAGACTTGCCCTTTCGATTGGAACTGCAAGGTGGGCTATACACGACCCAAATGGAGCTAAGTTTCAACCCACGAAACCCCACCAACGGACCGTTGATGGACAGACGGTCCGTTGGTTGCATCCGTCGATGGTGCTGCCAAAAGCTGCAGAAAATCTGCCAAGGCTTGGGGTTTTTGGTAAATTCACCCCAACTCTTTTATTGACCTAGGAATTCATTTTTAAGGTTTATTAGGTATATTAATATGTTCCAAACTCTAAGACCTAATTTTAGACTTCATTTCCTAAAACCCAAAACCCCTCCCTCTTAAAAGACTCTCTCAAGTCTCCATGGAAGTTAGAAGTCAAGGAGGAACTAGGAGATGTTGGTGGACGTTTATTCATCAAAAATTATTGGGGTTTCTTCTATTTGAGGTGTGTTAGTCATCCTTGAACTCCCTTCCATTCAAGGATACCTTTCTAATAGATTTCAAAAAAACGTTTTCCAACCCTAGTTTCTTCTATTTTCAACTCCAAATATGGGTCTTGCATGAAAACGTTTCTAATAATTCAAATATGATGTTTCTAATGTTAGTTGGTGATTTTAATGCTAAAATTTTAATGAAATCATGTTAAAGCTTTTTGTCAAATTTTGGCTTAAGAGATGGGTTGAATGAGAATGATATTGTAGTCTTTGAGTTTTTGGTTTCCTTTTATTGATATTGTTGTTTAACTACAGCCCTAAAGGCTATATTATGATGACTTGTTAAAGGAATTATCATGGTTGATGGAATCATGGATTAAAGGGTAAGTTGTTTGTCTTGTTTAGCCTTAATTATTAAATGCTCTTGAGTGGTGTGGTCCACCTTTGGTGGCGATTTTTACTAGGTATATATGTGAATGTGAAGTTACTTGTGAATTGTGAATGAGTCCTTGAAGGCATGTTATGTGAAGTAAGATGATAATGATGCTATTCTTGATAAATGTGCTATATGAAGCTTATTATGTGAAGTAGGCTAGACAGTATGCCTAAATGAATTACATGATTATATGAAGTATGCTAAAGTGTGTGATGTGATGAATGAAGGTCTAAGCATGTATAGAATGAAATGTAAATGAAATGATGCTTATGTGCAAGGTGTGTTCACATGTACACACACTCACACTTCAATGAATCAATGAATGAAGATAAGTTAAGTAAAAAGAAAAATTTTGGGGTAAACACTATTCGTGAGTTGAGAAGAAGTGTTTAGTAGTAACCTCACTATTTCCAAGAGCTTTCTAATGTAGGTTAGAGGATAGATACCCTTCGTGAGTTGAGATGTGGTGTCCAAAATATAGCTTTGACCTTTAGTAATGAATGTTGAGAATCCGTGGAGAGTTATGCCTAGCACCGGGAGGATATGAAGAAGGGGTGGTTACACTTCGTGAGTTGAGAAGTTGTACTCCAATGTACCTCTTCAGATGAGTACTCCTCGTTAGTAGAGAATGAAAATTACTTAGTAGCAATCTCGTTATTCCTTAACTATGCGCCCGCATAGGTGTAGCTATTGGGAAAGCCATGTAAAAGCTAAAGAGAAAATACCTCACTCTAGGCAAGTGAGGGGACCCTTCTCCGATAAGGGAAGTACCGGGATTCCATGTTTAGCTCTCATGGTATATGTCGGTTAAGCTAACCCCCACAAAATTAATGAAAGTTCTAAGTATCCTAAAGAGTTTACTACTTAGGGTAGGTAGTGTAATGGTATTGACACCCAACTTTGACCCACCCTGATAGGAATTAACTCACGAGCTTCTTAATTTCCAAATAATTTAAAATAATTAATTTTATAAAATTAAAATACTTTTCAAAAGTAATTTTAAGTAATCTTAGTCGATTTTTATAATTTATAATTAGTAAATATAATTTCATATAGTTTTATAGATATAATCGGTATATTTCATAAATATTTGAAAATCATCTCAAAGATTTTAATCTTAGTAAGTATTCTATTAAATTAGTGTAGTATAAATTATGGTTATATTTTTGATTCACTAGTTTACAATTAAATTAATTAATTTATTTTGTTAAAATTAAGAAACTCATTAATTAAATAATATTAATTCGTCTCATTTAAGGTTTAGCCAAATTTGTTATTTTAACTCAATTTGACTTTTTCTTTATATTTATCCTATCAAGACAAGAATTTAGGCCCTATTTATAGTCTTCAGCAGCCCTTTATCCCAACTCCCTTACCAGCCCACTTTTAAATCCAATAACCCTTCTTAATGCCCCAAAGCAATTCCCAGCAACCCTCTTCCAAAATTAAAATCGGCCCAACACCCCTATAACTCGACCCGGCCCATTTCTTTTATCTCTAAAACCCATGTCTTCCTGTAGCTCAACAGAAAACGATAGGGTAACATCGAAATACACATCGAACCAAATAGAGTAGCACGACATCAATCGCGTGAGACAACAGCAGCACACGTGAAAAATGCTACACGACCCTTACGTGCCTCACGCAACAGCGAGTTCACGAAAAGGAATACGACGATAGACGGAAAAAAAACAAAGAACAGAGACCAGTGCTGACTCTTTGTCCAATTCCCCAACGTCTCTCTCTCCACAGTACTATCGCAACAGGAATTTCTGACGCATCTCATCCTTGCGCCTCGAGATGGAGCCACGTAGCTCCCAAGGACACTGGATTTTATCTGGAGCGTCCACCTCGATTCCCTCCCGTTTGAATTTGACAAAAATTAAGTATCAGATCGGCATATTCCCTCATTTTTGGATAGGATTTGGAGGTTGAACTCCAAATTTCGTGGGCCTGGAAATTCAATTTTCCAGCCCTTTTCCCTTTTTTGAACCCTAATGTTATTCTATAAAAGCTTCCTAGTTCTTCACTGTTAGGGGGGAATTTTTCGGAAAAAATAATGGGAGAGTTTTTCTTGGAGATTTTTTTTAGTCTGAGATTTTTTGTTAAAATTTTTTGGCTAAGGCAAAAGAGAGTCTGAGCGAAATACTTCAATAAACACTACATACATTTCAAGAAAAAGCAGGGGAGGTACTCGTTTTATTAGTATTTTGGGTTTGATACTTTTGTCTAAATTTCTTGGCTACTGTTCGGGCCGGTATTTGTGTGGTGAGGGTCACTGTTGTGCTCAAGCTCGTCGTTGTCCCAATCGCTGCCCAGAGAAAGGTATCATTTCTTCCCTCTTTCACGTTTTATCTCGACTTCAATCATTATGGTTTGAACATGTTCGTTCGGATTTTCTGGTTCTCTTCTCTATTTTCGATTGCAATACCCCCGGCTAAAATATGTTTGGTTTGACTATTAGATTTCCCATCTGTTTTGTTCCTTGTTTGGACCCCTAACTGATCATACTATTATTCATCTCGTTGTATTAATTAAATGTATGAAATTGGATTTGCGACCGTTTGATCTTTGTTGAATTTTGGGTTCGTTTGTTTGGTTAGTCTTTGTGCTTGTTTGCTCCTAATCTGCTGCATCAAGTGGTTAATGGCATGCTGTTTTTTTTTCTCTTCTATTATTTGTTGAAAGTCTTTTGAGAAGTGAATGATGACTATCCCGTTTCGCTTCAATTCTAATATAGGAAAGAATTTTCATGTTATTATATCTTGTTATTAATCCAAATAGATTCATAGTTTCTAATGTGCTTGAGCTCTTTGCATCGGGTTTCAAAATATATGTTAACTTAGCTTGCAGCTTTGATAGAATAGTTTGGTTAACTTCTTTACCTTACTATCTTTGGACATAATTTCTTCTCTACTCTATTTTCGAATTTCATGTATTATGTCCAAATAGTTTGATGTTCCTTTTGGTGTCTCGTATGTTTTTTTTGGCGATATTGAATGTCTAATGTTGTTTAATCTCAATAGCCTACTCTCTAAATTGTTTCATTTGTGGTATGTGTCTTCCTTTGTAAAGTCGATTCATATTATTTATACGAGCTTGTTTATTGAAATTGATTCTGTCTAGTTTAAGTGGAGATTCCTCAATATTGTAGTAAAAAAAAATCAGTGCGTTCAAGTTTATATACCTAGATTATAGTCGTTTCAAGTTTGTAGTTGTTTTAAATCTTGTACTTGCTTAAGCTTTAGTTGGAATATTTGGGAAGATTTCCCGTGTTCAATTTAGTTCACTTTCTTCTTTTGGATACAGTGTAATATATTTCTTCCTTGCCTGGCATTTTTTAGTTACAACTTTCCTTCACGGGTTCTTTCTTAGTTTCCACTAAAGATCACATGCTTGGGTTTTTTTTAGTAAGTTATAGCATCACTGTTACAGATCTCTTAGTTTTAGTTTTTGTTTACTTCCCAATTGAATCGTCTCCCTTTATTAAACCCCATTGCAGTGATATGATATGTTTTCTTTTAAGTTTTTATCTTTGTTTTTTCTCTTGTCAAGTTCCTTAGTTTCATATATATTCTCTTAATTTGAATTAGTGTTTCAAAAATGTGTTGTTTCTACCCTAAGCCAATTAATGCTTGCTTGTTTCCCCCCTTATAAGTGAGGTTTTGTTTCTTAGTTACTGTTTGATTTTGTCTTATTATTTTCCGACATGCTGTGATAACATTTATTCCCTGGTATGGTGTTGTGTTCTTTATTGAAATGGTTATATTGTTCCAGCTTATCCATGATGTGAAAATTGGAATTTTCCATTTGGCATCATTTGAATCATATGAATTATATGACACCAAAGTTAATGTTAACAGTAGTTTTGTCATGGTATTTTATCATCGTAATGCATTGCTCTTTTATCGAATTATTGGGAATATTGCTTATGTATTTTATCTATTTTGTTGCATGGGAAATCCGCCTGAGTTCGCTACGAACTCTTATCCTTTTCCTTCGCACTCCGAAAGAGCGATAAGGGCTCAGTTCCTTTTTATTGAGTCAGCCTTCCTGTGTTTGAAAGTGAATTGGAAAAGGCGTACATGTCTTGGAGTTTGAAGAATTCGAAGCAGGCCAAGAAGTCGAAGATTTGGGACAAGGAAGCCCAAATATATTTTCTAAATCTTGTATTTTGTTCTTTTGGGCCTAAGCCCTTGTCGCTTTATATGTCCTTTATTATCTTGTTAGTTTAGGACACGTGCCATTGATATGGGTTAAAAACCCAAAACAAATGGGTCCAAATACTGGTCCAGGCGGACAGAAACTGGATTTGGACCCAACTCTCTCTCTCTCTCTCTCTATCTTTTACTTTACCGCATTTATTTCCTTATTTATCAATATTTGTCATTAGTCTTAGGGTCGGAAAATTTAAAATCCCCGCAAGACGCCAACTCGTTTTAACCATTTAAATTAAATCAATCAAGTGTAAATAAATATTTAAAAAAACTTAAATCCACTTAGATAGTAAGTTGGTATTTCAAGGATTTTAAAATGAATTGCAATAAGTTAAATTTTAGCCAAACAAAGTTAGTTATCGGAAAACCACATAAGTGGTATTTTAGGTGCCTTAAACACCTTCCTAAAATATAAATATGAACCCCCGTACCCCCTTTTAAACTCTTTCAAATGATTTCCTGTTTTAGTCAATTGGAAGAATAATTTTCTTGATTTTTCTTTAAAAATTAAGTGGCGACTCTTAAAACAAGTCATAAAATATTTTATAAAATATTTTTTCTTTTCGAATAAAACAAAATGGCGACTCTGCTGGGGATTTGAAGGGTTCTAACCTTAAAACTAACTTGTTTGGCTACGTGTAAATAATTGTTTACTTGCTTTCTTTATTGTATTATTTAACTGTCACATTTCATGGCATAATTCCGTCAAATGGCAAATAGTTTGCATTATGACGAAGGGAGTTACGTGGCTTACCACGACTTCTTTCAGAAAACACACAAGTCTATCTTCGGAATTAATAAACAAATAGTTGTTTTGCGGTTATCCAACGTCGTTTATTAGTTTCACCCCGTTGTTTGTCTGACAATCGTCACTTTTAAACCAATTCTCGTCAACCTAAGATAGAGCAAAAGTAAATCCAAATATAACCATTAGCCTAATATGACCCAACACCCAAGGTGTGTTGAGCCCATTAGAGAGACCACCTTGAGTCCAAAAGGGCCCACGGCCTGAACGGGCGATCATATTTATTTGTTAAATTTGAAGGATGTATACGTCATCTGAAAAGCCATTGTCTCAGGGTTGGGAGTAGATCATACCTTATTCTAGTCAAATAAAGATCTCACAAGTTATTAGTTTGTCACAACCCGAAACCACACCCTAGAAGTTAAGGTGCAATCTTGGATTGCGACCGGCGTATTCGACCTCTCGGAGGTCTCATACAAGCCTATCATATCATTCATTGCATATACATAACGAAAAGTAGTGCGGAATTAAACTTTTCATAAAATATTATAGAAGTCTTAAACTCTTTCATATATGGAAATAGGAAAACACTAAGTCTCGAATCATCATCTTAAGACACAATAATATTGGGTCACGGCACATACGAATTTTAAACATACTACTATAATCTATTACAAACTTTACAAAAGAAACATAAAATGACATATATGCCCTCGAGTCAAGTGAGGACACACTTCAACTCTTCTTGAACGATCTTTGTCCAAGTCTTCTTCCCAAAACTCTTCACCTACCAAGAACTATAGATAGAAAATAAAGCATGGAATTAGTACAAACACATGTACTAAGTATGACATTATGCATAAAAATCATGAAAATGGACTTTATTGGAAATATGCAACTTTTCATCTAGATATCCTAATATAATCATAACAATAACATTTAGCAACTTAGAAACACATAGGATAATGATTAAACAAAATATCACATTTTAAGAGAACACTTTCCAGTGAACTCGAATCACTGTACACTGAATTCCTTCACTGTTATAGTGAATCACTTTACCTTCCATTAACCAACTTCTAGCGTGTAATTTTCTCACTAGAAGCTATCCTACGATTCACTTAAGTCACACAAAGAGAGACCGCCCATAGACCCTCTCTAGATGTGCCTAAACGACCCTTAAGATTACTTATAATGAGTCACATACACACTTACAAAGCATATTAAACATCAAGGTAAGATTTTTCTACCAAAGTTAACTCTGAGTCTCACTTGAGTGAGTTGTGAAGCAAACGCCCATACAAAACCCTTACACACACACTCAAGAGATCCTATAGACTCCCCTGGATAAAATCATTCTCAATAAACACACCAACACATAGATGATATGACATTCTCCTTCCAAAGGCTATCAAAATACCTACTTAAGTAAATCAAGAAGATAACGTCCATGATTAACCTCTTCAAGATTATCTAAATAGTCCTTAAGACTACCTAAGGCTTAGATCATGTCCACAACACCAAACCTTTTGCCTAACTAGAGTCACTCTTAAGACTTCCATAGATAAGTCATGAAGAGATCATCCTTTATGCCCTCTTCACAATTTAACTAAAGAATCCCTAAGGAACTCTAGATTAGGTACTTATTCACTTACATACTTCATAACGTAAGTCATTAGTTCATTAGTTCATTTAAGAGACATACATCACATAAAGTACATTCAAATAATGGTCTTGGACAAGACCTAGGGACTCTTACTAACATCTTCAAAGTCTATTGTGCAATGTCTAGATAGCGTCCCATACCACCACCTAAACCTCATAAAACTTCTCTAATGCTAATATGTATCCCATATGATGAGAATAGGTAATAACCGACATAGACCATGGTAGCAAAACATGGAATCTGAAGTTCTATCCTACTTCGATGAGGTGTTCTACTTGCCAATGGTAGAACATAAAGATCCCATGTAGGCACATGGTTAAGGAATATGAAGGGTGTGCTTTGTATTCTAGTCTCATATTTAGCTAGAACTACTTCCCTTAACCATACTCACTCGGTGCTAGCCTTAGTTCTCATAGATCAATTTACATTAAGGTTTATACAAATGGGTCCCATATCATGTTCATGACCCAATCATATTTACCCTACCAAAGCAAGGTCCATTAGGGTTATCTCACAATAGCGACAAGAAGCTCATCGCGACTTTCCTAAGGTATGATATGATGTTGTTCCAGCCAATCAACCTTAAGTCCATCACTCATTACATGAAGGATATCATTACGGCTCACTACTTCACAATTCATAACCTTACCACTTGGTTCAAGGTTCCACATAAATGACCCTCTTATTATCATTCAATATCTCACCTATATTCATTTATTCAAGACTAAGACCCTTTAGGTTTCTAAGTCAAGACATCAAATATTCACATAAGCATCAAGTAAGGGACACAAGTCTACCTAAACAAGACACAACATACTTTCGTTTTACTCATTTAGCCTATCTTTCTTTAGACATTTTAAGAAAGACCCTTAACCTTATTAAGTCAATATTTTCATTACCTTAAAATTATCAATATAACCATTTTAGACTCATATAACCAAATTAAGGACAACCATGTACAACTCTAAGATTACACACTTTAACACATAGTCAAAGCATAACATGATCACCTAGATAGTATCAATAGTCTAACACATACTTTCACATATAAGTAGATATAATTATACATCACCAAATCAACTACACAAATAGCCATATAAGTTCAAGTACTGCCGACAATGCCATAATCATCAATGTACTAGAAAGTAACGCCGACAAGGCCACATCAATTCACATAGCACCGCCACCAAAGGTGGAACAAACCAATCATAACATAATTGAAGCATAATTAACATTGAATAAGAAGAAATAGGTCAGCGTACCACCACTTCATTATCAACACTTCAAGCCAATACCAAATCACCCAATTCAACATCATAATGCCCTTACCCATGGCCATGAACACCAATTCAATACACAATAATAGAAATCAATGAAATCTAACCCAATTCAATATAGGTTCAACAATTCAATACCAATTTGATAACAATTGAACACAATTCTTACATCAATAGAAGCCCATAAGAAACTACACATGAATTCATCACCATGAAGCCAATATCAAGTAACCCATAATTTAGTCAAAATCTTAGGTTCATCAATTACATGAGTTCATAGGTAATTTAGGTTAAAATCATCAATACAAAATCAATCTAATCCATAATAGATGTTTGAAAACCATTAATGCAAGAACCCATGGTAGAATCATGAAATTGGACAATTCACCTTTTGAAAACTTTGAAAACATCTTTGAAAGTTGGGCTCCTTGATGAAACGAATTTCAAGGATCAAAAGTCATACCTCAATGAAGCTAATTCTTCACTTTGATGAAGAATTTCCAGTCAAAACATCACTTCCAAGTTGTTTCCTTGATTTGGATTTCAATGGAGTCTTTGGGATTTCTTAAGGGATTTTGGGGTTTTGATTTTAGAAGAATGAAATATTCTAAGTGTTAAACACTTATATACACATTTAAAATACCCAATATACCCTTAATAAAATTCCAATACTCTTATTCGGAAGTGGGGTGAATTTACAAATTCACCCCAAGCTTGGCAGTGAAACTGCACGCAGGGACAGCCCACAGACTACTTCCCCATCGACGGGGCGTAAGACCACTTACGGGCCGTGATGGCAACCGTCGATGGGTTTTGAGACATGGAAATGGGAGCTTGGCTCCCTAGTCTAAGTCTCCAACGATACCCACCACCTACGAGGCGTCGACCAGGCCACTGGCCGTCGATTTCCCTCCGTAGGTGGACTGCCTTTTGGCAGTTTTGGCCACCAACATGGGTCCTTCCTCAAGGACCCTTGGATGGTCCTTGGGGATAATTTCCTTTCCAACCCAAATACGATCGTCTATGATTTTAACACCTCTAACATAAATTTCATCCAAAACTAACACATAAAACTCGACGAAACATGCCTAGACACACAAGGTCATTGCAAGGCATATCTTTCAAACTGAACGTTCTTGGACGTTTGACCTCCAAACTTCACGAAACTTGACACACTGACTTTATACACCATTTAAACTCATTTAAGAACCTTACAACCTCATGAATTACACATAAACACATAGAACCACATACGAGGCATTTAGGTGACTTAGTCGTCGAACGTCTTAGTCGTTCTTTGACGTTTGACTTCTAATGCACCTAAAATCTTAGCTACTGTCTCTAAACCATATAATAGACCACATTAGGACCTTATACCACCAATACCAACATGTTAGGCTCTAGATATCCTAAGTCATTTTCGAGGTCTTACAATCTCCCCCACTTGGACAATATTCGTCCTCGAATGACACTTGCCACTCTCCGAACACTTCCAAGATTAGAGGTTCAACTTAAAAGCACATAAACAAATCATACAACTCACAATCAAGGAGAAAACATCAATTTCACAAATACTAGAGCTTCACAACACAACAAGAAACTAGAATTCAATTCTATAACTTATCATGCTACAAAACTCACATGCTTAATTCCAAATAACAAAAGCTCATTTTATATTCATTATTATACTCATACACATCAGTTCTAACCACTTAAAAACAATTATAGAACAATTATTTAATTAGTCACTTTTTCAAAAATATTATAGTGAACAGTGAATCAGTGAACAGTGATTGTTAGCAAATTTTTCAAAAAAATGAAATCTTTAGCAATTCATGATATAGACATATTAATATGCAAGGTAACATCATATAAACACCTTTTACAACATGCTCATAACTCAATAAAACAAGCAATGCAAAGAAGTTAATGAAATTCAATTTCAACCAAACTCCTAAACATCATGCACATGCAACAACCTCTAACACAATTCTAACCATACTCCCTCACTTAGAAGGAAGTCATACTATAATAAAAGAAACAAGGACTTACCAATATCATCATCACACTCATCCGGCTTCTCACCTCTAGACCGGAGTTCATAGAAACGCCTCCTAGTTGGAGCATCTTCCTTTGGAACACTAGGCTCAAACTTCTTACCCTCCTTCCTAGAAGCAATGTTTGGACAATCTCTCACTTTGTGCCAATCTTTTACACATCCAAAGCTACTACCGGTACCCAATAGGCACTCACCGTAATGTCTCTTACCACAAGTGGAACATTTAGGTTTGTCATTGCTAGAATCACCTCCTTTCTCAAACTTCTTCTTAGGAACACTAGGTCCATCTTGAGTTTGAGCCCTCTTTTTGAACCTAGGTTGCACTTGGTCACTAGCAACACTCTTTTTCAAGTTCCTTGACATCCTCCTAAGTTTAAACTATTCAATTGATTGTGCATATACCATGAGTCTAGCCAAAGTCATATCATCATGCAACATAACCGTACGGCATTCCTCCCTCACTAAATCGGCTACACTCGTCACAAAGCGACTCATTTCACCCCTTGGATTAGACACTAGGGAAGGTACATACCTAGACAAAGTTGAGAATTTCAAAGAGTGTTCCTCAACACTCATATTGCCTTGCTTGAGATTGATAAATTCTTCTACCTTAACCTCTCTCCTCTCACGAGGAAAGTACTTGCCAAGAAAAGTTTCCTTGAATTCTTTCCACTCAATAGGACCCAACTCATTTGTCCTATTGTCCTTCCATTGAGTGTACCAAATTTGAGACACAACTCTCAATTGATAAGAAGCCAACTCCGCCTTCTCCCTAGATGTAACCCCTATAGCACTCAAAACTTTGTACACACCATCAAGGAATTCTTGGGGATCCTCATTCACCTTTGAGCCAAGAAAGATTGGAGGATTCAACCTCACAAAGTCTCTCAACCTAGATGACATAGTGCTCTCCATAGCGTTAACCCTAGGCACCATGTTCAAGTTAGCTTGAGTTGTCACGGCTCGGGCTAAAGCAAGCAAAGCCTCCCTAATCTCCCGATTAGTCAATTCCGGGGGAACCACCGGAACCTAATTACCTCCTCCCACATTAGGGGCATGATCACCTTGAGGAGGCACTTGAGCACCTTGAGCACCTTTGACACCTTGCCCATCATGAAGCACTTGCTCAACTTGCTCAACATGAGGAGGAACTTCATCATCAACCCTTCCCTCTTCCATCCTTCTAGCGGCCATCCTTTTAGTATTCATCTCCTAGAAACACAAGGAAAAATACATTTAGAAGGATACTCACAACATTACTCTACCGCACGAACATAGGAGTAGAAATGAAGGGAAACACTATCGTCCTATAGCCTCTCGCCCATAGATGTGTCGCGACTCACATCGATGGTAAAGACTCTACTAGACGTGACTTTTCGAGACTTTTTGATTCCTAAGACTACTTTTATTAACCTATGCTCTGATACCAAGCTTGTCACAACCCGAAACTACACCCTAGAAGTTAGGGTGCAATCTTGGATTGCGACCGGCATATTCGACCTCTCGGAGGTCTCATACAAGCCTATCATATCATTCATTGCATATACATAACGAAAAGTAGTGCGGAATTAAGAAATTTTGTAAATCATTATAGAAGTCTTAAAATCTTTCATATATGGAAATAGGAAAACACTAAGTCTCAAATCATCATCTTAAGACACGATAATACTTGGGTCATGGCCCATACGAATTTTAAACATACTACTATAATCTATTACAAACTTTATAAAAGAAACATAAAATGACATATATTCCCTCGAGTCAAGTGAGGACATACTTCAACTCTTCTTGAACGATCTCCTTGTCCAAGTCTTCTTCCCAAAGATCTTCACCAACCAAGAACTATAGATAGAAAATAAAGCATTGAATTAGTACAACCACATGTACTAAGTATGGCATTATGCATAAAAATCATGAAAATGGACTTTATTGGAAATATGCATCTTTTCATCTAAATATCCTAATATAATCATAAGAATAACATTTAGCAACTTAGAAACACATAGGAAAATGATTGAACAAAATATCACATTTTTAGAGAACACTTTCCAGTGAACTCGAAACACTGTACAGTGAATTCCTTCACTGTTACGGTGAATTACTTTTACCTTCTATTAACCAACTTCTTGCGTGTAATTCCCTCACTAAAAGCTATCCTAATATTCACTTGAGTCACACAAAGAGAGACCGCCCATACACCCTCTCTAGATGTGCCTAAACGACCCTTGAGATTACTTATAATGAGTCACATACACACTTACAAAGCATCTTAAACATCAAGGTAAGATTCTTCTACCAAAGGTGACTCTGAGTCTCACTTGAGTGAGTTGTGAATCAACCGCCCATACAATCCCTTACACATATACTCAAGAGATCCTATAGACTCCCTTGGATAGAATCATTCTCACTAAACACACCAACACATAGATGATATGACATTCTCCTTTCAAAGGCTATTAAAAGACCTACTTAAGTAAATCAAGAAGATAACGTCCATGATTGACCTCTTCAAGATTATCTAAATAGTCCTTAAGACTACCTAAATCTTAGATCGTGTCCACAACACCAAATATTTTACCTAACTAGAGTCATTCTCAAGACTTCCATAGATAAGCCATGAAGAGATCATCCTTTATGCCCTCTTCACAATTTAACTAAAGAATCCCTAAGGCACTCTATATTAGGTACTTATTCACTTACATACTTCATAAAAAAAAGTCATTAGTTCATTAGTTCATTTAAGAGACATACATCACATAAAGTACATTCAAATAATGGTCTTGGACAAGACCTAGGGACTCTTACTAACATTTTCAAAGTCTATTGTGCAATATCTAGATAGCGTCCCATACCACCACCTAAACCTCATAAAACTTCTCTAATGCTAATATGTATCCCATATGATGAGAATAGGCAATAACCGACATAGACCATGGTAGCAAAACATGGAATCCGAAGTTCTATCCTACTTCGATGAGGTGTTCTACTTGCCAATGGTAGAACATAAAGATCCCATGTAGGCACATGGTTAAGGAATATGAAGGGCGTGCTTTGTATTCTAGTCTCATATTTAGCTAGAACTACTTCCCTTAACCATACTCACTCGGTGCTAGCCTTAGTTCTCATAGATCAATTTACATTAAGGTTTATACAAATGGGTCCCATATCATGTTCATGACCCAATCACATTCACCCTACAAAAGAAAGGTCCATTAGGGCTATTTCACAGTGGCGACACGAAGCTCATCGCAACTTTCCTAAGGTATGATATGATATCGTTCCAGCCGATCAACCTTAAGTCCATCACTCATTACATGAAGGATACCATTACGTCTCACTACTTCACAATTCATAACATTACCACTTGGTTCAAGGTTCCACATAAATGACCCTCTTATTATCATTTAAGATCTCACCTATATTCATTTATTCAAGACTAAGACCCTTTAGGTTCCTAAGTCAAGACATCACATATTCACATAAGCATCAAGTAAGGGACACAAGTCTACCTAAACAAGACACAACATACTTCCGTTTTACTCATTTAGCCTATCTTTCTTTAGACACTTTAAGAAAAACCCTTAACCTTATTAAGTCAATCTATTCATTACCTTAAAATTATCAATATAACCATTTTAGACTCATATAACCAAATTAAGGACAACTATGTACAACTCTAAGACTACACACTTAACACATAGTCAAAGCATAACATGATCACCTAGATATTATCAATAGTCTAACACATACTTTTACATATAGGTAGATATGATTATACATCACCAAATCAACTACACAAATATCCATATAAGTTCAATTAGTGCCAACAAGGCCATGATCATCAATGTACTAGAAAGTAACGCCGACAAGGACACATAAATTCACATAGCACCGCCACCAAAGATTGACCAAACCAATCATAACATAATTGAAGCATAATTAACATTGAATAAGAAGAAATAGGGCAGCATACCACCACTTCATCATCAACACTTAAAGCCAATACCAAATCACCCAATTCAACATCATAATGCGTTTACCCATGTCCATGAACACCAATTCATTCACAATTATAGAAATCAATGAAATCTAACCCAATTCAATATAGGTTCAACAATCCAATACCGATTTGATAACAATTGAACACAATTCTTACATCAATAGAAAGCCCATAAGAAACTACACATGAATTCATCATCATTAAGCCAATATCAAGTAACCCATAATTTAGTCAAAATCTTAGGTTCATCAATTACATGGGTTCATAGGTAATTTAGGTTAACATCATCAATACAACATCAATCTAATCCATAATATACGTTTGAAAATCATTAATTCAAGAACCCATGGTAGAATCATGAAATTAGACAATTCACCTTTTGAAAACTTTGAAAACATCTTTGAAAGTTGGGCTCCTTGATGAAATGAGTTTCAAGGATCAAAATTCATACCTCAATGAAGATAATTCTTCACTTTGACAAAGAATTTCCACTCAAAACGTCACCTATAAGCTGTTTCCTTGATTTGGACTTCAATGGAGTCTTTGAGATTTTTTAAGGGATTTTGGGGTTTTGATTTTTGAAGAATGAAATATTCTAAGTATTAAACACTTATATACACATTTAAACTACCCAATATACCCTTAATAAACCGCAAATACTCTTATTTGTAAGTGGGGTGAATTTACAAATTCACCCCTAACTTGGCAGTGAAACTGCACGCAGGGACAGCCTAGAGACGACTTCCTCATTGACGGGGCGTAAGCCCACTTACGGGCCGTGCTGGCAACCGTCGATGGGTTATGAGGCTTGGAAATGGGAGCTTGGATCCTTAGGCTAAGGCTCCAACGACGCCCACAACCTACGGGGCGTCGACCAGGCCACTGGCTGTCGATTGCCCTCCGTAGGTGGACTGCCTTTTGGCAGTTTTGGCCACCAACATGGGTCCTTCCTCAAGGACTCTTAGATGTTCCTTGGGGATAATTTCCCAGGCGTTTACAACCCAAATACGATCGTCTATGAGTTTAACACCTATCACATAAATTTCATCCAAAATGAACACATAAAACTCGACAAAACATGCCTAGACAAACAAGGTCATTTCAAGGCATATCTTTCAAACTTTATGAACGTTTTTGGACGTTTGACCTCCAAACTTCACGAAACTTGACACACTGAATTTATACACCATTTAAACTCATTTAAGAACCTTACAACCTCATTAATTACACATAAACACATAGAACCACATACGAGGTATTTAGGTGACTTAGTCGTCGAACGTCTTAGTCGTCCTTTGACGTTTGATTTCCAATGCACCTAAACTCTTAGTTACTGCCTCTAAAACATATATACACCACATTAGGACCTTATACCACCATTACCAACATGTTAGGCTCTAGATATCCTAAGTCATTTTTGAGGTCTTACATAGTCCATCCTACGACTTGGGCACCTGGAGATGAGAAGAAATGAAGAAGGAAGGACCTTCCATGGAAGCATAGTTTAGAATCGTACCCCTGCGTGGGACTGTTTATTTTGTATCCCATTTTCCCTAATTATATATCCCTATTTAGTTTTATTCATAAAATTTGTACAAATTTGAGTTTTGGGGGAAATGGAATATTTCAAATGAGTATACATCCCTCAGATCGCTAGGCCTACCCTTGGCACAACAGGGTCACATATATGTTTAGAACACACAATAACTATTTATGTGTTATAACTCTTTGAGTGATTATGTTGCTTCATTTGGAGATGTTCTAGCTTACTCATTCTCGAAAAATATTTTATAGAACTCATTAAGCAAAAATATAAAGTCACTATCGAAAGTACGTCCAAATACTCTTCGAGTCTTTAGTTTCCCAATAAAATTTGAACTTAATTTTTCAAAATTACTCTCTCATATCAGAAAAGATTCACCGTTTCAAGTCCAAAAAAAATCAAGTGGGTCAAACTACGTAGGACCTGAATTCATTTTTGTGAGATACGTAGGCAGCCTTTCAAGGTTCGGTCCCCATTTTTTGAGAAAATTCTATCTTTCCCAACTCTTACAAAGAAAATAGAGTTACATCTTAATCAAAAATTAGAAGTACGACAATTTACTTTGTCCCGATTCAAGTCGACATTTCTGACTCATTAGTCCTAAAATAATATAGACAAATTTCTGTCTATTTAGTCATCTTTCTACGTGGGCTAATTTATCTTCAAATGAAGCAACTCTTATGTGTTTACAATAATGTGTATGATATTTTGTATTAACTATCATCGACAAAGACTAAGACATTTGCCTTTGAGTTGTTTTTCTTTGTTAGGTGCTCAAAAACTGATATGTGTTGAGAAAATGGCTGAACATCCATACTTCACCAGGTCCAAACACCCCAAAGATTCCTTCTCTAAACAATGTTTGTTAAAATGCAAAGAGAAAATGGTTGAAACTGTTAAGGATACTAATTTGAATGAAATTACCATGAATGAGTCTACCATTGCCGAACACAACAAGTTGATTGCACAATTGTTCCCACAAATTGCGGAAATGAGGGCGGAGATGGATAAGACCCGAGATTTGACTAATCTGGCTATCATTGCTAACACTCCTACTCTAGACAACGAGAGACCTCTACTCCATTTTCCTACTTGAGATCCAGTGTCCGAACATTTCCCAAACAATTCAACCACCTCTATAATTCCACAACCTTCGATCATTGACTTAACCACCACTAACCCAAATCATGCTAGCTCCTCATACCAAAAGACACCTACTTCTCAAAATCCAGATACCAACATTCTCTAGAATTTTCCTGTCAGTCATCAAATTCCTACTCAAATTGCCCAAAAACCACCTACCACTCAACCCATACCTCAAAGAACCACATTTCATCTTCCAATATCGCCTGAATCGTACCCTTCTCTTACCACACATTTTGAACCCGAACATTCTGAGAAGAAGGAAAATGAGTGGAAGGTCATAAAAGGAAAGGCTGAGCAAACCATCAGAGAGAAAGTCATGAATGCAATGAAGGACTTCCAATACACCCCGGACATTGAGGGGTTGAACTACGAAGATTTGTGTCGCCATCCATATTTGGAACTTCCAGAAGGTTTTAAAGCACCAAAATTTGACACTTTTAGTGGAGTCGAAAATCCTTTAACTCATTTGAGGGCATATTGTGAGCAACTTATTGGAGTAGGGAAAATGAGGTTTTGTTGATACGACTCTTTAGTCGAAGTCTGAAAGGAGAAGCTTTGGAATGGTTTATTTAAAAAGAAGTCAAGTAGTGGCCAAGTTGGCACGCTTTGGCTAAAGATTTTATTGAGAGGTTCGGTTACAATGTAGAATTCGTTCCTGATCGATACTCTTTGGAGAGAATCAAACAGAAGTTATCGAGAGTATGCCTATCGTTGGAGAAGAGAGGTTGCAAGGGTTAGGCCTCCCATGACCGAGAAAGAAATTATTGAAGTTTTCGTGCGCATTCAAGAGCCGGAGTATTACAATAGGATGTTGCTCATTCTAGGAGGAAAGTTCAGTGAGATAGTCAAAATTGGTGAAGCTATTGAAGATGGTCTTAGAACCGGAAAAATCATCTGAATGACCTCCAAAGATGAATCCCCAGGACCATTAAGGAGGAAAAGGGAAGATGTTTCTTCTATCTCATTTGAATCAAACCAAAAATCAAAGAGACATGTTGATCTTAATGTTCGAAAGCCTTTACCATCCAAAAACTACCCTTGAGCTCCACATAATCCTTACCCTATCCAACCAAGTTACCAATCTCCACCATCAAATCATCCAAATTACCAAGCTCCATTTCCAAATTAACCAAATGCTCAATCAAATTACCAAGCTCCATTTCCAAATTACCCAAATGCTCAATCAAACTACCAAGCTCCATTTCCATATTACCCAAATGCTCAATCAAGTTACCAAGCCAAATTACCCAAAGGCCCATCATAGCTAAAGAGCTCCACAATACTCAAATCTCCAAACACCAGCACCTACTCACCATAATCCTCCAAGTTACCGCCAAGTATCTCAATCTGCACGAAATGATCATAATCTTTCTTGTCAGAAATTTTTAAAGAAGCCTTCTAGAGTCTTTACTCCTTTGGTTGAAAGTCGAACCCAACTTTTTGAGAGGTTGAAAGCAGTTGGTCTTATACAAACAATTGACCCAAGAAATGTCAATGTGAATTCCAGTCTTTACAGGCCCAATCTTCATTGTGCTTACCATTCAGGAGGTGCTGGACATACCACTGAGGATTGTATCAATTTGAAGCATAAAATTCAAGACTTGATTGATCAAAGAATTGTCACTCTTCAAACTATCACTTCCAATGCCAATGGTAATTCACCGCCTAATCATGGAGGATTCACTATTAACATAATTGACTTAAAGTCTCAAGAACCTCTGTGTCAAAACGCCCCAAGTCATCATCAAATGACTCTGCCTTAACAAGGTCATTATGATCCTTCTCGTCCGAGATTTGAGAAGAAACCTGCTTGGAATTTTACGCTGCTCATTGAAAGTTGGGTGAAGTTGTTTGAGCAATTGAATGTTGCAGGTATTATTCATCCAGTTAGGCCCAAGCCTGTTGCTACCCGCTCTCAATTTTACCGAGCCGATCGGATGTGTGCATATCATTCCAACAGTGTTGGGCATAATACCGAAGACTGTATCAATTTAAAGCACAAGATCCAAGACTTGATCGACCAGAATGTGGTCAGGACAGCTGTACCCAACGCCAACAGTAATCCTCTACTGAATTATGGAGGCGCACTATCAATATGATAGAGACAGAGGATGAGTACCGCAAGGTAAAGACGATAGTTCCAACTGGTCCTGGCAACCTTGGGAAAATTGTGTGTTCTCCAAGAATAATTGATAAACTCGATTTTACAAGCATGACACTCCGTCAAACTTTTGCTTTTGTGTCAATAAGAGGGTCAGAACAAGAGGGAGATTGATCATGTTACATCAAAGTTTTTGCCTCATTTATGTCAGTCCTTTGTGGTAGAGGAATATGCTAATGACGACGGCCTTGGAGAAGGAATTGGGGATCTTTTGAAGAAGGTGATGTTGCGCCCAAAAAGATGATCGAGACACCATGCATACGAGACGCCGAGCCGATGGAGGAAGTTCTTAATTGGACTTCCACTCCGCTCTTTATCTCTCGCTCAACTCGATCGACAAAGATGAATCTTATGTTATTTTCAAAATTGGGGGTGGTTCGAAAGAGACTCAAAACCTACCTTTTGTGTTGTTTTACTTGTTTATGTTTTAAGTTCCCTCATAATGTTTTGGGGGAAAAAAAGGCAAAATAGCTCATGGTAATGGCCAAAGTTCGTATTTTCCTACTTTCAATGAAAACCTCTCCTGTTGCAAAAATTTAATTTACTTATTTTAATTCTGCTATCTAACTGTCTTTGTCTTTGTTCAGTAAAACAAAAAATAAATATAATTTTTAAAACCTGTCAATATCACGTCATGTCACAAGCTGAATAAACATGATGAGATGGATGAAGATGAGCTATAAGAGTATGACGATGAGGTCGTGGTATTCAAACAGTTTGTAAAAATTTGAAATAGCTTGAGACTCAGGGTAAGACGAATCTAGATGAGACAAAAACTGTAATCTACAAAAGGATGACTATGTCAAATAAGTCAGAATCAGGGTCCATCTGGGAGAAGATTGAAAAAGAGAACTCAACAGTTTACTTAGAAAATACATCGATGCATTTGTTCGAGCATGTCATGATGGAACATAGACATTCATCTAGAGTTTTCAATCAACTCAGATGATTCAAGAGCTATTCCATTTGAAGATTCAGTTCAGATGATTCAAGAGTTATTCTATTTGAAGATTCAGTGTTGCTTTTATTACTTTCCCTATAATCACATAATTTGTGTGTAATCATCTTATGTTTTATAATTAGAAAGTTATTTCTTGTAATGAACTACATCTGACCTGAATTCTCAAAAATGAGATACGAAGGAGGCCTATTTCGGCATCGGTCGGTTTCTTTATAAATTTCTTATTTTGGTAACCTTTGAGGGGAACTACGTTTGACCTGATTCCTATCTCAACGGGATAGGTAGGCACCACAACGGCTCGGTCATATATCCCAAAAGATTTCTACTTTTCTTTACAATAGAAACTAGGACAGAATTTTTGAGAGGGACTAAAAAATTCTCAAGAAGAAGATCTCTCCGACAAGTCAAGACTAAAGTTACATTGAGATACGTGGGTGCCACAACAGCTCAGCCACATCTCCCGTAAGATTTCTATTTTTCTTTACAATAGAAACTGGGACATAAATTTTGAAAGAGACTCAAAAATTCTCAAGAAAAATATCTCTCCAACAAGTCCAGACTAAAGTTACATTGAGACTCGTAACTGAGACATAATTTTTGAGAGAGACTCAAAAATTCTCAAGAAAAGGATCTCTCCGTCAAGTCAAGACTAAAGTTACATTGAGACTGATAACTGGGACATAATTTTTGAGAGGGACTAAAATATTCTCAAGAAAAAGATCTCTCAGACAAGTCAAGACTAAAGTTACATTGAGATACGTAGGCGCCTCAACAGCTCGGTCATATCTCCCATAAGATTTCTGTTTTTCTTTAAAATACAAACTGGGACAAAATTTTTGAGAAGGGCTCAAAAATTCTCAAGAAGAGATCTCTACAACTAGTCGAAACTAAAGTCACATTGAGAATTGAAACTGGGACAGAAAATTTTGAGGATGACCTCAAAAATTTCAACAGGGTTTATCGGCAGTTCAGAGCAACTTTGAATACTTCCCTTCAAATAATCTGATAGATCTCGACAAATCAACCCCAAATACGTTCATCAAGCGTGACGTGACATGATACTTGGCAGCGACTTTTTTCAATTACATCTTTTTTAAACTCTTTTCTTAAATATTTTATCTATTTATTTCAAATAGTTTGCATAAATAGTTTTTTTCTTGTCCATCGAGAAGCAAGATATGGGAGCGATCAACCGAAGATAGCAAGCCAAGGAGCAAGCATTTGAAGAAGTCAACACTGATTAGTTTTGTCTCAAAAACTAACAATTGTTTTGTCGAGGGAATCCAAGAGGATGAATTCTCAAATCAAACCACAAGTGCATACGACATCACAATAGATACAGTACAACGTAGATTTTTTCTTAGCGTGAGCTAAGGATCGAATCATTGAATCATCCACCTCGTTACTGCTGGATATTCATCGATTCATCAAAACCAACAAAGGCTGACGTTAGAACATTTGCCGAGTAGAGTAAAGCATATGACTTCTCTATTTAAATTACAGTTTCTGCTAACAAGTTATTTTAGTCTTTGTCGAGGGAATCCAAGAGGATGAATTCTCAAATCAAACCACAAGTGCATACGACATCACAATAGATACAGCACAACGTAGATTTTTTCTTAGCGTGAGCTAAGGATCGAATCATTGAATCATCCACCTCGTTACTGCTGGATATTCATCGATTCATCCACCATGTTACAGTTGGAACATCATCGAGCCATACACCTCATTACAGTTGGATAATCATTGAGTAATCTAGCTCGTTGCAGAGATCATCGGAGTTGCCATGCAGAAAACAAGCAATGACATCTCCAAATCCTCAGCATTTCATGAGGTTTAATGGACATACTGTGTTCGAAAGCGGTATCCATTATTTTTATTTCTCAACACATTTTTTATTTTCTCATGTAATTGAAAAAAAAATGTTTATGCTGATCCATTAAGATATACTTATTTTTTATATAAATGATCTTCCTTTATTTATTTTTTCACTCAAACTGCTAGCTAAAGCGGCATTATGTCTACTAATTATTTACTTTGAGTGTGCAGGCATATACTGAACATATTTATGTGACATCTTTCACATCAAGAGTAACTGAAAAGCATCGTAAACTATAGTACCACTTTTTTCAGTTACATTTCTACTTACAAGTTGTTTCAGTCTTTGTCGAGAGCATCCTAGAGGATGAATTCTTAAATCAAACCACAGGTGCGGATGACATCAACAAGGATGCAGCACATGTGGAACCTTTTCTTAGCAGCGAACTGGGACATAGTTCGAAGAGGAGTATCAAACTCTTAGGACGCGAGCTGAGGATCGACTTTCACCACATTCAAACCACACCCCTATCAGAAGGCATGTGGGTTCTTTTTCTTTAGTTTTTTTTATTTAGTTTCGCGCCCGAAATTTTTTATCTCCACCGGAAGCAAATTTCCAATCCGAGTGACAATGCACCAAGAGCTTTGGAAATTATGTCCGTGTAAGTTCTTAATTATGGGTGTGAAGTGCACCACATTCATTACTAAGAGGTTGTAAGTCTCTTTTTCGCACTCGATTTATTTGTCACTCTTCCCCAACCGAAGGATATCTTGGCATAAAAGATTTCCTTCTCAACCGATTGAGTCGAACTAAAAACATTATGATTCCTAAAGTTGGCTATGTAGGCGGGCTCAATATCAAGAACTCGGTTGTACTCCAATATTCAGTCATAAATCTTATTTCCGAGCATTTCGATCTCTTCATATTTTCATATCGGAGTAACTTTTGAATTCTTTCAAATTGTGCGTTGAATCAAGCTTATCAAACTACAAGTGGCTTGAATTCTCATATAGCCTGAGATATGTAGGAAACTTATTCCAGGGCTCGGCCATAATTCCTAAAGTCCGTACTAAATCCTTTTCCTAAAAGATGAATATGTGGTCGGTCAAAATTGGTTTGGTCAATTTCATTTTCCTCGAATTTCTTGCATCAATCCAAGTAAAATGAGGGACAATTGTTAACACCCAATTTTGACCCTCCCTGATAAGAATTAATTCACGAGCTTCTTAATTTCCAAATAATTTAAAATAATTAATATTATAAAATTAAAATACTTTTCAAAATAGTCGATTTTTATAATTTATAATTAGTAAATATATTTTCATATAGTTTTATAGATATAATCGGCATATTTCATAAATATTTGAAAATCATCTCAAAGATTTTAATTTTAGTAAGTATTCTATTAAATTAGTGTAGTTTAAATTATGGTTATATTTTTTATCTCTAGTTTACAATTAAATTAATTTATTTATTTTGTTAAAATTAAGAACTCGTTAATTAATTTATATTAATTCGTCTTATTTAAGGTTTATCCAAATTTATTATTTTAACTCAATTTGACTTGTTTTTAAAATTTAACCCATCAAGACCAGAATTTAGGCCCTATTTATAGTCTTCAGCAGCCCTTTATCCAAACTCCCTTATCAGCCCACTTTTAAATCCAATAACCCCTCTTAATTCCCCAAAGAAATTCCCAGCAAACCTCTTCCAAAATTAAAATCGGCCCAACACCCCTTTAACTCGACCCGACCCGACCCATTTCTTTTATCTCCAAAACCCATGTCTTCCAGCATCTCACAGAAAACGACAGAGTAACGTCCAAATACACAACGAACCAAACAGAGTAGCACGGCGTCAATCACATGTGACAACAGCAGCACGCGTGAACGACGCTACATGACCCTTACGCGCTTCACGCAGCAGCGAGTTCACGGAAAGGGATACGACGATAAACAGAAAAGCAACAAAGAGCAGAGACCAGTGCTAGCTCTTTGTCTTCTTCCCCAACGTCTCTCTCTCCACAGTACTATCGCAGCAGCAATTTCAGACGCATCTCATCCTTGCGCCTCGAGATGGAGCCATGTAGCACCCAAGGACACTGGATTTCATGTGGAGCGTCCACCTCGATTCCCTCCCGTTTGAATTTGACAAAAATTAAGTATCAAATCGGCATATTTCCTCAGTTTTGGATAGGATTTTGAGGTTGAACTCCAAATTTCGTGGGCCTGGAAATTCAATTTTCCAGCCCTTTTCCCTTTTTTGAACCCTAATGTTATTCTATAAAAGCTCTTAGTTCTTCACTGTTAGGGAATTTTTCAGAAAAAATAATGGGAGAGTTTTTCTCGGAGATTTTTTTTAGTCTGAGATTTTTGTTGAATTTTTTAGCTAAGGCAAAAGAGAGTCTAAGCAAAATACTGCAATAAACACTACATACATTTCAAGAAAAAGCAGGGGAGGTACTCGTTTTATTAGTATTTTGGGTTTGATACTTTTGTCTAAATTTCTTGGCTACTGTTCGGGCCGGTATTTGTGTGGTGAGGGTCACTGTTGTGTTGAAGCTCGTCGTTGTCCCAATCGCTGCCCAGAGAAAGGTATCATTTCTTCCCTCTTTCACGTTTTATCTCGACTTCAATCATTATGGTTTGAACATGTTCCCTCGAATTTTCTTCTTCTCTTCTCTATTTTCGATTGCAATACTCCCAGCTAAAATATGTTTGGTTTGCATATGAGATTTCCCATCTGTTTTGTTCCTTGTTTGGACCCCTAACTGATCATACTATTATTTATCTCGTTGTATTAATTAAATGTATGAAATTGGATTTGCGACTGTTTGAGCTTGGCTGAATTTTGGGTTCGTTTGTTTTGTTAGTCTTTGTGCTTGTTTACTCCTAATCTGCTGCATCAAGTGGTCAATGGCATGCTATTTTTTTTCTCTTCTATTATTTGTTGAAAGTCTTTTGAGCAGTGAATCATGACTATCCCGTTTTGCTTCAATCTAAGATAGGAAAGAATTTCCATGTTCTTATATCTTGTTATTAATCCAAATAGATTCATAGTTTCTAATGTGATTGAGCTCTTTGCATCGGTTTTCAAAATATATGTTAACTTAGCTTGCAACTTTGATTGAATAGTTTGGTTAACTTCTTTACCTTACTATCTTTGGACATAATTTCTTCTCAACTCTATTTTCAAATTTCATGTATTATGTCCAAATAGTTTGCTGTTCCTTTTGGTGTCTCGTATGTTTTTTTTTGGCGATTTTGAATGTCTAATGTTATTCAATCTCAATAGCCTACTCTCTAAATTGTTTTATTTGTGGTATGTGTCTTCCTTTGTAAAATAGATTCATATTCTTTATATGAGCTTATTTATTGAAATTGATTTTGTCTAGTTTAAGTGGAGATTCCTCAATATGGGTTTGTAGCAAAAAAAAATCAGCTCGTTCAAGTTTATATACCTAGATTATAGTCGTTTCAAGTTTGTAGTTCTTTTAAATATTGTACTTGCTTAAGCTTTAGTTGGAATATTTGGGAAGATCTCCCCTGTTCAATTTAGTTCACTTTCTTCTATTGGATACAGTGTAATATATTTCTTCCTTGCCTGGCATTTTTTAGTTACAACTTTCCTTCACGGGTTCTTTCTTAGGTTCCGCTAAAGATCACATGCTTGGTTTTTTTTTTAGTAATTTATAGCACAGTGTTACAGAGCTGTAAGTTTTAGTTTTTGTTTACTTCCCAATTGAATCGTCTCCCTTTATTAAACCCCATTGCACTGATATGATATGTTTTTTTAAGTTTTTATCTTAGTTTTTTCTCTTGTCAAGTTCCTTAGTTTCATATATATTATCTTAATTTGAATTAGTGTTTCAAAATTGTGTTGTTTCTATCCTAAGCCAATTAATGCTTGCTTTTTTTTCCCCTGCTAAGTGAGGTTTTGTTTCTTAGTTACTGTTTGATTTCGTCTTATTATTTTTCGACATGCTCTGATAACATTTATTCCCTGGTATGGTATTGTGTTCTTTATTGAAATGGTTATATTGTTCCAGCTTATCCATGATGTGAAAATTGGAATTTTCCATTTGGCATCATTTGAAGCAAATGAATTATGTGACACCAAAGTTAATGTTAACAGTAGTTTTGTCGTGGTATTCTATCATCGTAATGCATTGCTCTTTTATCGAATTATTGGGAATATTACTTATGTATTTTATCTATTTTATTGCATGGGAAATCCGCCTGATTTCGCTAAGAACTCTTATCTTTTTCCTTCGCACTCGGGAGAGCCATAAGGGCTCAGTTCCTTTTTATCGAGTCAGCCTTCCTGTGTTCGAAAGTGAAATGGAAAGGCGTACATGTCTTGGAGTTCGAAGAATTCGAAGCAGGCCAATAAGTCGAAGATTTGGGACAAGGAAGCCCAAATTTATTTTCTAAATCTTGTATTTTTTTTCTTTTGGGCCTAAGCCCTTGTCGCTTTTATATGTCCTTTATTATCTTGTTAGTTTAGGACAGGTACCATTGAAATGGGTTAAAAACCCAAAACATATGGGTCCAAATACCGAACCAGGCGGACAAAAACCGGATTTGTACCCAACTCTCTCTCTCTCTCTCTCTTTTACTTTACCGCATTTATTTCCTTGTTTGTCGATATTTGTCGTTAGTCTTAGGGTCGGAAAATTTAAAATCCCCGCAAGACGCCACCTCGTTTTAGCCATTTAAATTAAATCAACCAAGTGTAAATAAATATTTAAAAAAATTAAATCCACTTAGATAGTAAGTTGGTATTTCAAGGATTTTAAAATGAATTGCAATATGTTAAATTTTAGCCAAACAAAGTTAGTTATCGAAAAACCACATTAGTGGGTATTTAGGTGTATTAAACACCTTTCTATAATATAAATATGAACCCCCGAACCCCCTTTTAAATTCTTTCAAATGATTTCCTCTTTTAGTCAATTGGAAGAATAATTTTCTTGATTTTTCTTTAAAAATTAAGTGGCGACTCTTAAAACAAGTCATAAAATATTTTTTCTTTCCGAATAAAATAAATGGGGCGCTATTTATCAATTGAACTAGGTAGGCATTCTCAAAGGGGAGTCTTGGTGAGTCTTATATGAATTGAATGAACTAAGTCTTCTAAAAAAATCTACTACTTAGGGTAGGTGGTGGTATGGGACGCTATTTATACATTGTACTAGGTAGACATTCCGAAAGGGGAGTCTTGGTGAGTCTTATATGAATTGAATGAACTAAGTCTTCTAAAAGAACGTACTACTTAGGGTAGGTGGTGGTATGGGACGATATCTATCCATTGCACTAAGTAGACCTTCCGAAAGGGGAGTCTTGGTGCCAAGCCTTCTAAAAGAATGTACTACTTAGGGTTGGTGGTGGAATGGGACGCCGTCTACTCATTGCACTACGTAGGCATTCCAAAAGGAAAGTCTTGGTGTGTTATTTGAGTGTTCTTCTAATGTCTTGTTATTGAGTGGTGACTTATTCTCCCGATTGGAGTAAGCTTATGGTAGGTAGTCTTAAGGATCTCCTTGGTGTGCATTGAAGGAGGTGTATGGGCGTTTTCTTCATGTCTTACCTTGGAGAGTCTTAGGATAACCTCAGTTAGGGAAACTCCTACGGAAATGAGTTCACTTCCTCTTGGCAATACCTTGGAAGTTCACTGTTTTTGTGTAAAATTGGTTCACTGTAATGTCACAAGAGTTCACTGTAAGATTTGGGTACTTCACTGTAAAGTGCATCTTTTTGCTAAAATTATGGAAATCCTTCTCTAAGTGTTAAATGATGTTTCTTATGTTGTTTTATTTCTACATTTATGAATGTTTTACTTATTTGGCATGAAAGTCTATTTATACTAAAAGTCCCTTTTTGCATGTTTTTGCATGTGTCATACTTAGTACATTGTTTTGTACTAACCTCATACTTTTATATACTTTATAAGTATAGGTTTTGGAAGCAAGGTTGATGTTTAATAGACAAGCTTGGGAAAGATTCTCTCAAGACAAAGTGTGTCCTCACATATCCGAGGGCATAGTCCTTTTCTTAGTTTCTTTATTTAAAGACTTATTATGTATTTCTTTTTAATGTAAAGGGCCTTGTCCCTAAGGTATTATGTCGTGTCTTTAAGTTTGGCTTGTGACAATGAGATTTTATTAGTATTTATGAAAGATTTCCTTTTTATATTAAATGTCGTAAAAATTTATAAATTCCGCACTACTTTTCATGTCTTGTGTAATGAACGATAGTTAAAGGGCTTATACAAGACCCCAAAGGGTCAAGTACGCCCGGTCATGACCCAAGGTCCTTCCTAACTTCTAGGGGGTACTTTTGGGTCGTGACAGACTTGGTATCATAGCATAAGGTTATGGGAAATAGTTTAGGGTCTAAAAGTCTCACAAGCCACGTCTAGTAGAGTCTTGGTCATTGGTGTGAGTCGCGACACATCCATGGACAAGAGGCTATAGGACGATAAAGTTTCACTTTCTTCATTACTCTAGAATCGTGCCATAGAACTTAACTACATAAGGTCTCTCTCTTATGTTCCCTTGTCCGGTGGTTTTCTAGGTGTGATTGCTTGGAAAGGTAGATGTTTCTAAGTTTGAGGGAGAGAAAAGGTGAGTTTTGATGTTATGATGGTTTTGTGGCTAGAAGAGTGAATGTGAAGGTGAGTTCTGAAAAAATGTGATGTGGTGCCATTTATGGCTAGGTGTGATTTATGAGATTGAAAGTGTTGTGATGAGAAACTTTAAGGTGATGTAGTTCTAAGCATGATAAGAGTTACAATGATTGAATGAAGTGCCTTTGAGAAGTAATGAGTTATCTTGCGATTATGTTCAATGATGATAGAAATGCTTTAAGGTGTAAATTTGAGGAATGTTGATAGGATGTGGAGATTTTGTAGGAGTTGAGGGCAACCCTCTTGTGTGGTTAATGTTTCCTAGTTGTTCTTGTGATTTGGTTGAGATTCTTGTGTAGGTTTACTCTAAGGGGAAAATGTGGTATGATTACCTAGTGAGGAAGTTGTGGAGTTATGCTAACAAAATGGTGGAGTTTATATAGTAAGATTTTGCTGTTTAGTTTATATGGTGGAGTTATGCTAACATGTAGTACGATTATTTACTTCTATTTAAAACAAAAAAAGTATTCTTTTTCTTTAGTTCAAATATAAAATATGTTTAGTTTTTAATTTAAGATTGTAAATTAATTTTGTAAATATAGTATAAATTATGTTTAAAAAGACTCCATTGTGCATCAGTATTTTTATCTTTTAAAAAGATTTTCAGATTTAAAACATTTTTAATTTTTAATTTTAGAATTAAATTGATTTGTTATTTCAACATAAAGATATTATGGAACTGCAGTTTTATTTATTTTTAAAAAAAAGTTTTAACATTGTTTTTTTTTTAAAATATAGTGATCTTTCCTAGATTAAATTATAATTAAAAATCAATCTTTTTAATAATTTATAAAGGGATAAGGCAGAAGTACCCCCCTAGATTATAACCGAAATCACAGAGACAGACCTTAACTAAAATAAGGTCCTATTACTCCCCCCTCCCCCAACCTATTTTTTTTTAATAATTTTGTACACCTTTTGTCTTACATGGCACACTCAATGACTCTGTGGAACTGAAGCGCGTGGGGAGATATTTGAATATCACATAAGCCAAAAAGGTGCACAAAATTACAAAAAAAAATTGTTTCAGGGTAATAAGACCTTAGTTTAGTTAAAGTGTGTCTCTGAGATTTCGGTCATAGTCTAGGGGGTACTTGTGCATTTTCCCAATTTATAAATTAGATTTTAAAAGATAGTAAATATATGTTTTAAAATGTTGACATTTGTCATTATCTTTGCAAGTTGATAACATGTGTCTATTTTTATTTTAAATTTATAACATTTAATTATTTCTATAATATTTCTTTATTATTATTTAAAATTTTGAAAATTCATGGTGCTGACATGTGGCGTTTTTCTTCTTCTACTATATATAGATACATTATTATTATTATTATTATTATTATTATTATTATTATTATTATTATTATTATTATTGTTGTTGTTGTTGTTGTTATTATTATTATTATTATTATTATTATTATTATTAAGTCAAAAAGTTGTACAAAATTACCAAAAAAATAAGTTCAAGGGGGTAATAGGACCTTGAAATAGTTAAGGTGTGTCTCTGAGATTTCGGTCATAGTCTAGGAGGGTACTTGTGCATTTTCCCTATATTTTGTACTGAAATTGTAGGCTTATTACTCATCAATATTTCTAAGACAATAACAAATATGAGTTATAGTAACGGAAATCAAAATATTTCTAGAATGGTTCTATATATATATATATATATATATATATATATATTATGGGAAAATTGTGCATTATAGCAAACAATTAATTCAAAATAAAATGTTATAGCTACTGTTTCATTTAATTTTAATTTGTAGCAAACACATTGTTATTCTCGCCTCTCTCCTTTGAATCTCGCTCACCACTCTCAATTCTCTCCCTCACCTCTCTCACATTAACAGATAAGTGTATAAGTTGTTTGTGTTTGTACAAAGTGAGATAGATTGTATATAAAAATACAAATACATATCTCTCTGTCTGATACACTTAGAGGTCGATAGGTGTGATGGAAAAAAAGAAATAATCTAGGGATAATTTTTAAGGGGCTTTTAATCTGTTTGTTTGGTTGTCAAGGGTGGAATAACTTATCCTAGGATTAGCAATTAGTCCTGGGATAAGTTAGCCCTCACTGGGGGTAGGATAATAATCTCAGCCTGGGATTAGTTAGGTAAAATAACAAAAATACCCTCCTTAAACTCCACTTTTATACGCCACTTTGCATTCACGTATATTAACATAATTTTTAAAAACATTTATAATAGTATTCACAACATTAATGTTCATTGTTCTTATGATAATATATTTCTATTAAAAATTTATATTTTACAAATACAATTTTTATTTATGAATATAAAATAAGTTCAATTTTTTTCCCTAATTCTTATGTTTATTTATATTTTTGTTTCTCTAAAAAAGTTCACTCCACTACTAAATTGCATGTTTTTAATTAAATAGTTTATTACTCACTTAAAAATTATATTTTATATATCAATTAAAATGTAGATAACTTTAACAATAAAATTTCCTTTTCTTTTAATAAACTTAAAATGAAAATTTTATTTTTAAGCTAAATAAAATGAATGTTTTATTTTAAAACTAAATAAGATGATTTTTAAGCTAAATAAGATGGAAATTTTATTTATAAGTTAAACAAGATGAAAGTTTTATTTTTAAGTTAAATAAGATGAAAGTTTGATTTTAAAAACACATGAAACAATCATTTAAATGCACATCCAAAAATATTTAAGCTAAATAAGTTGGAAAATTTTATTTTTAAGAATGAATAACTATATATTGCAAAGAATATGTAAAAAAAAAAAAAAAACTAATAAAGTGAAGGGTATTTTTGTAAACAAACAACTTAATTTTAGAATTATGCAATGATTATAAGTTTTAATATGACAAACCAAACAAGCAACAAAAATTAATCCCAACATAACTAATCGCAGCATAACTTATTCAATATAACATATCCCAGCATAACTTGCATTCAAACCAAACGACCCATTATTGTTATATTAACACAAATCTTTCTCTGCTCAATTCTCTTTTGCATTTTTCTCTCACTTTATACAATTACAAAATATACAAATACAAATACAATTTCTGGTTGTATAAAGCGAGAGAGATTTCATATACAAATATTTTAACTCAATTCAATTATTTATAAACTCGATTAAATTGTACTTTAACTAAACTAGTTCATAGTAAAGTTATGAATATAAAAATGAGCACATGTAAAATGCAGTTCAATAATATGAGGTGGGCAAAAATACAACCAATAGCTCAAAACTAATTAAAATATTTCTGTGAAAAATATTCTTTAATTAGAATGTTGTTTCAACGATTCCTTTTGCTTTTTAATTTAATCTAACACTTTTATATAACTTAATATAATTTTTTTTATTATAATCACTCTGTTATAATTATCATTTGAACACTCCAAATGGGAGGGGTGTTACCCTTTATGTTGGTAAGCTTTAAAGATCAGAGACCAAATTTTTTTATTTTTTTTGTCATCTTCTTTTAATACTTTTGCAAGCTTTCATAAATATTCTATTAGGTATGTTTCTATCCTTAAAAATATGAGTAGCTAAGTTTTATATATAGGTTGTGGGATCATTGTGTTAGTAATGTGATTAGATATAAACTCCATTTTCTTTCATTGATGTCCTCCATTATATCTTCATATTTTAATAATTATAATTAATGATTGCAAACATTAAATTTGGTTCTTTGTCTTAATTAGATATTAAAGATTAGGAATATAATACTCTCTTGATCCCATTTAATTCATGGTTAAATTAAAAATAATTTTTCCATATTAGTTGACCAATGAATGAAGAAAACATTAATAATTTTTTTTTCTATATTACTATTGCAACTAATTCTTTTTTGAAGTGTTTACATTTATTTATAAAATTTTTAAGATGTTTTTAAGGGGTGAATAAGTAAAACTATATTTTGTATATATGATTTTTAAACATGGAGTAAAATTAAAAGTAATCAACTAATGAGGAAGGAAAAATCAAGGATTTGAAGCTTTAAACTCTATCTAATAATTCAAGAAAAAAAAGATAAGAGGGTTAACTTGAGGTTTTATTGATTATGTTTATACTCATTCTGTAGGGCTAGAGAGAGTCTGAAATTAATTAATTTGGTTGAGGACGTTTAATTAAGCTAAGAGATCATTATTTAGCTATTTTGTTATATGGCATTACCCAATTACATTACCTTCATTCTGTGAGCACAACCCTAGTTGCCTTTACCATTTTATTTTAACATTAAATTAGTGTCACTTTATGCAAGCCGTTATCGTGGATATAATTAATTAAATCTCAAATTATTACCTGTTTTTTTCCTAGAAATGAAACTTTAAACACTAAATTGGAGTTATTTATTTTACCTCATATTCTATTTAGGATTGGATGGAATTTTATACTTATTAGATATAACGATCGCTGCTATATATGTAGTAGTGCACTATATAGTATATAGTATGAGAAGAACATACAAAAAAATCCTTGGACTCAAATAAAATATTTGTAGTGCACTATATCCTTGGACTCAAATAAAATATATTTAGTGCACTATATAGTATGAGATGAACATGCATAACAATCGTTGGACTCAAATAAAATATATATAGTGCACTATATAGTATGAGATGAACACGCATAACAATTGTTGGACTTTGAATAAAATTTATGTAGTGCACGATAGAACATACATAACATAACAATCCAAAAAGATGACTTAAACTGTATTATTGCCACGTAGTCATGATACACATAGATAGGTACGTAATACAAGTAGTAGCTAGAAGATCATATTACAATAATAATAAAATAATAATAATAATAATAATAAGAGGGAGGATGATTAATCAGCCTTCTTGAAATAAACAGAAAATGGCAATTCATTTCCTGAGGCAGCCAAACGTCTAACTTCAACATTTTCACGTTCCTCATAAGAAATGAACAAGTCAAAGCACCTAATTTTGCAAGGAACACACACAATCCTGAACCAATTCCTTATTCGATTCAATGCCCATAGAGTCCCTCTACCTACCACATATTTATATTTCTTGTCCATTTTCCACACTGTAAAATTAGCACAACGTGATGTGTCACTAGGTGAAAAAAAGTTAACATTTATGGGGTTGTTAACTTTAATAACTTCACCAGTTTTATTAGGGTATGCTGGAAAGAACTCCACTGGACGTCCACTTTTAAGTTCCTTAGGTTCTTGGACAATGTCTTGTGGACAAACTTTCACATTTTTTGTCAACAACTCTGGACAAAATAAGACCACCTCTCCACCACCCCTTAAAGATGGTAACAGAAAGTATTTTGCACCTGCTTTCTGTTAGGACCGTAAAATTAAGCAGGTGTAAACGCGGAAGCTAGCAAAGCAAACCTCGAAAGACCACGAGTAAGAAGACAACGAGAAATACACCCAAAGACACAAAGATTTAACGTGGTTCGATCAATCGACCTACGTCCACAAAGGAGATGAGCAATCCACTATAAATATGAGAGTACAAAATACAGAGGGAAACAACCTCAACCAATTCACTCAGAATACATGGGAGGTTCACACAACTGATAACGTATCAAACTTGTGACCCATAAATTTCCCCCCTAATCAAAACTCTCAATGCCCTTAAGACTACATTGTGAATGTTGATTAAGTTAGAAGGAACAAGCCTATATTCATAGAGTCCTAAACCTTTTCCTACTAGAAAAAGAATTAGTCAATACAAAATCTTTTCCTAAAAGGAAAACCTATTAATGGTAAGAAATCAGGGCAAATAAAACCCAACAAATCTCCCCCTTGGCCTGAATTTCTGACAAAATAAATTTGTCCACCTTCTTCACTTAATCTTCAACAACTTGCTTCTCCTCTCCATAATCTCCTTTGCAAAATTTATGTCTCAATACAGAGAATCTCTCTGAAACAATTTCTCCAACAAAAATCTTCATTACTGTCAAAAAGGTTGCTGCTAGAACTACACCCGCCAAGATGAACACCTCTTTCTAACCTGGTTCAATCATCGATTATCGAACCACTGAACCTGACTCCGTCATTGAATCTGGCTCTGATACCACTTGTTAGGACCGTAAAATTAAGCAGGTGTAAACACGGAAGCTAGCAAAGCAAACCTCGAAAGACCACGAGTAAGAAGACAACGAGAAATACACCAAAAGACACAAAGATTTAACGTGGTTCGATCAATCGACCTACGTCCACAAAAGAGATGAGCAATCCACTATAAATATGAGAGTACAAAATACAGATGAAAACAACCTCAACCAATTCACTCAGAATACATGGGAGGTTCACACAAGTGATAACGTATCAAACTTGTGACCCATAAGTTTTCCCCCTAATCAAAACTCTCAATGCCCTTAAGACTACATTGTGAATGCTGATTAAGTTAGAAGGAACAAGCCTATATTTATAGAGTCCTAAACCTTTTCCTACTAGAAAAAGAATTAGTCAATACAAAATCTTTTCCTAAAAGGAAAACCTATTAATGGTAAGAAATCAGGGCAAATAAAACCCAACACTTTCAATGGATTTCCATCACTGTCAACTACTGAAGCATATGTTTTACCATTAGGAACTACTATTTCTTCAGAAGGAAGGAGGAGATCTGAAGAAAATGTTGATGACAAAGCTAAGGGAACAAAGAGTGCAATTGACACAAAGAGGACAAGGCTCTTCATTACTAGACTCTTACTATTTGATGTGTTGTGCAACACAAGCTCTATTAGCCTCCAATTTATAGATCCATCATATGCTATGCCTTTTAATTTATGTGGTCATGTTTCATTTAATATTAAATTTTAAGTAAATAACACTGTAAAACATTTCTACATGTTTATTACTATGAAACATTTTATCACATAAGCTAAAAAGTAATGTTGCCTTCAATTTCATTTTATTTGTCTTATTTTTCTTTCGGGTATATTTTAAAAAATGCATTTTTCTTTTTTATAACCTTTTTCAACTTTTTATATATGGTGTTTAATAGAATTACATTATTGAATTCAATAAAGAAAAAACAATTATAAATAAATAAAAACAATACAAAAACAAACAACAAGAGAATAATTATGAATGAGATGTGTCATTCATATTATCTATGGGAGAACTTAAAATTATCTACGATCGGATTAAAAATATTCTTATATTATCTGAAAAGATTTAAATAAGTTCATTCATCTATTGTTCTAACTATATCCCTTAGTCTACCTTTTTTTCTCACTTTTGTTGTTACTTCTGCCGCCACGGCTGGGACTGTTGCTACCGCTATCACTGTTGTGCTACTGCTGTCATTGTTGTCGTTGTCACCGCTAGCTATTATTATTATTATTATTATTATTGTTGTTGTTGTTATTGTTGTTGTTGTTGTTGTTGTTGTTGTTGTTGTTGTTATTAGTACTATTACTATTACTACTACAACTACTATTATCACTATTACTATTATTATTAATGCTACAACGACTACTATTCTTACTTTTATTATTATTACTACTATGTATCAAATGGTGACACGGCCTGCAAAAAAAATTTGCGTACTCCATTGTTCAGCCATATCTACTTACTTAAACAATCATCCATTCTTTCATAATATTAACATAAAATCTGAAGTTTATATATGAAATAAAAATATAGTTTAATGAAAAGTGTAAGGAGAATGAAAAATATCAAAGCTACTAAAATGTATATGAAAAAATAAACACTATATAGGATATTTGAACTCGCGTTCCTCGTTGAGGAATTGAAACACTTGATCAACTCAGCTAGGCACACTTTAGTACTAAAGTTAACATTATTATTTTATATATCTTTGTGATTTTCAATTTTTTATATATAATATATATGTATATATGGCAATGTATTCCGACGAAGTCGTATCCCGTAACATCCCCTGGACCTTCCTAGATCTGCCCCTGTGGCTGAAACATTGTGCCAGAAATGTTATGCAAAATGGTTGGTGCGGGAGTAAAATGTTGACAGTTTGGAAATTTAATTTTATCAAATAGTGATATGTCATGTAAGGAATTTTAATAATAACAGTTAGTTTACGATTTTTTTAAAAATATATACAGGAGAATCTTAGGCCCGTCTCGGTGGTATTCTTAAAATTTATGAATTTTCTTTTATGTTTTTCTTCGTACTTAAGATCTTTTATCCCTATATTATTTTTATCTTTAAATCTGCTTCTTCAACTCTTGTGTCCCTTCAGACCGTTGTATCCTTCGACCTCATCTCTTCATGAACTACCTATAAAAACTAGGCAACCATACATGTTATTGTGTCTTCTTCTTCATGACAAATTTCATCCCTAATTTCTATGTAACTTCACCAATTTCTTGGAAATCTACTTCGGTTCTTCACCAAAAAAAAAAAAAGAATAAAAGTATAATTTTCTTGTAATTTTTTCCTCCATTCAACATGTCCAAAGAAAAAATATTTCGACTGCATAATTCTTAAACAATTAATCATAACCATGATAATAATTCGGTTCGTGCCTACTTCTTTTTCTGGGTCATTCCCTTTTGTCATCACTTTGTCCAACAACTTACTTTAGTATTTTATTAAATGATTTGTACAATTTTATCTTTTATGAATTTGTATTGAATTACTTTTATGTTTTGGTTATGAAAACTTTGAAAAATTCATGATTAAATCAGAATTAAGGAAGAGGCAGCAAAGAGAGAATAAATTCCGCCGTAACTTGATAAGATACTTGAACATATTAATATATTTTCTTGGAATTTGAAATATTGTTGTATTAATCATATTTCCAAAATGTATCATAGTTCGGTTGATATGGAAAAATCACAATCTTCGAAAAAGTCACAACTCTTTGAAAAACTCTCAGCAAATTGGGCTATGACTTTGGTATTAATACTTATTCAGCCTCTTTGAGATAATCAATAAATCGGACCAATGGTCCATAAAGATGTTTTAAAAAATATAGGGATAATGCACAAGTACCTCCTCAACCTATGACCGAAATCACAAAGAGACACTTATACTATACTAAGGTCCTATTACCCCTATGAACTTATTTTATAAATAATTTTCTACCCCTTTTCTTCCTACGTGGTACTATCTTGTGGGTCCAGCGTGTGTTGACATTTTTTTTCAAACTAGTGTCACGGAGTCCGAAAAGGGGTAAAAAATTATTTAAAAAATAAGTTCAGGGGGTAATACGACCTTAGTATAGTATGAGTGTGTTTTTGAGATTTCAGGCATAAGTTGAGGGGGTACTTATGCATTTTCCCAAAAATATATTATGAAATATGGAATATGTACTAAATTGTGAGTTAAGAAGAAGAAGAATAGAAAACTAAGAAAATCGTGGTTTAGAAAATGTAAGAAATCCCTCTATTTATAGCAAATAAAGGCAATGTGAACAAGTGCTTATTGTGCCTTATCAGAAAAGTCAGAATCATTCGATAAAGTCACAACTCTTTGGAAAAGTCATAATTCTTTGAAAAAGTCACAACCCATTAGAAATCTAACAACCCTTCGTAAAAGTTAAAATTCTTTGGAAAAGTCACAATTCTTTGAATAAGTCATAATCCTTCAATGTGATAAGGTATCTTTTATATATATATATATATATATATATATATATAAAATATGTACTAAATTGGATGTTTAAGAAGAAGAAGAATATAAAACTTAGAAAGTTCGTAGTTTAAAAATGTGAGGTAAATCCTCTATTTATACCCAATATTGTGCCTTAGTAGAAAAATCCAAAACTTTTCAAAAAAAAAAAAAAGTCACAACCCTTCACAAAGGTCACAACTTATCCAAAAAGTCATAACTATTTAGAAAAATCACAATCCTTCAAACAGGTCACAATTCTTCAGAAAAGTCATAAATCTTTGAAAAAAATTCACAAGTCTTAGGAATAGTCACAACCCTTCTGAAAAGTTACAACCATTTCAAAAGATCACAACTCATAGGAGAAATCACAACTTTTTAGAAAAGCCACAACCTTACGAAAAAGTCTCAACTCTTTGAAAGAGTCTAAACTCTTCAATGTGAAAATGTGTATTCTTTTAATATATTTTATAATATAAATATTTAATTATATATAATATAACATAAAATATAAAAGCTATACTAATTTGAATGTCTTATGGTGTGAATATTACAATAATTTAACATTCAAGTTAGGAAGTTTATACCTTTAAAGAAGTATAAATGAATAAATATATAGTTATAGATATATAGATATAGTGTAGATAGATAGATATAGATAGATAGATGTTATCACATATATTTTTACATAATACTTCTTAACCTTTCACATTCTTTATTTAGAAAAATTTGAATGTTTCAATTACTACTTTTTAATTTTTTGTTAATGGTTAATACAGTAAAAAGATGGGGAGTCTCAATTTTGAAAACTACTGCTACTTGTAAACTTTCTTCACACTCCAAATTACTTGTAATTATTTTAATTTCTTATATTTTTCCCGCCTAGTGCCATCAAGAATAACAAGTATGTGATTTGATTTGTTCATAATTCTTTAATTGTTTTTCTATATAAAAAAATAGTGTATTTTAAAATACTCTAAGTTTTTAAAATATGATTACAAATGTTTTACAAATTTAATGAGATTTTCTTCTTCTTTGATTTATGAGCTATAGAATAATCAAAGAACACACATTTGACAATATAAGGGGTTGATATCTTTCACCTGATAAATTTTACTATGACATATTAAGGGTGTTTATGGATAATGACATGGAAGATTAAGGAAAACTAGTTGCTACAAGCTAAAGAATGAATAATAGATCATCAAATTGAGTATCATACACTTAGCATGCACAAGTACCAAACTATAGAGAAAGTGATAATTGACTCATCTATGAAATTATAATTGAAAAAAGGCAAAAAATACACTTGGACCATCTGAAAAGGTTCAAATAAACCCCTCCTTCATATTTGGGTTAAAAATACCCTTCACTCTATCTTTTGTTCACTTTTACCATTAGAAACTAATAAAAAAAATCAATTATTATTGTTAATGTTATTTAATACATGGTATATTCCTATTGGACAAAATCAAATACTCAGCCCTTCAATTTCTTTCAACCTGCGCCGATACATATCCACAAGGCCATAACCCAAATCCAACTAAAAAGGCCATCAAAAGAAATTAAAAATAGCATCTCCCTCCCCCGTTAATGTTCTTACATTTTCGAACTTAGTATAATTAGAAGCAAGTTTTATTATAATGTACGTTAATGAAGTAAATTGAAACCAATTTTATTTTCCTTTTTTGACTGGTTTTGGTGTTCTTTATTATCAAATTTTGACTCAGTTTTTTAAATCTCATTATGGTGCAAATTTAACTTCTTTGTTGTTATGTATTTCATTTTATTTTGACAGTTTTGGTGTAGTTATTTTTGTTGAATTTAATTTGTTGTTGTTAGGTACAACTTTGAAGCTGTTTTCTTCCATGTTTTATGTTGTTTTTGATAGTTTTGAGTGCGGTCTTTTTTTTTTTTTTCTTCAATTATGGGGAAGATATTAATAAGTTACTAGGAAGAAAAAAGAGGTTATTAGGTTTTAAGGAAGAAAGAAATATATCTTTTTGTTGGGTTTGGGTCATGGGTTGGGATAGGTTAAAAAAATTGATGGGTAATTGGGACTTGATTTTATCCCATAGGAAGACGTCACATAATAAATAATAATAGTTATAATAATTTAAAAGAAGGTTGTTAATTTTAAGGATAAAATTGAACTCAAAAGGTAGAGTAACCGGTAATTTTAACCCAATACATGAAACGAGGGGTGTATTTGAACCTTTTCAGATAGTTGAATGGTATTTGTGTCCCTTTTTAAAAAATAATCTAAGATTCAGAAGTCAATATCAAAGAACAAATATTATAATTGAAAATAGGTAAAATACTATAAAATTCATTAGAGTAAGAATTTTACATTCTTTGAAGTTCTTAATAGATGTAATAATACCAAATTTGATTGTAATATTTTGTATTTATGGTATATTACATCAACAAAGGGTATAACAAAACCTTTTGCCATAAAACAAATTCAAAGGAACTAAAAGACAGTGGTCCAAATAAATGTTGATAGATGATAGAGAAGTTTGTGTATAGAAAAATAAGCACATGTAAAATGCACTACAATAATGTGAGATGGGCAAAAATACAACCAATAGCTTAAAACTATTTGAAATATTTCTGAAGAAGAATCCTTTTATTAGAATTTTATTTCAACGTGTCCTTTAGATTTTGTATTTAATCTAAATTTAACTTAATATAAGTATCTTTTTGGTATAATCATTGTTATAATTATTATTCGAACATTTTAAATGGGAGGGGTGTTACAATTTTGGTTGGTGAGCTTTAAAGAGATAAAAAAAAAATTATTTATTTTTGTTATCTTCTTTTAACACTTATGTGAGCTTTTATAAATATTCTGTTGGGTATTGTTTCTATCCTTAAAACTATGAGTAGCTAAGTTTTATATCTAGGTTATGGAATTATTCTGTTAGTAATGTGATTAAATATGTACATAAAAACTCTATCTTCTTGCCATTGATGTCCACGATTATATCTTCATATTTTAATTATATTTAATGGTTGCAAACATTAAATTTGGCTATTTGTCTTAATTAGAAATTAAAGATTAGGAGTATAGTACTCTTTCCATCCCATATTAGTTGATGATTATGTAAAAATAAATTTTTTATATTAGTTGTCCACCTTATTGAATCAAGAAATATTTTTTTCTATATTGTTATGGGATAATGAATAAATTCACCCTTCAACTTGTACCGAAAGGTCAATTACATGCTTAAACTATCACGAACACATATTATACTCGTATTCTTGTTAAAAGTGTTACTACTACTACTCCAAAACTGACGTGAAACTAAAATTAAATATAAATCTAAAATAGGCACATTTGAGTAAAAAAAAAGTTTACCCCCACCCTCTCTGTTCTCCTTCTTCGTGCTCATCTTTCTCTTATTCTCCTTAATACTTCTACTTCTTTATTTTTTTTTCTTATCACAATTTTACAATTTCTCGCTCGATTGCATCATTGCTTAAGAATTTTACACTAATTTTCCCCTAATTCACTAAAAAAGACAATTTTTTAAAATAAATTTTTGAATTAATTACATATATACACACCTTTATTTTTCATAATTTCCATTATTCCCTACCATCTAAAAATATTTCCAAAATCCCTTATTTTCACTCAATTCTCAAGTCATCCGGATACATAAGTATTTTAGCCTTAACCCAGGATTTCCTTCCTTTTTCGCTCCTTTAATGTCTCCTGATTTCACTCCACAATTTTATCAGTTACAATTTTCATCTTAATTTGAATTTCAAAAGGATTCTCTCTCTACTCAATCAAATTTAAACCACTGAATTAGGTATTTTTTTATATATATTTTTCATTGTCTTTTTTTTTTCTTTCTTTTTACGCTTTTTCCTAAAACATATGATTCTCCATTGGATCAAATTCTCCGTTCATCCTTGTTTTATGTAATGTATCATATTCATATTTAAGGTGTTGATACATAACTTGAATTTGCAATTAGTTTTATCATGTTCAATATAAATGCACTGATACATTAATACGACCAATGTATCATTTGCATGTATCAAGTTTTTTAATGAATCATCAATCTTATTTAAATTTAAAAGGCTATATAGAGAATAACAAATCAGTTTTGTGTTATGTATTTGTACTATTTAATGTTTGTTCAGTCTTATCCAACTTAGAATGCTATGTACATATTATCCAATAATAATCTTGGTACATAAAAACTCAGACAACATGGAACAATCTGCGAACATTAAAAAATCAGTGATATATTATATGAAATATATTTTTTTTTCAATTTTCAAAGCCACATATCAAACAAACTAACATATATCGACACAATTTTGTAACCATCTTATAACATAATAGGTACATTAAAATTATCAATGATACAACCATTCATGAAAAAATCCAACATTGATATATATTAATGTATCATCCACATTTTTCTTGATCAAAACAAGTAATATACATATTTTAATTTTTACCCTATTTATACGTACAATATAAACAATAATAATTTGATACATTACACAAATATTTGATACACACCCGATATTCAAAACGTATCTTATCCGTCTTACTCGTTAATTCATTTATTGCATGTATCATATATAATATATTATGATGATACACTTTTATACAAATAACATTCAAACGCAAGATCATGAATCATAATCTATAGATACACTATTAATATACACGGGGGTTGTTTACCACTAATGTATCATGACTTGCATATTCACATTAAAACGACAAAACAAAACTATAACAATGATACATCAAAAAAACTATATATCAATGGTGGAGAGGGGCAAAGGGAATGGTGGAGGAGGTGGTTGAACGACCGGAGATGGATAAGGAGATGATACAAAAAATAATTCCTTCATCGAATAAGAAACCAATGAATTAATGGCATAAACATCACTTTTACTTTTATCGCAACCATTGGATTTGCAAGCATTCCTTTTTCTTCCTGTTCATCAAAACCCTTGATATTTTTATCAATTGAGCAACTTTTTCAACTTGAGAAGTATCAATCATTGTTGTATCATCAATTACTTCAATCTTGAGTGAACACCTCACCAACCCATCATCTTTCTTTTCCTCCATATTAAAATATTTTTTTTGCTTCATTTTTCTTGAGAGAACCATGGACAAATCGTTTTTGGGATTCTTGAAAGAAGAATGATCAAAGAAATATGTAAAAAAAAGGATGAGAATTAACAATCGTTCCATCGATGCTAACAGGTTGTTGAGCAACAACATGGACAATTCCTTCCGTGAAACTTTTACAATTTCGAATTGACGAGGAGGATGAAAATTGGAGTTTTGATTTTGGTGAAACTGTTACAGATTGGAATGGATTGATATCAATCAGATCTGTGTGATTTATGGGAAAGAAAATCAATTTATGTTAATATTCAATATTAAGCGCAACAGACAAGTTTTATAATGTACCACAATTAATGTATCCGGATGAAACTTATGTATCCGGATAACTGATATATTAAGGGATTTTTGTAAAATAGTAAAAAGTAGGGATAGAAGGCAATTTAGGTCTTACACTATGGGATTTATGTAAATTATACTAAATTTTTTATAACCCATCATCATCAAAAGAACATTGAAGTGTCAACCACTAACTTTCCAAACAATTATTACTTGTTGATGTGGTGACCAAACGATGGAAGGGAAAAAATGTCACCTTAAATATTTTAAGGAGATAAACTATATTTTATACAAGGTATGGATAAATTATAATATTTGCTACATGATTATTGATAGGGAAAATGGTACTAATGTGATAAGTTCATAGTGTCACGCCCCGGACATATACCATGGACGTGATCAACATTGGAGAATCATTACTGGTCCCAGCGAATCCTTGGCATGGCTAGCTAATTAGATGAAGACTTACTCAAGCAGTAAAAGGCTTAAAAAATAAATTTTTGAACATCTAACTCAAAGTAAATACTTACCTCAAACTGCTTTGTTTAGTATAATATACATGCTTTAGTTCTTTTACGGTAGGGGCATCAATATCCCAAAAGTATGACTGAGGGTATTTGCATACTATTTACAATGGTGCACATGTATATTTGTCTTTTTTTCCCTTAAAAATTTTAATAATCTCATAAATGTTGTAAAACTAAAGAACAAAAGAACAATATAAGATGAAGACAAGAGGAATATAACACAAGAGGAACAATATAAGATCACTTTCTTTCTTTCAAGTATTCACCAAATCTTCAAGTGTATACAATATGAACCCTTATGCCTCTATTTATAGTGTAACATAGAGGCATACAAAAGGTTAGTCATAAACATGACATTAACAGAATATAATGGGGAGGTTATGAAAATGAAAGGTTACAAGAATAATGGTTATAAAGGTGGAGGTTATGGAGGTTATGATCATCTTCATAATGAGGAAAGTAGTGGAGATAATGGGTGAGTAACTTCATGGTGTAGTGGACATCCACACTATAATATTTTATAACACTTCCCTTGGATGTCCATAGATAATATGCCTCGTTAAAACCTTACTGAAAAAACCCCGTATGAAAAAAATTTTGTGAAGGAAAAAGAGTACACATATCTTTTAATACGCTTGAATGTTGCCTCGTTAAAAAACTTACCAGGAAAACCCAACCATGATTAAGGAAAAGAGTACAACGCGTATTTTTTTCTTGATATCTTGGAGACGATGCATTTCAATCTTATATCACAACTTCTCAAATATTGATGTTTGTAATCCTTAGTGAATAAGTTTACAAGATTATCACTTGAACGAGCCTTTGTACAACTATCTCACCATTTTGTTGAAGATCATGTGTGAAAAAAACTTTTGGTGAAATATATTTTTTATAGATCTCTTTTAATTGTATCCTCCATTCAATTGAGCTATATATTATTTTCGTATATGGTGGCTGAAATATCCTTTGCCAAAGGAAAATCACATACTTCCTTAATATGATATGTCATGATTCCAACCAAACATACTCGCGACTTACTTCATAATCAATGTTATTTTTGTATGATTTGAAGGAGTTACGAGTGTTGATTCTTTGAATGTCAAGATATTATTGTGCCTCCATATGTAAACAAATAGCCCATTTACGATCGCACTTTATGCAGATCAAATAAATATTCTGCATCTATATAATTAAATAGTTTCTGACTCAAACATTGATCATTACAATTTTATTGAAGCTTGTCTTTTATTCAAAGAAAATCACACATCTTCTATGTGTTAAGTCACTTGATCTGTTAGTTTCTAGGCATATCTTGAGCGATAATATGATAATCCCTTCACATAACTAACTTTTTTTGTGTATATCAAATATCTTCTAGCATTTGCATAACCAACAATCTATAAGTACACCAATTTCACTTATACATGGAATTTATAATCATTTTCATGAGGTTGAAAAGATTATTTATATGTGTTAAGCAATCTCAGAATCATTGAGTACTCAATGTAATTATTTGGAGACCTTTTAAATCGTTCAAAAAATTTCATACAACATTCATCGTCTAGTTAGACATGATAATTAGTCATTATACATATTCAAGTATTTCATTTATTGCCAGACTGAAATAAGTCTCATTGCATCCAGCATTGTAGAACATATCTCCATTTAGTAATGTCAGGACTTCTGCGAAAATCCTTTATGCCCCGAGGCACGAACCATACTTTATATCTTACGGTTATACTTTCACACAATGATTTATTTGTACCCTCACTTACATATATTTTGATCAATGAACTATATGTTCAAAAGCATCACTTTTCGAAGTGAAACAAAATATACTTGAATAGTATCAATCATTACCTGTCCATACTATATGACGTATTCAAATTTAAGATTCTCGTAACCACTTATAGTATTGAGTACTGCATATTATCAAATTATCATTGCCGAACATTTTGATATCGATTTCAATACGACATAACTTATCGAGATCTCTTCATTTTTCATCATTTTCCGGTACCTGAACCTTTGCCAAGGTTTTATGAAATGTTATGTTATAGTTCTCTTTCAAAGCACTTGCCTCATTAGCAATGACCATTTTGATAATTTGCTCCTCTCCTTTATCAAGGAGTTTTACATTTGAATTGATTGGTATATCACGCTTCTTGTGTACCATAGACTCTGTCCTTCAAGGACTATTTATTGGAGAATTTGCAGCTTAATTAAAATATTGGATCAGCAAATACATCTGGCAAATTACTTGCAACATTTTAGAAATGAATTATCTCTTGAACTTCAAATTCACATTTTTTAACGAGGATCTAAATAATTCACCCCACACATAATTTTCAGTTGCTACACATATGTCCCCCTAATGTTAGGAAATCTAACATTCACCCTCTACCTCATTTGGGGATCCATCTTTGTGCGCGGTGGACAATAAAATCATATGTGTACACATCAAATTTTTAGATGAAAATATTTGGTTTCTGACCCTAAACCAATTGTGTTGGGAGAACCTTGTTGGCTTGATGCATACATGTTAAATAAACTTGTCTCATACCAAATTTTATTTGAGAGATTCGTTCTCATAATCAATGATCTAGCTATAATTGGAGGTATACAATTTCTGCTAAACCAACCAACATTATCAACATGATTTTATAGTTGGAAACTGTGCTCTTAATTTGATTATTCGAGCAAACAATCTTACAAACATCAATTTGTAAGTTGATATAAATGCACGTGTGACCATACCATAGATGCATCTATTAAATCATAATAGTAATCAGTCAATATGACAGGTGAACGGGCCCATATTCACCTTTTCATATGTTCCAAATAATTCCAGGGGATACAATCCCAACCTTAGCTGGTAAAATGATCATTTTATCACGAGAACAAGCTTCAAAAGAAAATTCTTGAAGAATTTTTTATTTCTTCAACATATAGCCACATGAATTCTCAATTTCTTTTTCTTTTACATCACATTTGAATCGGAATGAGCAACCGATTATGTCAACCGATATTTATTCTAGTAAATTACTAGTTTACTTTGGCATGTGATTCCATCACCATGCCCATATTTGTATACAACAAATAACGGAAGAAAATGGATAATCTTGTACATAAATATTTATAACCCACTTTGATTATAGTAATTTGAAGATGTTATTTTTTTTCATGATTTATAGTATCAATATAATATTTGTTTCAATTCTTCCGAAACTTAAAAAGTTTCTTTTGAGACTTACTACAACCCAATATTATGAATAATTTCAATCCTCCGGATAGTAGCAAATTAGCCCTTTCATAACTATCAATTAATTTTATGTACTACCATGCACAATTTTCACAACGTCATCCTTATGGTGACCATCTCCTTCAAGGAGAAAATTATTATTATTATTGTCATGGTTAAAATTATTACATTCAAGACTTATTTCTTGATAACCAATGACAAATTTGTGTTGCCACACAACAACATTTATTTTGGTCATGACAACAACCTTTATAGAAAAAAAAAATTTCTTTCTTTTGTCCTCCAATAGTTCATTATAAAACATACCACAATATTTTTGTAGTATTCAAATTATATATATGACCGAAATGACCATTTATGTCAAAATATTTTCTTTCAATCTCTCAAACCTCCCGTAGAGCTCAGATGTGACATTCATCCAACAATACGTGAACATGTTCTTATCCATACGAACACAAGTTACAGTTTTCTCAAGAAATGGACCTTAACCATTTGTACATATTCCATAAATTTTTATTAGAAACTCATTGTCATGTTTTGACATTATGTGACTCACCTCAACATCGTTTTAAGAGGTCAAATGTACCAAATGTACTACCACTTTGTATTTATTTATTTTGATGGAGGATTTACAAAACTTTTTAAATTAGGTTGCATCAACAACAATGTGCCCAACTTCTCATACCACTTTGATGGATAAAAATTACTTCAACAATTACCTTCATATTTGAAGGACCATATTAAGAAACAATGTTTTCAATAACCTTTTATACAATTTTAATGGAAAAAATTACCTTCACATTTGAAGAAGCATCTTAAGAACCCATAATGTTCTTCTTTTTTACTACCACAATGATGATCATTAACATTTTACCAAATCCATATTCGTACAGTAAACCACTTGTAATTTTCAGACATATTATGCACTGCTACCACATTCATATAAGGGAATGGAGCAAATTAATTGGGTAAATTTCATGACTTTCAGTCAAAAGTATAAACTTTATGTTAGTCATCATCATATCATCACTATAGTGCATTATGACTTAAACCCAATGTCTTACCCATATAAAGACGTCTTTGGTCAAAAATCAATGAGACTTGAACCCAACTTCTTATTATCATGGTGCATCGAGACTTTAACTCGATGTCTTATCCACTTGGTACGGTGAAACCTGAATTAACTGTCTTACCCTCAACCAAATGACTTATAAATCAAATACATTGTCAAAATAATAAATATTGAATATCATAAATATAATCTGAATTTGACTTAAAATTGAATAAAAATGAACAAAACTAATTAATTAGAACAACATCTTGAAACCATATAAAAGTTCCAAGTTAAAATAGATTAAAACATTTTAGTAGTCCCTCTCAATATTGTTATGAAATCTATCATAATTTACTAATCATTTTAATATAATCACAAAACAAGCTTTGTTAGTACAAATAATATATAGGATATGAAGTATACCTTGCAACAAATGAATTATAGAATAATTCATAAAAATCAAGAAATACCTACCATTGATTCTTGACGGAGAATGAGCAACTCGTGCTGATAATGTGTTGTAAAATTAAATAACAAAAGAACAATATAAGATGAAGGCAAGAAGAATATAAGACAAGAGGAACAATATAAGATCACTTTCTTTCTTTTAAGTATTCACCAAATCTTCAAGTGTATACAATATGAACCATTATGCCTCTATTAATAGTGTAACATAGAGGCATACAAAAGGCTAGTCATAAACATAACATTAACATGAATATAATGGGGAGGGGGGGGGGGTTATGAAAGTGAAAGGTTACAAGAATAATTGTTATAAAGGTGGAGGTTATGGAGGTTATGATCATCTTCATAACGAGGAAAGTAGTAAAGATAATGGGTGATTAACTTCTTGGTTTAGTGGACATCCACACTATAATATTTTATAAAAATAAATTAAAAAAAAACTTTATTCTTTTGAGTGGGAAAAGAAGGCTAGAAAAAGACCTCAAAATTGGTGGTACAAATAAATCTTGATTTTGATAGAAAAGTTGTGGATAGAAAATTAACACATGTAAAATGCAGGGGTAGATATTTTGTTCAAGAAAATGATAGGACTAGATCATTATCGAAGTCCAAATCCAAAATGGCAAAATAAATTGAGCAGCAATTTCAAAGTGCAAAAAAAGTTTCAAATTAAAAGAGCAATATTTGGACAAAAGATGGACCCGTAAAATTTTGTGGAGAAAAACACAATTTTTCATGAACCTTATAAGGCGAAAGGCGATGCTACTTGTAAGTCGCAAGTCTGACCGCGGCTTGTAAGGTGCATCGGAGCCTACACCTTACTCTTTTCCATAAAAAAAAGTTTAGTCACTCTAGAAAAAAATATTTAGTCACCGAATAAAGTGTTTAGTCTTTAGTGTGAAAATTATTCAACTTTTGAGCTTATTAATTAGTATTATTACTACGATTATCAATAGGAGAAAGGAGAATCTTAGGCCCGCCTCGGTGGTATCCTTAAAATTTAGGAATTTACTTTTATGTTTTCCTGCGTACTTAAATTTTTTTTACCCCTATATTATTTTTATGTTTAAATCTGCTTCTTGAATTCTTGTGTTTCTCAAACCGTTGTATCTTTCAATCACATCTCTTCATGAATCACTTATAATAACTAGGCAATCATACCCATTATTGTGTCTTCTTCTTCATGACAAATTTCATCCCTAATTTCTGTGTAACTTCGTCAATTCCTTGGAAGTCTACTTTGGATATTCACAAAAAAAAAAAAACTATAATTTTCTTGTAGTTTTTTCTCCATTCAACATATCCAAAGTAAAAATTATTTTAAATGCTCAATTCTTAAACAAATAATCACAACCATGATAATTTCTTGGTTCATGTCTACTTCTTTTTCGGGGTCATTCCCTTTTGTCATAACTTTGTCCAACAACTTACGTTATTATTTTATTCAATGATTTGTACAATTTTTTTTTTTATGAATTTATATTGAATTAGTTTCATATTTTTGGTTATGAAAACTTTTAAGAATTTTAGAATTAAATTAGAATTAAGGAAGAGGCACCAACGAGAGAATGAATTTCGCCACAAATGATAAGATACTTGAACCTATTAATATATTTTCTTGGAATTTTAAATGTTTTTGTATTAATCATATCTTCAAAATGTTAAATTTCGATTGATGTGGAAAAGTCACAATCTTCGAAAAAGTCACAATTTCTTGAAAAACTCACAAAAAATTGGAAAAGTCACAATTATTCAATGTAAAAAGGTGTCTAGTTTTAATATATTTTATAATATAAATGAATAGAGTATGGAATATTTTGTAGGATTTGGGCTATGACTTTGGTACCAATACTTATTCAGCGTCTTTGAGATAAGCAATGAATCGAACCAATAGTCCATAAAGTTGCTTTAAAAAATACATTATGAACGATAGAACAAGTAGTAGATTGGGTGTTAAGAAAAAGAAGAAGAATAGAAAACAAGAAGATTGTTGTTTAAAAATGTGAGAAACCCCTCTATTTATAGCCAATAAAGACAGTATGAATAAGTGTTTATTGTGCCATATAAAAAAAGTCACAACCCTTCGGGAATGTTAGAACTCTTCAGAAAAGTCACAATCCTTTGAAAAAGTCACAACTCTTAGAAAAGTAACAACCCTTTGGAAAAGCTAAACTCTTTAGAAAAGTCACAATCCTTTGAAAAAGTCAAAATCTTTTAATGTAATAAGGTGTCTTTATATATATATACATATATACATATATATATATATACATATATACATATATATATATATACATATATATATATATATATATATATGTTATATTACAATAGAAATAAATGTAGATTATGTACTAAATTGGGTGTATAAGAAGAAGAATAATAGAAAACTTAGAAAGTTTGTAGTTTAAAAATATGAGGGAGCTCCTCTATTTATAGCCAACATTGTGCCTTATTAGAAAATACAAAACTCTTCAAAAAAGTCACAACCCTTCAGAAAGGTCACAACTTATCTTAAAATTCACAACTCTTTAGAAAAGCACAATCCTCCAGACAAGTCACAATCCTTTAGAAAAGTCACAGATCTTTGAAAAAAGTCACAACCCTTAGGAATAGTGACAACCCTTGTGAAAAGTCGCAACCGTTTCAAAAGATCACAACTCATAGGAGAAATCACAATTTTTTAAAAAAGTCACAACCTTTCGAAAAAAACTCAACTTTTTGAAAAAGACTAAACTCTTCAATGTGAAGAGGTGTATGCTTTTAATATATATATATATATATATATATATATATTATAAAATATAAAGAGTATGATAATTTAGATTTTTTAAGGTGTGCATATTACAATAATTTAACATTTAAATCAGAGAGTTCATACTTTTCAAGAAGTATAATAAATAAATACAGATATGCAGATATAATGGTAGATAAATAGATATAGGTAGATAGATGTTACCACGTATATTATTATATAATGCTTCTTAGCCTTTCACATTCTTTGTTTAGAAAAGTTTAAATGTTTTCATTAATACTTTTCCATTCTTTGTTAATGGTTAAAACAATAAAAAGATGGGGAGTGTCAATTTTGAAAACTTCATGTCACGACCCAAAAATAGATGTGATGTCACTCGTCTTATCCCACTAAGACAAGTCAGCCTAAAGCTCAACCTTTACAATAAACTACAGAAATTTTATAATAAACTCAAAAGTACCCTAAAACTCTGATTGTCACATGTACAATCCTCTAAAGTATTACAATTTAATCAAAAGAAAACTATATGTCTCATATGACATTGTTTCTAGAGTAGAACAATGATCATAAATAAGAGTAAGAAGACATGTTGAGATGAAAAACAACTACCTTACAAATCAACCAAGAAGCCTCGGAAAAGAAGAAAATATATCACAAAGGTCCGGGATAGTAACCTACAAAAAAAATTATAGAAGCAAGGGGTGAATACCAAACCACACGGTACTCAACAAGTAAACCTGTAACACCCCATATCCGAAACAGACCAAAAACCAGTTTTTCAGAAAAACTTGCAGGTGCAACCTACGTGGCCATCGACAAACCATAGCCTGACCCACGTTCCGTCCTACACATCCTTCAATGAGGTCAGAAACCCCCAAAATATCAGCCCAGGAAAATTTGGTTAAGTCCTGATCGACGGACGGACCTACGGTCCGTAGGTCAGACTACTGTCCGTAGTCTGTGACCGTCGATCGACACCCCTTTCACCCACTCTCTGACAAAGAACCATGATTGACCAGCACGGTCCGTAGGTGGATCCACGGTCCGTAGGTGGACCCACGGTCCGTAGGTGGGAATTAGCAGACAGTTAGGGGGAAATGCGGTTGGGTTAACTTCAAATAATCATAAATCTTTGCATCTAATGAATTAGGTGTTCCATAAGATTCCAAAGGATAGATAATTTAATTAGCTTTCCATAGCCACCAACTTTGATAAAATTAGAGCTCCGAGTAAAATGTTATGCCCGTTTTAATAAAGGCCTGTCGAATAGACCCAACCTACGGACCAAACGACGAACCGTCGATTGAACGACGGACCGTCTATCCAGGTCATCGTTTGGTCCGACAGCAATTAACCCAGGGGTCTTTTGGTCTTTTTCCCACTTCATTTAAACTCTAAGATACGTTGTTTTGACCCTAAATCATAAGATTTTAGTCAGTTTAAGCCTAGAAACATAACTAAAACTTACCTAAGTCAAATCATTAATCAAAAATTAGAAAAATTAGAAGCAAGAAAGGAGAAAAAAGTCAAGAACCCTAGTTCAAGAACGCAGCAAGGGTCCAGCAGTTTCAGCCCCGAAAGCTAAGTGTTTTTCCGTGAATTTCATCACCAGGTATGTGGGATTTCACTAGTGGGTTCCTTTCACCCACAGGGTCCTTAGTTTTTAGTCAACTCTTGATTCTCTTATCATGATTAAACCTAGGGTTTCTAGAACTTTGATAGAACTTCATGAATTTATTAAATATATATACCAAATTAGATTGTAAAGTTATTACTTAGTTTATCGCATGAATTTCACAACCCTACCTTTGTATTTCTTTAGTTCTTGAATTACACATACTAGGTCAGATATTTCAGTTATGCAGTTATACATGCTTCATTTTTTAATGCATCATTATCAGATTAAATGTTGCATTCTCAGTTTGCATGTTCAGTTTTGAGCTATCCAGTATTTGCAGAAATTCAGACATAATCAGTTAACTACATAAATCAATGGGAGTAGCATAATACCGAGTTGGACTAGGGTTCAGCGTACCCAATAGTCCCAGAACTACTAGCCAAGTAGGTTGTAAGTCCCCTCTGTGGGCATCAGTTTAGTGATCACGCAAACATGCCTTTATACCTTTGGCAGGGTATATCGGGTCCTCTCGATGAGGCGTATACATCGGACTCCACATTTAGCTCATGTGGTTTTATTATCGGTTATTAGTAGCTCCCACAGTTCAGTCAGACTCTATTGCATTGATCATTTATCAGTATATTCAGTATTCAGTTTCAGCATGTTATAAATTGGTCATTGCATTCAGTTAGCTCAGAATTCTCTATATCATGTTCAAATTATTATACTTGCTTTTGTGCTTGTTCAGTTATGTTTTATTTCAGCTTTATTCTATCCTACATTCTCAGTACCCTTGAAGTACTGACACATACGTGCGCCACATCTTCTCGTGATGTAGGTTCAGGTTCTCAGCATCCAGATCACGTATAGATCGATTTCCGATCTCCAATTCAGCAGATTCAAGTGAGTCCTCATTCTCCAAGGACAACAATCATGAGTTTCATTTAAGTATTTTAGTCATTTAGTTTCAGTTTTTGCTAGATCTAGGTGAGGCTTGTCCCAGTATTTCTAGTCTAGTTTAGAGACTATTTTTAGACATAGTTAGTTTCAACTTAGTAGTGAGTTAATATCTTCTTTGTATTAAACTTATCAGTACTTTATTTATCTCAGTTATAGTATATGGGTATTCCCCATCTTTTCAGTTTAACTTATGATTTAGCTTCCGCTTTCAGTTTATTATCTTTAATATGCTCATGATCATGCCAACAGGGTTAGCTTGGGATCACTTGTGGTCTTAGGTTCCGTGTCCGCATCTCGGGGGTAGCTCGGGGCGTGACAAACTTGGTATCAGAGCACTAGGTTTAAGTGTCATAGGATGTCTGAAAAGCCGCACTAAGTAGGGTCCTTTTCATGGGTGTGAAGTGCACCACATCTAATGAGAGGGAGGCTATGAAGTGTTTTAGGAAAACTTCACTTTGTTGTTACTCTTATCGTGCGTAAGGTATGATCTAATTCCATTCTAACTTGACATTCTACATTTTAGATCATGCCTCCTCGTAGAGCTAACGCTAGGAATGTGAATGCCAGGAATGCAAACGCAGCTCCTCCAGTCCCAGATCAAGAAGTCTCCAATGCTGAGTTCAGGAATGCCATACAGATGTTGGCTCAGAGTATGACCAACCAGAACAATCGGGTTCAAGATCCGATGAATGAAAATGGTGGATCAGCAGCAGCCAGGGTCCGTGACTTTGTTAGGATGAATCCACCTGAGTTCTTAGGATCAGAAACTAATGAGGATCCTCAGAATTTCTTGGATGAGATCAAGAAGATCATTGAGGTAATGCAAGTCACTGGGAATGATCGAGTTGAGCTGGCATCATACCAGTTGAAGGATGTTGCTCATATCTGGTACACTTAGTGGAAAGAGAATAGGGTGCAAATGCAGCTCCTATCACTTGGGATTGTTTTAGTGAGACCTTTCTCGACAGGTGTTTTCCAATAGAGTTGAGAGAGGCAAAGGCTCAGGAATTCATTAACTTGAGGCAGGCTAACATGACAGTCCAAGAGTATGGGATAAAGTTTAACCAACTCTCCAGGTATGCTCGTTACATGGTTGCTGACTCCAAGGCTCAGATGAATAAGTTCTTGTATGAAGTGTCGGATTTGGTGAAAACTGAGTGCAGAAATGCTATGTTACTCGGAGATATGAACATCTCTAGGCTTATGAATCATGCTCAGCAGGTTGAGGGTGATAAGCTTAGGGAACAGGCTAAGAAAAATAAGAAGGCTAGGACTGGGAACTATGACTATTCTCAGCAGAAATCGGGTGGTGGAAATCGCTCGCAGAGTCAGCAGAAGTTTTCAGCTCCAGCCCTTTCATCTGCTAGTGTTCCATCCTCCAAGAACAGGTATGACCAGAAGGGTAGAGCACCAGGCTCTAAGTCTTAGGGAAGTGTTTCAGGCACCAAGACTTACCCCACTTGCCCTAAGTGTGGTAAGAATCATCCGGGCGAGTGTCTTGCAGGAAAAGAAGGATGTTTTGGGTGTGGTCAGTCTAGTCACAGGTTGAGGGATTGTCCTTCTAGACAGGGTCAAGGAGGTGGAAATGGTAGATCTCAGTCTACAACTTCATCAGCACCAACAAGTTGCCCGACTTAGCAGGGTAACTCATCTGATATAGGTGGAGGTCAGTGCCAGAACAGGTTGTATGCTCTTCAGGCTTGCCAGGATCAGGAAGGTCCTCCTGATGTAGTCACTAGTACGTTACGAGTCTTTGACCTTGATGTTTATGCATTGTTAAATCAAGGGGCTACTCTTTCTTTTGTAACTCCTTACATAGCAGTCCAATTTAGTGTCAGTCTAGAAACTCTCTTAGAACCTTTCTCAGTCTATACTCCAGTCGGTGACCCAGTTATAGCTAGACGGGTATACAGAAATTGGCCTGTCACAGTCACTCAGAAAGTCACCTCAGCAGATCTTGTAGAGTTAGAAATGGTAGACTTCAATGTCATTCTAGGCGTGAATTGGTTACATTCATGTTATGCCTCAGTCGATTGTAGAACTAGGATTGTTCATTTTCAATTTCAAGACGAACCAATCTTAGAATGGAAGGGTAGTAGCTTAGCGCCTATGTGTCGATTTATTTCTTACCTTAAGGCCAGAAATATGATCTCTAAGGGTTATCTCTATCATCTAGTTTGGTTTAAGAATTCTAGCTCTGAAACCCCAACTCTTGAGTCAGTTCCAGTAGTCAGTAAGTTTCTAGAAGTGTTTCCAGAAGATCTTCCCAGAGTTTCTCCCGGAAGGGAAATCGACTTTGGAATTGATCTCCTTCCAGATACCCAGCCTATTTCTATTCCTCCTTACAGAATGGCTCCAGCAGAGCTTAAGGAATTGAAAGAGAAGTTGAAAGACCTTCTAGATAAGGGTTTCATTAGACCTAGTATTTCTCCATGACGTGCACCAGTGTTGTTCGTAAAGAAGAAAGATGGTTCTCTCAAAATTTGCATTAAATATAGACAGTTGAACAAGGTCACAATCAAGAAAAAGTATCCCATCCCCAGGATTGATGACTTGTTTGACCAACTTCAGGGTGCTACCCATTTCTCAAAGATAGACCTCAAATCGGGTTATCATCAGCTCAGAGTCAGAGATAGTGACATTCCGAAAATAGCCTTTAGAACTCGGTATGGTCATTATAAATTTGTAGTTATGTCATTTGGACTAACCAATGCTCCTGCAACTTTAATGGATTTGATGAACAGAGTGTTCAAACAGTACTTATCATCTTTATTGATGATATTCTTATTTACTCTAGGAATGTGGAAGAACATGCAAGTCATTTGAGAGTTGTTTTGCAGACTCTCAAAGTTCGCCAGTTATTCGCTAAGTTTAGCAAATGTGAGTTCTGTTTGCAATCCGTTGCTTTCCTTTCTCACATTGTATCTAGCGAACGGATCCGAGTGGATTCACAGAAGATAGAAGCAGTGAAACAATGGCCCAGACCTACCTCTGATACCGATATCAGAAGTTTCTTAGGTCTAGCGGGTTATTACAGAAGATTCGTGGAAGGATTTTCATCCATAGCCTCACCATTGACTAAGTTGACTCAGAAGATGGTCAAGTTTCAATGGTCAGATGATTGTGAGAAAAGTTTTGCAGAGTTGAAAACTAGATTGACTACAACTCCTATTTTGACTCTACTAGAAGGGACAGATGGGTATGTGATCTATTGCGACACATCCAGAGTTGGCCTTGGTTGTGTGCTGATGCAATGAGAAAAGGTTATAGCTTATGCTTCTAGACAGATCAAGGTGCATGAGAAAAACTATCCAACTCATGACCTCGAGCTTGCAGCAGTGGTGCTTGCACTCAAGATCTGGAGACACTACTTGTACGGTGTTCTTGTAGATGTGTTCACTGACCATAAGAGCATTCAGTATGTGTTCACCCAGAAAGAGTTGAATCTTCGCCAGAGGAGATAACTTGAGTTCCTTAAGGATTATGATATGAGTGTGCATTACCATCCTGGTAAGGCGAATTTAGTAGCAGATGCTCTTAGTAGATTATCTATGGGTAGTGTAGCCCATGTTGAGAAAGAAAGGAGAGAGCTAGTGAAGGATGTTCACAGGCTTGCTCGTTTGGGAGTTCGCCTTATGAGCATATCAGACAGTGGTGTAACAGTTTAGAATGGGGCAGAATCTTTTTTGGTAGTGGAGGTTAAGGAAAAGCAAGACAGTGATCCAATCTTGCTTGAACTTAAGGGTGCAATCCATAATCAGAGAGTGGAGGTTTTCTCCCAAGGGGGAGATGGTGTACTTCACTACCAGGGTAGATTGTGTGTTCTTGATGTGGGCGAGTTGAGACATCATATTCTTGTAGAAGCTCATAAATCTAGATATTCTATTCATCCAGGTGCCACTAAGATGTACCACGATCTGCGGGAAGTCTATAGGGGGAATGGCATGAAGAGGGATATAGCAGATTTTGTGAGTAAGTGCCCCAATTGTCAGCAAGTCAAGGTAGAACATCATAAACCAGGGGGTATGACTCAAGAGATCGACATTCCTACTTGGAAGTGGGAAGTGATCAATATGGATTTAATCACAGGGTTACCGCGTACTCGCAGACAACATGACTCCATTTGGGTGATAGTTGATAGGATGACTAAGTCTTCTCCTTTTTGGCGGTCAAAACTACAGATTCGGCAGAGGACTATGCCAATCTTTACATTAATGAAATTTTGAGGTTGCATGGGGTTCCTTTGTCTATCATATCAGATAGAGGTCCTCAGTTTACCTCTTATTTCTGGAAGTCATTTCAGAAGGGTCTTGGTACTCAAGTTAACCTTAGCACAATATTTCATTCGCAGACGGATGGACAGGCAGAGCGTACCATTCAGACCCTAGAGGATATGTTGAGAGCTTGTGTGATCGATTTCAAAGGTAGTTGGGATGATCACCTTCCTCTGATTGAGTTCGCCTACAACAATAGCTACCATTCCAGCATTCAGACGGCCCCTTATGAGGCTTTGTATGGGCGTAGATGTAGATCTCCTATTGGTTAGTTTGAAGTAGGTGAAGTAGCTTTGATAGGGCCAGATTCAGTCCTTTATGCTACGGAGAAAGTTCAACTCATTAGAGATAGACTTAAGACAGCCCAGAGTCGTCAGAAATCTTATGCAGATGTAAGGAGGAGGGGATTAGAGTTTCAAGTTAATGATTGGATTTTTTTCTGAAAGTGTCACCTATGAAAGGGGTGATGCGATTTGGCAACAAAGCTAAGCTCAGTACTAGATATGTAGGTCCTTACAAGATCTTGAAAAGGATTGGCAAGGTGATATATGAGTTAGAGTTACAAGCAGACTTAGCAGCAGTGCATCCGGTCTTCCACATCTCGCTCTTAAAGAAGTGTGTGGGTGATCCAGCCTCTGTAGTGCCATTAGAGAGTGTGGCGGTGAAAGTTAGTCTTTCTTATGAGGATGTACCAGTTGAGATTCTTGACCGTCAGGTTAGAAGGTTGAGAAACAAAGAAGTCGCTTCAGTCAATGTTTTGTGAAGGAGTCAGTCGGTAGAGGGAGCTACTTGGGAAGCAGAAGCAGCCATGAAAGCCAAGTATCCTCACCTCTTTCCTTCCGATTCCACTCCATCTTGAGGTAATAGTTCCTCTTCAGTTTTCCAGTCATTCATGCGTGAATTCAGTCTTAGAATCATGTTCCTTCAGTTTGTACTTGCATTTTCAGCGTATTTGCATGTTCTCGGAACTCAATTCAGTCAGAAACTCACTTCTCAGTGTTTAGTAGTAGATTTTTCATCTCTCTCCCTCTATTTCAGCTAGTTTAGTTTTTATTCGAGGACAAATGTTCACAAGGGAGAGATAATGTAACACCCCGTATCCAAAATAGACCAAAAACCAGTTTTTCAGAAAAAATTGTAGGTGCAACCAACGTGGCCATCGACAGACCATAGCCTGACCCACGGTCCATCCTGCACATCCGTCAATGGGGTCAGTATTCAGTTTCAGCATGTTATAAATTGGTCATTGCATTCAGTTCTATCAGAATTCTCTATATCATGTTCAGATTATTATACTTGCTTTTGTGCTTGTTCAGTTATGTTTTATTTCATATTTATTCTATCCTACATGCTCAGTACCCTTTAAGTACTGACGCATACGTGCGCCACATCTTCTCATGATGTAGGTTCAGGTTCTCAGCATCCAGATCACGTATAGATCGATTTCCGATCTCCAATTCAGCAGATTCAGTGGTGAGTCCTCATTATCCAAGGACAACAATCATGAGTTTCATTTAAGTCATTTAGTTTCAGTTTTTGCTAGATTTAGGTGGGGCTTGTCCCAGTATTTCTAGTCTAGTTTAGAGACTATTTTCAGATATAGTTAGTTTTAGCTTAGTAGTGAGTTAATATCTTCTTTGTATTAAACTTATCAGTACTTCATTTATCTCAGTTATAGTATATGGGTATTCCCCATCTTTTCAGTTTAACTTATGATTTAGCTTCCGCTTTCAGTTTATTATCTTTAATATGCTCATGATCATGCCAACAGGGTTAGCTTGGGATCACCTGTGGTCCTAGATTCCGTGTCCGCGTCTCGAGGGTTGCTTGGGTGTGACAAAACCTCTAAACACGAGTTAAGGGGATAGAATATGGGTACTCTTTACACCCAACCGAACCTCCACATCTACAACTTGCGTAAAACCAGCCCAACCTAACAGTTCACTATTTACAAGTGCATACCTCAATAACAACATTCTAAAATCACATATTCTCAACAACAAGCTCAATATTCCTCAGATACAACATCCACAATCAGAATATGCTTAAAACTAGCCTTACCTATCCGTTCACAATTCACATAGCACACAACTCAACAACAACACTCTAACAATTACATATCTTCAACAACCAGCTCAATATTAATCAAGTCACAAGTTAAAAAAAAAAGGCATTCGCAAGATCAACAACACACAAGATCAAGTTCACAAATAATAAAGAAGTGCAATGCAATGAAATACAATGTCAAGTATAGTGATGCATGTCTGACCTAATGATACAAACCCGCTATCTCTCAGTCCGAGACCCATGGGGATTATATCTGTCCATATTTTCATTGCGACGTGCGATACGACCCTCGATAATAGTAACCATCACGGCGCTCGATACGTACCTTGAAATATAGTATCCATTGCGGCGCGCGATACGTCCCTCAAAATAGTACATCCTCTTATCACATAACATTTATCACAATCATGTCTCAGAGCCAATGCAAATGACATATTTCACATACATAATGAGGAGATAACCATTTTCATAATAACGCACAATTAACAACTATGCAACCGTGATACAACATCAACAATCAAACTATTAGCCTCCAATCATTCTCAAACATCACACACCAACAAATAATCACATTACCTTCTCTTTATTACCATTTTTTCATATTAGAATTTATTCAACATACACAAGTCAACTCATCACCAATTCACATTACTTCCAATATATTACAAGAAAATACACGAATTTCATACATTTAACAAGGTTTTAGAAATTCACTTGCCTCAATTAGTCGAACAATCACTCTGGGACTTGAGTCTTTTATCTTTCATTGAGCCTCCAAATAAATGCAATCTATTCAAATAAGTAATTACAATAAGACTTTCAAACCAACAAAACTCATATATCATGTCTATCTTAGACCCAAAACTTACCCCGAATTTATAATAAAGTTTCTGAATCTTAATTCCAACCAATAGGTCAAATCTTATACTTCATGAATTTTAAGTGTAGCATTAAGTCATAATATCTCTAATATCATAATGTAATGGTATTCACATAATACGAAACACCTAATATTTAATTATCTATCTCAATATAACAACCTTAAATTATAATGTAATAGCTATAAGAAAATTCAATATCTAAATGAAATCCACCCTCCATAACTTGGATCACAAAAAGAACGAAAGAACTCAATACTATGATCTCACACCAACGTTTTGTTGGTGTCTAATTACTATCAATTTATCACTTTATTATTTTCTCGATGATTAAGTCATCATTACTCAAATTAGTAAATTTCAAAGTCAACTTTTACCACTATATCTGTACCATAATTTTTCAAGAAATAGAATTGCATTAAGTTACTACTTTCATTCTCATTCACCAATAATATATTTAATCAATGAATACCATTAATTGTCAAACATTGACAGACTATCAATAACTCCATGCGCCCTACTAAGTTGATACATATTATCGATGGCAATATTACATTTAACTAAACAATTTAAGTTTTGTTTTTTCTCTTTCCCCTCAAATCAATGATATAGTATAATATTATTACTACTTCCTGTCTCTTCTTTTCGCCAGCCACAACTTTCAAGTTTCAGCAGTTAGGGGTTTGGCCTTTAGTTCTTTTATTATTTATTAATTTTCTTCTATTATTTTTTTTATTATCAGCAACAAATTAATCCTTTATTAAATCTAAAAATCATGTCACTTATTCCTATAAGTCATAAGTTATTCATAAAAGCTATTAAAAAGGTTAATATAAAAATAATGGTTAAAATTCATAAAAAGACGAGAGGGTCGTTACATTATCCACCACTAAAAATCATATTCATCCTCGAACATGAATAAAAGAAAATGAAGAATAATCGACGTTACAAAAAGTCTAAGTTATGACCTACCAGTCGGTGTTCATCTTTCTAAGTGAGCTCCTCCTTAAGTCCATTCCATAAAGATCAACTACTAAGAATGGGAATTCCAATTCAAACTTTGGAAATTTATAAATCATGAGTGACTATCAAGCCGCAGACTATGTCATAAACTCAATCAAACCTGAAACTCTTTGGACCTTAAGACAAACATCATGACAAATATTTTCTCACATAAACAAGTTAACCATCTAAATCAATACAGATTACAACCAGAAATGAGCCTAAATCAACCACCACACGCTAATAATGCACATACCATCACATATCTTATGAGAATTCCCTTTTGACAACACAATCTTTTCAGGGGATTAAGTTATAAACATCTTATCTTTAGACATTGGTTACTCATCAAAGGAGAATCAAACTTATCTAACCCAAAGAAGAACAAGATCAAGTAAACAACCAATAAGCGGTACACTCTAGGATGCAAAAACTTTAACAACACTGTCATATAATTGTACCTATTCACAGAAGCTCTTCTATAAGTTCTGATAAGCAAGACCGTGCATGTAGAATCACTAGTATACTTCAATATCACAAACAACACCAAATCTTCCATAACTGAAATGAACAAGTCTAACTAAGGATGCCACCCTACCAGGAGGAAAATCACAAGATCGGTACACCCTATCCACCACTAGGAACTCACCCATAGAAGCGAAAACACACAGAAACGTAGAAAGTGAATCATACTTTACACCATGTCCAGAATGAAGTAGTTGGTGGCATAAGAATATACAAAAGCAAGATCGAATAAAACAAGATATTCATTCCATAAAACCCATATAAATGAAATTCCATTCATCTGACTCCATCTCTCGATTCTTAGACACCCCCAATCAATCAGTCTAATTCCCATCACAACATTACAAGTACTTGATTCATCAAATCACACGTACTTCTCACAGTACTCCATTGAAGCTAACGCTCATAAGAACAACAAACATCAAAACTACTCCAACCATTTAACTAACTATCAAACATAACTAATATCAAAGTCTTCTTAACAAAAACATTATCACCACCAAAATTTTCAAACTACGACACTCTCTTTTTCCAAATAAGCATTTTATGGTAGATAGAGGTCTCAACCAAGGCTGATAGCACTAATTTTAAATCTAAAAGTACTTTCCCATCAATACAAAGTGATTGAATCACGTACAATGCCAACTCCACGTAAGCTTTCAGATACCATTTTAAATAATATTCAAAACCATATATACCTCATACCGACACTTATGAAATTCTTGGTCACTCCAATAATTTGTTATACTATAAGCTCATAACCTCTACTCATCATCAACTTCCTATGTAGCACATCATAACTGTCACGATAGGGGATCACCCCCTAGAAGTAACATGGCATACTTGACATTTCGGAGGTCTTATACAAGCCCATAGTTATCATTGATCGCATTCTCATTGGTAAATTAGCGGAAATTTTAAAACATTCTTATTACATCATATGCTAGAACATCACTTCGATTATATATAAAATATTATAATACATAGATAAAGACTCTAGTCTCTTTTTGTCATCCTAGACTCAACATCATTAGAGTACATTAGGGACACGACCCTTACAACATAAATCATAAGTATAATATTACATAGCTTTACAGTAACGATAAAGCTTAGGAAATCCTTGGACTTAAGGATTCCTTCCTTGAGCTTGAGAATCACATATCAAACTCCTCACCATTAAAGACATCCTTTGAGCATCCATCACCTACACTTTGTGTAAAAAGGTAGAGAAGAATGGAGTTAGTACAAGAATGCACTAAGTATGACAACCATGCATTTAAACAGGGACATTTTACTTAAAATCATGCATCATGCCTTTTTGTGAAATCTTCATAAATCTTTGATACAGTAGAATTTATTCGATTTACATACTTCATATAGGCATATTAAATGATCATACATCATATAAAATCATACATTGCATTTGAGGCATTTTAGAGTCACATTAGAGTAAGCACCCCCATTTCACAGTAACCTTCTTTTTCTCTTTACAGTCAACTTCTTCTTATTCTAACTTCTTGACTTTCCCAAGTACCCTCTAGTGACACTTGGTGTAATGTATAGATGATGTCCCATAACACCATCCATACTCAAGTATCACCTTAAAGACACAAGGAAACAATACCTACAACCTTTCAAGTTAACACATACATCCATAGAACCATTTCATATAACAAGGCACATACTTAACATAGACACAACATAATACCTTACTCACAATCCTAATCTAAGTCTACTAGTGCAATATACATGTGAAGCCCCATAAACTCACACATACTTAGTAAACCTATCATGAGATCATAAGCATCATAACATTCACTTCATACATTAACATGTCAAGCAAAGACAACTACATACATGCAAAGCAAGACCCTCATAATATAGTCATTAAGACCAACTTTATGCACATAAGGATAAGACCACTTCATATAGAACCATTTGGACTCTTACTATGCATATCATCACAACAACTAGACAATACTACAATGTCATTCATAAGGAACATAAACTTATACATATACATTGGAACACTTTCCTAGAACTCCCTTGAAGAGCTACTTGTGCAATGCATAGGTGAATTCCTATACCCCCACCTACACTAAGAAACTCTACCTTAGGTTATCCTAGCTAAGGTCCTAATTATTTACTTCCATTGTCCATTTTGCTTTAGGAAAACTAAAGCCTTAAGCGACACTAAGACCATGGGTGCTAAACATGGAATTTGGTGTTGTAGAGCCTTACACCAATGGAAGGTGCTCTACTTAGCCAAAGTAGAACATTAACACATGCTAGCATACTAAGTGAAATCACCTTCTAGATCCTATGTGGCAAACATAGTTTATGGAACTTGGAGGTATATGTGGAAACCCTCTTTATGACTATTGAGGCATTATAGTTATCCACTTATGAAAATATCACTTATGCCATTTGGCTATGAGGCTAACCACCTCATGAGGACTATGGTAACCTACCTTCCTACAATGGGAAGGGACACCCCTCATCTTCAAGTTCACTCGGTGCTAAGCTAAGTTGCCTTTATTGAAAGCCTTCTTACCTTATTTTATAAAACATAGGCTTTAGTAGATTGACTCCTCATATGCTTAGCTCATAGGTCATAGATGAGAGTTCATCAACCTATCTCATGTGAGAAACCCTTTCACATGCACATAACATATTCAAGCACACTAGTTTAGGGTACACTTGAGCACACCTTTCAAGGCCCCTATATTGACTAGATCATCATTCATATGTGTGTATACATATTTTTGAGCAACCCTTTCACATAACACATTAAGACCACATATGTTCATACATTAATGTATAAGTGTATTTATGAGAAATCCTTTCATATAAACACATTAAGACACTATGTACATTCATACTTCATCATATCATATACTTAACATCATAGCACATAAGTCATATTCATAACATGTTCATGCATTCCTATTCATGTACTTAGAAGACCAAACCTAGGAACTATCCTATGAAGGAACACATGTGCAATGCATAGACAAGGTTCCATACCCTTGCCCATACTAGTATACCTATCAAGTTATCCTAGTGAATGATACATCACATAACATCATAGAATGGTAACATACAATAAGACTCATTTATTCAAGACTTACAATACCATTACCGTAAGCTCTAGACATTATGCACATATGCTAACTTTAATTTACATAGAACATTATAATACCTTAATCATAGGCAGAACATACCCTATCAGAACCATTCACATGCTCATTACATTAGCAATACAACCTATATCATAGCTAGAATATGAAACTAGGCATAGGCTTCACATAGGGTGATCATCATAACCACATATTCATAGTAAAATTTCCTTCAATGCCATGATCACATCACATATATATTGGCAATAAAGTCAACACCACCAAAGAAGATAAAAGGAAGAGAGTATGGGATTGGAAATTATGAGGTCTTAGGTTAGTTTAATTTACTTAGGGTCTTTATATAGGTTGTTAATTTACTTAATTAGGCTTCCCTAAACCCCTAACTAATTAATTAACCACCTATTCAATCAACTTACCCTAACTTAAAATGAGCAGCAAAACATGCTACTCACCCACGAGACCCCCTCGATGCCTCGTGTATAAATCGATGGACCATGGGACAAACTGTCCAGCTGGTCCGTCGTTAAGTTCAGGGAGTTGTCAAAACAGGCTCCCAAAAATTTGGCCAAGTTTCTATCGATGGAAAGCAGTCCATGCCCCGTCGATTGGACAACGGATCGTGGGTTGCATCCGTTGGTGGACACTGCCTGGGGCAGTCTTTGAGCCCAAAATGCTAGGGTTCTCCTCATGGGCCCTTGGTTGGTCCTTGGGGAGTTGGACCTGGCCGTTTCGACTATGAATCAACCGTAATACATGTTAGACACCCTTCCACCAAAATTTATCAATTTCTGAGTCCGAAAAGCTAGTCAATAGGCTAAGACACGCTAGTACCTCATTGAACTAGTTCCCGGACGTCATCGACGTTTTTTGACGTTTTGATTTATACACCTTCTAAAGGAATTATATACATTAATATGGACCTTAAAACAGTGTCTAAATCCTTTGACATCTATGTTAGGCTCTACAACACATCTTAGATTTTTTGAACATTTACATTATCCCCCCCCCCAATAGGAACATTCGTCCCCGAATGACACTAAAATCTTTTGTAAGGAAGGAATAGACTCAAGACTAGAATCCCAACCAATCACCAATACAAAAATACATGACTTACGACCTCAATCATATAATTTTCACAAAGCAATTCAAAACTTCTATTACCACACAATAAGGCTCAAAATCACATTATGAGGAATTTCCTTCTCACAACAACATGAGCTCAACATACCATATATGACTCAATTATTCCAAAACTCAACTTAAAAAAATGCTCAATATCATTTCATAAACACGCACAATATCCAAATGCACAACATATCTCAAAACAAGAGGAATTGCAAATATTGAAGTCACTATGCACAATTCAGTATTACTTCACTTTAATGACACCCAAATTGCACAGTTTTGCAGAACTTCACCACAAATCATAGAAACTTTCAATTTAGTCATTATTTGCATTATTATTAAGAACAATTAACCTTCATTAGGAAAGAGATGAGGATAACGGGACTTCATGTCGTCCTTCGCCTCCCATGTTGCACCCTCAACTAGGTGGTTTCTCTATAATACTTTTATGGAGGCCACCTCATTGTTCCTCGACCTCTTCACTTAACGATCAAGGATTTCAACCATAACCTACTCATAGGAGAGGTTATCCTTCACACCAATACCCTCAATAGGAAGATAGACTCGGGATAAACGATACACTTCGTAAGCATGAAAACTTGGAAAACCGGATGAACTGAAGCCAAATCATTAAGGAGTTTTAATTCATAAGCAACCTTACCAACCCTTTGCAAGATCTCATAAGGACCCATATAACGAGGACTCAACTTCCCTTTCTTGCCAAATCTAACCACCATTTTCATAGGCAAAATTTTCAAGTACACTTTATCACCTTCTTCAAACTGTAATTCTCTTCTCCTATGATCGTCATAAGACTTTTGCAGACTATAGGTTGTTTGTAACTGGTTCCTTATGATATAAAATTTCTCCAAAGTCTTATAAATAATATCGGGACCAAGAAGCGAAGACTCCCCAACTTCAAACCATCCAATAGGAGACCTACACCTCCTACCATAAAAGTATTCATAAGGAACCATGGATATGGATGAGTGAAAACAATTATTATAAGCAAACTCCACCAAAGGCTAGTGTTTATCCCAATTTCCCTTGAAATCAATGACAAAAACTCTAAGCATATCTTCAAGGGTTTGAATAGTATGCTCAGCTTGACCATCCGTTTGGTGATGAAATCAGTGCTTAACTTCACCTTGGTTCCCAACCCTTCTTGGAATGACCTCCAAAACTTTGATGTGAATTGTGTTGTAAGACCCAGAAAATAAATTAAGATTCTTAGAGCCTCATATGTGTCTAAAAAGGTCTTAAAATAAGTTCATTAAGTTTTTTATAGTATGTATACTTGATTTGAGATGATTTGAAAGCCAAACGTCAAGGGACGACCAAGACGTTCGACGACTAGTCACCAAAGGGCCTTAAGTGTTTTATGTGTTTATGTGTGTGTCATGGGCTCATGAGGTCCATATATGAGTTATAATGATTTTTATAGGCGGTGTGTTAAGTTTCATGAAGTTTGGAGGTCAAACGTTCAAGAACATCCAAGATGTTCGAAAGTTAGCCCTTTAGACGTACTAATGTGTCCTTGTATGTTTGCCTTCTTTGTATGTCTGGTTTGAAGTCTAAAAACAGTAGGGTTGACCCTATCATATTAAAAGACATGTTGAGTGTCAATTCGTCCGGGTACGACTCCCCGAGGACCACCCTAAGGGCCCTCGAGGAGGAACCAAACGTTGGACAAGAGGCTTCCCAAGGCAGCGTACAACAGCAAGAATGGGAACTTGTCCTCGCAATTCGGGCCTATAACGACTCTCCCTGCCTAAAATTTTATTTGGGGAAGAATCGGGGGCTGCCTACATGACACGCAGCCACTTTCCAGATCCGGTTGCATCGTTTTTAAGTCAATTTTGACATGTCTAAAAGTCCCAATAAGCATGGTTTTTTTTGGTAACTTAGAGGGACGCTTATACACTGATTTTATGAATTATTTAACCCCTTTTCCAAGCAAAAACCCCAACACCAAAGAAGAAAATCAAAAATCCCAAATCACTCTTGTTCTCTAAATTCTCTCAAACCTCCATTGGAGGGAAAAGTCAAGTTCAAGCTATGGGGTGGATTTTCACGGTTTCTTCTTCAATTTCTTGTGGTCTTATCATATAGAAAGGTATGGTGATCCTTCATACTTAGTTATCCATTCATCTAAGGAGTCAATCAAGGATTTTCAAATATGATTCACAGGACAAAACTACCAATTTCCAATGTAGCCATGGGTTCTTTCTCAAATTGATTTCAAAAACATGTTTATGATAAATTATTGATTATATAATGTTTTTAAGATGAATTTCACTCCAATTTTTTGATGAACCCATGATCCTCCTAAATTCTCAAGTTGGCTTATAATGTGGGTCTTGTGATCTTGACTCTATGTTGATTGAATTATGTTTCAATTATATTGAATTGCCTATTTCTATTGTTAATCATGTGAATTGAATATGAATTTTTGAATGAGTGATCAATGATGATAAAGATGTAGGGATTGGGTAAATTGATCTACATTTCTACTTTCTATAGACTAGATGAAGTTGTGTACCTAATGTGATCTCGAAATCATGATGTTTGAAGTATGATTTCGTTTATGCAATGCTTCCTTTAGCTACTGTTTTATACTTGTATTTATGTTGAATTATGGGAATTGATCATGATGATCAAAGCTTGGAGAAAATTGTAAGTTGGCCCTATTCTCTCTACTCTTCTTATAAAATTGCTAGTTGATGTAGCCTTGTATGGCATTGTATGGTATGGTCCACTTATGGTGGAGGTTTTTACCTTATCGTTATGCTATTATGTGCTGTGATCATGGCCTTGAAGGAAATTGTATCTTGAAAGTGTGGTTATGATGATCACACAGTGTGAAGTATTATGCCTAGTCTCCAATTCTAGTTTAAGATCTAGGTTATATTGATGATGCTTCCTCTACATTCAAACGACTATGTTAGGAATAGATGTGGTCTACATATTGATGTTTGAATACTCTTGTGTAGTACGATCCCTACCGATGTTCCCTACATGAATGTGTGATTCTAACAAATCTTAGGAGGCTTAGATTCAATGTTGAAGTTGTCTTATCTCCTATGCTATGATGTTTTGGTGTGTGGTATATAGTTCATATTACTCTATATATAAGTTGTATATATTTTAAGGGACTTGATTGTCTGTTGTGATCTTTGTAAGGTGGTTGCCTCAATGTTAGGAATGTTATCATGTTGACCAATGTACACACACTAACACCTCATGCATGCTTATCAAGTAGTATAGTTTCATGGTGTCTAATGAAAGGATAATTTTCATATTCACTAATGGCTACTACCATGCATGTGTATATGTTTATGAAGTATGATATGTATTCCTTAACTAGGATGAATTGATAGGTGTACTAGTATGGGAAAGGATGAGGGACCTTGTCTATGCATTGCACATGTAAGCCTTGATAGGATAGTTCCTAGGTTTGGTTTTATATGTACATGAATATGAATGCATGGTTATGTTATGAATGTGCTTACTGTCATAATGTGTTTATACGAAAGGATTGCTCATATAGTTACACCTATACATTTATGCATTTATGTATGAACATGTGTGGCCTTAATGTGTTATGTGAAAGGATTTATCACATATATGTATACACATACATGAATGATGATCTAGTCAATAAAGGGTGCACTTGAATGGTGTTTCTCAAGAGTACCCTAAACTAGATAGGTGCTTGAATATGCTATAAGCTAAGCATATGAGGAGTAAATATCCTAAGCCTATGTTTTATGAAATAATATACTAAAGGATTTTCAATAAAGGGAACTTAGCTTAGCACCCAGTGAACTTGACAATGAGAGGTGTTGGCTTCCCTTGGAGGAAGATTCACCATTGGGTTCTCATAAGGTGTTGCCTTCCCATGGAGGAAAATTAACCTATGGTTCCACATGAGGTGTTGACTTTACTTGAGAAAGATTCACCCATGGTTTCTCATGAGATGAGGCTCCAATGCTGATGAGCATGTAGAGGGTTATGTATATCTCTTATTTACATAAACTATTCTTGCCACATAGGATCTAGCAAGTGAATTCACTTAGTATGCTAGCATGTGTTAATGTTCTACCTTTGCTTGGTAAGAACACCTTCCATTGGTGTAATGCTCTACAACACCAAATTCCATGTTTAGCACCCATGGTCTTAGTGTCGGTTAAGGCTATAGTATCCCTAAATTAAAATGGACAGTGGAAGTAAATGACTAGGACCTAACTAGGATAACCTAAGGGATGTTGCTTAGTGTATGTGGGGGTGTGGGACTTCACCAATGCATTGCACAAGTAGCTCTTGAAGGGAGTTCTAGGAAGATGTTTTAATGTATATGATTATGTTTATGTTCCTTTAACATGACATTGTAGTGTTGTCTACATGTTGTGATGATATGCATGGTAGAATTCCTAATGAGTTATGTGATGTGGTATTACATTATATGCATAATGTTAGTCTTATTGACTATTTGATGAAGGTCTTGCTTGTCATGTGTGAAGTTGTCTATACTTGTATTGTTAACGTATAAACTATATGATATGCTTGTGGTATCTTTATATGTTTACTTTGTATGTGTGGGTTTATGGGACTTCACATGTACTTTGCACAAATAGACTTAGGAAGGGATTATAAGTAGTGTTCTATGTGGTTCTTATGATGTGAAGTCCAAGTATGTTAATGTGACTGTTGCCTTGCAATGATTATGTTCGAATTCTTGACTTGTATATGGTCTTCTAATGAGTCCTTCTAAGTGGTCCTTAAAGTATGTAGGGTCAAATGTGAGTTATGTATCTTATTATATGAAATACTTCTATGAATGAATGTGTTGGGTTAAATAAGGTTGTATGCATGATTCACTAGTGGCCTTAAAGTGATGGTTGAATGTGGATACTGTTATGGGACATTGTGTATACGTTGCACCAAGCATCACTAGAGGGTTACTTGAGAAGATAAGGAGTTAAAGTAAAATGAGAGAGTTCACTGTAAAACTTAAATAAGCTCACTATAATTGTAAAGATGATTACTGTAAAGAAGTGACTTATATTCCTTAAATGAAATGTGTGGTTTTATATGATATGTGACCATTGAATATGTCTATATGAAGTATGTGAATTGTATAATTCTTATTATATCAAAGCTTTATCAAGTTTTCACAAAAAGGCGTGATGCATGGTTTCAAGTAAAATGTCCCTTTTAAATGCATGTTTTTGCATAGTTGCATACTTAGTGCATTCTTGTACTAACACCATTCTTATCTACCTTTTTACACAAAGTGTAGGTTATGGATGCTTAAAGGATGTCTCTAAGGTGAAGAGCTTGATAGATGTTTCCTAAGATCAAGAAAAGAGTCCTTATGTTCCAAAAAATTCCTATGTAAAGTTTATACTCAATGTATTGTAATAGCTTAAATATTATGTTATGATGTTAAAGGGCCATGTCCCAAAATTTATTCTATGAAGTTGAGTCTAAGATGACAAAAGACACTTAGAGTCTAACTATGTATTATGTCTTATATTCTTATATAATGGAAGTTGTGTTTCTAGCAAATGATGTGCTATGAAAAGTTTTAAATTTTACGCTAAATTTACTATGACAATGCGATGAATGATAACAATGGGCTTGTATAAGACCTCTGAGAGGTCCAGTACACCATGTTACTCCTAGGGGGTGCTCCCCAGATGTTACATGTGCACCCCTATCCGATATGATGGATAATAAAATACCATGACGACACACAATCTCATCTATGAAGATCTTTGCATAATCTTCCGCCGAATAAGTAGACTTGATGGGAATAAAAAAACGGATTTGGTCAACCTATCCACCACCACCCATACAGAGTCATATTGCTTTTGTGTCCAAGGAAAACCCACCACAAAATCCATATTTATGTCTTCCCACTTCCAAGTAGGAATTTAGATTTCTTGAATTAAACCACCTGGCTTTTGATGTTCGGCTTTAACTTGTTAGCAATTTTGATACTTTGCAACAAACTCCGCTATTTCCTTCTTTAAGCCTTCCCACCAAAAATCCTCCCTGATGTCATCGTACATCTTTGTCGAACCCAAATAAATGGATTAATGGGACCCATGAGCTTTTTCAAGGATCCGGGTCCTCAAACTATCTACATAGGGAACACACTACCTTCCTTAATACGTCAAGACCCCCCCCCCCCATAAAGAGAATGACTAATTAAGTTTGCCAAGAACTGATTCCTTCAACTCCATCAATGGTTGATCAAGGTGTTGTTTGGACTTCACCTCAACAACCTATGATGAATCAGAGTTATAATGTACCACCATACCACCATTTGGAGAATATTCAATTCGAACCCCTAAATGAGCCAACCTATGAAAATTTTTCACTAGGTTTCTCTTGGATTCTTCCACATGAGAAACACTTCCCATGGACAATCGACTTAGAGCATCCGCTACCACATTATCCTTGCCGGGGTGATAGATAAAACTCACTTCATAGTCTTTCAACAACTCTAACCATCTCTATTGCAGGAGAGTTAACTCTTTTTGAGTGAATACATATTGGAGAATTTTATGATTCGTATAGACATCAACATGAACCCCATAAAGATAATGCCTCCATATTTTCAAGGCAAAAACCACGGCCGCTAACTCAAGGTCATGAGTCAGATAATTCTTCTCATGAACTTTGACTTGCCTAGAAGCATAGGCTATAATTTTGCCATATTGCATAAGCACACACACCAACCTGACTCGGGATGCATAACAATAGACCACAAAATCCTTATTACCCTCCGGTAGAGGCATACCGGTGTGGAAGTAAGTCTCTCCTTCAACATTTGGAAGTTCTTTTCACATGCCTTTGACCACTCAAATTTCACACTCTTTTGGGTCAAGGTGTTCAAGGGAGAAGCAAGAGACGCAAATCCGTCGACAAAACTTCTATAATAATTGGCTAGGCCTAAGAAACTCCTAATATCTGTAGAAGCCAAAGGGCTAGTCCAATTTTTCACCTCTTCGGTCTTCTTTGGATCAACCTCTACACCCGCACTAGAGATAATATGACAAAGAAACGCTACCGTACTCAACCAAAACTCACAGTTGCTACACTTGGCAAAAAATTGATGTTCTTCAAGTACATACAACACCACTCTCAAATGACTCATTTGTTCACCCTCATCCTTCGAATATACCAAGATGTCGTCAATGAAGACAATGACAAATGAATCTAGGTAACTTCGAAACACCATATTCATTAGGTCCATAAACTCCGCCGGAGCATTAGTGAGAACAAAGGACATTCCTAAGAACTCATAGTGACCATATCTTGTTCGAAATGCCATCTTGGGAATATCTTCACCTCTCACCCTAAGTTGGTGATATCCCGATCTCAAGTCAATCTTGGAAAAGTAACTCACACCTTGCAGTTGATCAAATAAATCATCAATCTGAGGGAGAGGATACCTGTTCTTGATTATGACTTTTTTGAGTTAACGATAATCGATGCACATTCTAAAGGACCCATATTTCTTCTTCACAAACAAAACCGGAGCACCCCATATAGAAATATTAGGTCGAATGAAGCCTTTTTCTAGCAAATCTTTGAGTTGATCCTTCAACTCTTTCAATTCGGCCTGGGCCATCCGATAAGAAGGAATTTAAATGGGATATGTATCTTGTAGCAAATTGATTCCAAAATCAATTTCCAATTCGGGAGGAATACTAGGAATATCATTGGGAAAATCCTCTGGAAATGCCCTCACTACGGGGACGGACTCAATGGGAGGATTTTCGTAGTCTAAATCTTTAACTCTTACAATGTGATATAGACACCCTTTAGAAATCATTTTGCATGCTTTTAAACAAGAGATGATACGACCTCTAGGAAAAGAATTTCCCTCCTTTCACTCTAAAACATGCTCATTTGGAAAGTTAAACTTCACCACCCTTATTCTACAATCTATAGAGGCACAACAAGAATAACCAATACATACCCAAAATAACATCAAAATCATACATATCAAGTTCTACTAGTTAAACATGAGTAACTCTATTGGGCAACATTATAGGACAATTTCTATACACCCTTTTTGCAACCACCGCCTCATCTACCGGAGTACACACCATAAAAGGTTCATTCAAGATATCGGTCAAAATGTCAAACTTTTTAGCTACTAGAGGAGTAACAAATGACAAGGTAGCACCGGGATCAAGTAAAGAATATACATCAATAAAGAAGACTTTCAACACATCGGTCTGGACATCGGGAGAGGTCTCTTGCTCACCTCTAGAGCTGAGAGCATAAAAGTGGTTCTTCTTCTGAGCATCTACATTTGAAGCACTTGCTTGATCTTGACCACCACACTTGTCTTCACCCTTCACATTAGGGCAATCCCTAATCTTGTGGCCACTCTTGCCACAACAAAAACTATTATCCATTCCTTTAAGGAATCACAATAGTACTTCTTGCCACACCTTCTGTCACATCCCGAGAGCATACCCTGGAAGATATGTCACTCTCGGAGTGCAATCGGCATACTCGACCTCTCGAAGGTCTTATACAAGACCTTTTGTATCATTCATCGCATATACATAGTGAAAAGTAGTGCGGAATTAAAACTTTTCACTAACACTTTATAGTCTTTAAAAACTCTTTCATATAAAACTCATAGGAAATACTAAGTCTCATTTCATCAAATCTTAGACACAAGAGTACTTGGGACACGGCCCATACACAATAGAAATATAGTAATACTAAGTATATTACAATACTTCAATAAGAGGAATAAAAGACATATATGACCTCGAGTAAAATGAGGAAATACTTCAACTTCACTTGAAAGATGCTAACATCCAAGTCTTTATTCCCAAATTCTCCTCACCTAACAACCAATATAGAGATAGATAAAAAGCATGGAATTAGTACAACCACATGTACTAAGTATGACACAATGCATAAAAAATCATGAAAACGGACATTTATTTGAAATATGAATCTTTTTCATTTAAACATCATAATATAATCATAAGAACAACATTTATCAACTTAGAAACACATAAGAAATCCCTTAGTCAATTTACAACATTTTTAAGGAAACTTTATAGTGAACTCCTTCACTGTACAGTGAAGTTTCTTAACTTCCTTTTTGACACATTGTATCATATAATTTCCCCCACTAAAAGCTATCGTAAGACTCACTAAAGCAACACAAAGAGAGACCGCCCATACACCCTCTCTAAGCATTCCTAAATGATCCTCAAGACTACTTATAACGATATACATACATTTACAAGACACTAAAACACATAACATGTATAATATGACATTCTCCTTACCAAGGCTATCAAAAGACTTACTTAAATACTCATAGAAGAGAACGCCCATACACTCTCTTCTAGGTTACCTAAATAATCCTTTGGACTTCCTATGTTTATATCATGCCTAAAGAATCAACCAACTTCCGTAACTAGAGTCATTCTCAAGAGTTCCCTAGATAAGACATGAAGACATCATCCCTTATGCCCCTTTCACACTTTAACTAAGGAATCCTTAAGTCACTCTAGATTAGGTACTCATTCATTTAAATTCTTTATAACATAATCCATTATTTCATTAGTTAATTGAGAAACATTCATCACATAAAAGACATCATCAAAGCCTATTGTGCAATGTCTGGATAGCTTCTCATACAGCCGCCTGAACTTCATAGAACTTCTCTAATGCTAATAGGTACCCCAAATGATGAGAATAGACAATAAACAACATAGACTATGGTAGCAACACATGAATCCGGAGTTCTATCCTACTCCGAGGAGGGTGTTCTACTAGCTAATGGTAGAAATTGGACACATCCTATGTAGGCACATGGTAATGGAATATGAAGGGCTTACTTTTTATTCTAGCCTCATCTTTTAACGAGAACTACTTCCCTTACCATACTCACTCGGTGCTATCCTTTGTTCTCATAGATTAATTCACATTAAAGGTTCATACAAAGGGGTTCCATATGAAGTTCATAACCGAATTAGATTTATCCGTCCAAAGAGGTCCCCTAGGGCTTCCTTACATTCGCGACAAGAAGCTCATAATGAATTTCCTAAGGATTGATATTATGTCATTCCAGCCAATCAACCTTAAGTAAATCATTCATGACAAGAAGAATACCATTACAACATTTGACTTCAAGTTTAATAACCTTACCACTAGGTTCAAGGTTTCACATAAATGACCCTCTTATTATCATTCAATGTCTCACCTATGATTCATACATTAAGGACTAAGAGGCTTTAGAATCCTAAGTCAAGACATCACATATTCACATACCATTCATGCATCAAGAAATGGGACTTAAGTCTACCTAAACAAGACACAACATACTTGAATTTAGTACATATAACATGTCATTCTAGAAACACATAGGAACAACCATTATCATCTTTAATTCATCCTATACACTACTATATCATCATGAATATTACCATCATAGACTCATATAGTAATGTAGGAATAACCATGTATCAACTCTAACACTACACACATGAACACATAGTCATAGTCTAACATGATCACCTAAATAGAATCAGGAGAAGAAAGACATACTTTCACATTACTTCACATATAGGTATATATGATCATACTTCACATAATCAATTACACAAATCATCATAATACTTAAAGTAGTATCCGACAAGTCCATGATCATCATAATACATGAAGTAACGCCGACAAGGCCACATCAATCACATAACATCGCCACCATAAGTTGACCATACCAGTCACAACAAAATTCAAAAGCTATAATACTTAAAATAAAGAGAATTAGGGCAGCGTACCACCAATCTATTCTCTCCTTTTAAATCCATGTCTAAATCATCCAATTCAATAGCATAAGGCCCTTACCCATGACCATGACATCAATTCAATGCATAAATCATAATACTCAATGAAACTACATCAAGTCATTATAGATTTATCAATCTAAGACCAATTAGACATCAATTAAATACAATTCTTACATCATTCAATAGTTCATAGAAAACTTAACTAGAATTCATAAACATTAAGACAATATCACTTAACCCATAAAGTAGTCAAAAACTATAGTTCATCATTTACATGGGTTTATAGGTTATTTGGAGTTAAAATTAGCTAAATAACATCAATTCAATCAATATACCATGCTTAAAAACCTTTAATGCAAGAACCCAATGGATAGATCATGAAATTGGACAAGTTCATTTTTGAAATCTTTAGAAAACTTCTTTTAATTTGGGCTCCTTGATGAATAGAGTTTCAAGGATCAAACCATACCTAAATGATGTTAATCCTCCAATTTGATGAAGAATAACCACTCAAATCTGGAGTCCAAGCTCTTCCTTGAGTTTTGGCGTCAATGGAGTTCTAGGGAATTTCTAAGGGAATTTTGGTTTTGATTTTGAAAAATGAATTCTTCTGAGTGTTAAAGACTTACAAACATGTTTAAAATACCCCAAATATCATTTAGGAACCACCAAACTTCTAATTTTGACGTGGGGAGAATTTACAATTTCACCCCTAAATTACAATGAAGCTGCGCATGAAGACAGCCTCACAGACGACTGACCATCGACGGGGCCTCAGTCCATAAACGGACCGTCCTGTCCTCTGTCGATTGGGTCAGAGCATTGAAAATAGAAGCTTAGATTCCTAGGTAAGCAACCACCAATTTCCTCCACCTACGGGGCGTCAACCAGGACACTGGTTGTCGTTTGCCATGCGTAGGTGGGACTGCCTTGGGCAGCTTTGGCCATCAACATGGGTCCTTCCTCAAAGACCCTTGGATGGTCCTTGGGGATGTTTGCCCGGACGTTTCCAACCAATACATGCTCTTATACGAGTTTAGGACCTCTCACATGAATTTCATTTAAAACAAACATGTAAAACTCTGTGAAACATGCTTAGACACACAAGGTCATTTCAAGGAACATCTTTCAACGTCATGGACGTTTGACCTCCAAACTTCACGAAACTTGACACACTGCCTATATACACCATAATAACTCAATTAAGGACCTAATAACCTCATGAGTCACACATAAACACATATAACCACATATGAGGCACTTAGGTGACATAGTCGTCGAACGTCTTGATCGTCCCGTGACGTTTGACTTCCAATGCACCTAAACTCTTAGACACTACCTCTATAACACATTATAGACCAATTTTTGACCTTATACCACAATGAAAACCATGCTAGGTTCTCGATTCACCTAAGTCATTTTTGGGATCTTACAATCTCCCCCACTTCAACAACATTCGTCGTCGAATGACACTTGCCACTCTCCGAAAACATCCAAGAATAGATATTCAATTATCAGGTCATAACCATACCACATAATACCTTATACAATACAAACATCTATAAGAAAATATCAATTTCACATAGTCAAGAGTATCACAACACATCAAGAAACTAGAGAAAATTCTATAACTCATTATGCTATAAAACTCACATCCTTCATTCCTAATAGCAAAAACTCCTTTTATATTCATTATCATACTCATACACATCAGTTCTAACCACATTACAACAATTTTCGACCAAAGAATGAATTAGTCAAATATTGAAAAAATTTCATAGTGAGCAGGAAAAACTACAGTGAATTATGATTATTTTTCAAAAAATGCAACATTTTAGGCAATTCATGATGGAAACATGCTAATATGCAAGGTAAAATCATATAAAAACCTTTTACAACATTTATAAAACTCACATCCTTCATTCCTAATAGCAAAAACTCCTTTTATATTCATTATCATACTCATATACATCAGTTCTAACCACAATACAACAATTTTCGACCAAAGAATGAATTAGCCAAATTTTGAAAAAAATTCAGTGAGCAGGAAAAACTACACTGAATTATGATTTTGTTTTAAAAAAATGCAACATTTTAGGCAAGTCATGATGGAAATATGCTAATATGCAAGGTAAAATCATATAAAAACCTTTTACAACATTTATACAACTCACATCCTTCATTCCTAATAGCAAAAACTCCTTTTATATGTATTGTCATACTCATATACATCAGTTCTAACCACATTACAACAATTTCCGACCAAAGAATGAATTAGCCAAATTTTGAAAAAATTTCAGAGTGAGCAGGAAAAACTACAGTGAATTATGATTTTTTTTCAAAAATTCAACATTTTAGGGAATTAATGATGGAAACATGATAATATGCAAGGTAAAATCATATAAATTCCTTTTACAACATGATCATGGCTTCATAAAATACACAATGCGAGAAGTCAATGAAATTTAATTTCAACAAATCTCCTAAACACAATGCACATGTAACAAACTTCTAGGACACTTCTACCCCATCTACTAACCATACTCACCCACTTAGAAGCAACTTATATAACTACAAATATAAATAGAAGGAATTACGATCATCCTCATCCTCATCCGACTTTTCTCCTCTAGTCCGGAGTCCATAGAAACACCTCTTTGTTGGACCATCATCTTTTGGAACATTAGGAGTAACTTTCTTACCATTTCTACCAGGGCAATCCCTTAATTTGTGTCCATCCTTTACACATCCAAAACAACTCCCTGTACCCCATAGACACTCCCCGTAATGCCTATTTCCACAAGTGACACATGTAGACTTGCCATTTTGATAACCACGTCCTTTCTCAAATTTAACCTTAGGAGCACTAGGTCCATCTTGAGTTTGAGTCCTCTTTTTGAACCTAGGTTGCCCTTGCTAACTTGAACCACTTCTCTTCAAGTTTCTAGCTCCTTCAAAGTTTAGACTCTTCAATAGATTGAGCAAACACCATAAGTCTAGCTAAGGTCATATCATCATGTATCACGGCCGTACGACATTCTTCTCTCACTAAGTCGCAGACCCCGGCCACAAAGCGACTCATCTCATACCTAGGGTTTGACACTAAGGATGGTGCATATCTTGACAACATTGAGAACTTTAAAGAGTACTGCTCAACACTCATATTGCCTTGCTTGAGATTGATAAATTCCTCTACGTTAACCTCCCTCCTCTCACGGGGAAATTATTTTCCTAGAAAAGATACCTTAAATTCTTCCCACTAAAAAGGACCCGACTCAACCGGACTATTATTCTTCCATTGAGTGTACCAAACTTGAGAAACATCCCTCAATTGATATGAAACTAAATTCGCTTTATCCCTAGAAGTAACCCCCATAGAATTCAATACCTTGTACACACCATCAAGGAACTCTTGGGGATCCTCTCCCACCTTAGAGCCAAGAAATATAGGAGGATTCATCCTCATAAAGTCTCTCAACCTAGAGGTCATAGTTCTCTCCACAACATTCACCCTAGGCACCATACACAAATTCGTTTGAGTAGTCACGGCACGGGATAAAGCAAGCAAAGCCTCTATAATATCTCTATTAATCAATTCCGGGAGAACCATCGAAACCACATTACCTCCATCCATATTAGGGAATTGATCACCTTGGGGAGGCACTTGAGCACCTTGCACTTCTTGCCCATCTTGAGAAACTTGCTCAACTTGCTCAACTTGAGGAGGAACTTTCTCATCAACCCTTTCCTCTTACAACCTTCTAGCAGCCATCCTTCTTGTATTCATCTCCTATAAACAAAATGTCAAATCCGAGGAGCACCCCGTAGACGTAACCGGCATCGTAGTCCTCTTTAAAGACTAAGACTAGCCTCTTAGAATTCGTCATAACATTCATAGGCCAAAAATACGGAAAATTTAAAAACATTTACTACATCTAAATTGAGGTTTACATAGACCTCGACATACACATATATATAGTCTTATCGATTATACATAGACCCTTCGTATAAGAAGATTGCATAGTCTTCTAATTTTATTGCACATACATTTATATAACATAGAACATAGTCTGATGATTTTCTCATCTCATAACCATCTAAAATGATCTTAGAAATCTGGGCATAGCCCTACATCAATGTAAAGAAGCCTAATATAGGCTTATACAAATCGTACTCAAATGAAATAGAAGTAAGATAAGAGTTTCAAAAGTAAAGCAACTCCATAAGCTAGATATTTGCATCGCCCTCAGAAAATGAGGACATACCCACTTTGATGGTAGAGAATTATCCAAGTCTTCTTCAAGTCGTCTCGAATGAGCCTTCAATGACCGAAAACTAAAATGTTTGGGAAAAAGGAGAAAATGGGGTTAGTACGCCACTTGTACTAAGTATGAGACCATATGCACATATAATATCAAATAATGCTAAAAAGGGACATTTAGTTAAATCATGCCATTTTACCTTTTTAAAACCATATTCACAATCAATCAAGCCATACCAATCATTAAGACATGTTCAACTAGTCAAAGAAATTCATATGCATATCAACATACTTGAACCCATAATCTAATACAACTCTATCATCAAGTAGTAATGTTACAAGCATGAATAAGAGTTTATGATATCATAATAAGGCAAGACAACTAATCATGATTCCCCATAAAGTCAATAATTGTAATGACCAAGCAAAGCCCCATAACCTTACTTAATTCAATAACCCAACAAGAACCCATAACCAATGCCCAACTTCACATAATATAACCTTTAAGGATACATAACATCATACTTTGACAATATAGACCAAATGCATGTTCATAAGAATAACCATTAATATATAATGTCATTTATATGTAAGGTCAACATATTATCATCATTTACATCATTTGCATATACATACATAATATCAACCTTCTAAAGCTCCCATTAAGGCAAACTAGTGAAACACATAGGTAGAGGCTCATACCCCTACCTAGGCTAAGTCAAACCCCTCAAGTCACTCTAGTTGGTTTATACTTCATTACTTCATTTTAATTTAGGGAACACTTGCCTTAACCGACATAGATTACATGAGCTAAGTGTTGAATCCGGTGTTGTAAAATCTTACACTGATGGAAGATGGTCTACCAGCCAAGGTAAAACCTTACACCGAAAGGGCTGTCATGGAAACATCACACTACACCCTATTTGGAGCATGAGGCTATCCACTCCGTGAGGACCGTAGTGAACCCTACCTTTCCTATGTGGGAAAGTGTCACCCCCTCACATACAAGATCACTCGGTGCTAAACTAAAGTCCCTTTTTGAAATGTCTTTAAGCCTTTATTAACAATCATAGCTTAGTTTAGGTCATAGGTTCTAGCCCTTTTATAATAATAATCATCGTAACTCAATAAGAATTGAATGAGTATAGTCCTTTTCTAACAATTCATATAAGTGAGGTTAGCACATTTTCACATTAATTCATAATAAAGCACATTGGTAGTCATAACCATCCTTATAACATTTACATCTTAATCAACCTCACAACCGTAGTCAAGACATTTCAATTCAATATCATACCACCCTATCAATCCTAAAAAAAGGCATACTTCAACACAACATCATGACATAATCACAATTAACCACAAATTGAAGTGAGGAATAGGGTTCATAAGACATAACAAGCCTCCTTCATAACTCATCATCAAGGTCTTACCATCAACCCTTAGTTCAACTCAATTAGGTCATAAAGTCACAAGACATCATAAATCAATAACCAACATGATCACAAGGCTAGAAGAATCACTACATCACAATTCAATACCAGATCAAAGCTTAAGATTAGGTAAATTCATCATAACCTAGATCACTTCTCAAGAACTAGCATGAAAGAATACAAATAACCCTAATTTGTTCATGATTATCATAACAACATCATCTAGTAGCAATTCAACCATAATCAAGTCAATTAAACCAAACACAACCTAATTCATATCAAGACAAACCTAGGGTTAAGTGTTTAGGGTCATCTTCTACAAACTAGACCAAACCATAAAGATATATTATAATTAAGTTAAAATAAATATTAATCTATTCAATATATCCATATGAAATCATAAACTATTCAATTCATAACATTAATTTCGAGATTGGATGAAACCCACTTGAAAACTCATCTTTTGAAAACATTTTGACGGAGCCCTTTGAGGATTGAAGTCTCAAAGGTGAATTAGATCTCATACCTCAACTTTTGATGAATTTTTTATTGTGAAATTGCGCCATTAAATCCCCCAAAACCTTTCCCTAGCTTGGTCTTCAATGATGTCTTCCAATAGAGAGAGAAAGAAGAGAGAAGGAAGAGAGTTTTGTTTTGTGAGTTCTCATTAAACTAATGGGGTTGGGGTCTTTATATGAGGGGTTAAATGACTTTATTAGACTCCCTTAAACCCCTAACTAATGACCTAACCCTTAATTAATTAGTTAAGACCAACTTAAAAACGTGTAGGAAAAATGTAGTGCCATCGACGGCACCACGATCGACGGATCGTGGGTCAGTCGATGAATCAGGCCTCCTCCGTGCTACACATCCGTGGTTCTTGTCAGAGACTTGTGGAGGCAAGGGATCCAACTATTTTTCTAAGTGTTGGTCGATGGTTGGCAATGAAGCCCGTCGATCAACACACGCCCCATCGATAGTGTCTCGTGGTTGCACACTGCCCAGGCTGTGTTGCATCCAACGTGCAAGGGTCCTCCTCAAGATACCTTGGATGGTCCTTGGGGAGTCGTTCCCGGACGGTTAAAACATGAATCCACTTTAACACATGTTATACACCCTTCCATTAAATTTCATGAATTTCCGACTCCTAAAAGCTAGTCGAATAGGCTAAGGCACACTAGTACCTTTTTGAACTAATTTCCGGACGTTCTTGGATGTTTTTGTTTCTAAGCTTCCTAAATGACCTATATTCATTAAAATGGATCTTAAAACAGTGTCTAGACCTTATGACACTTATGTTAGGTTGTAAGACATGTCTTGGATTTTTGAAGTGTTACATTACCCCCACCTTAGGAACATTCGTCCGCGAATGACACTAAAACTCTTTTTGAAGGAAGGAATAGACTCAAGATTAGCAGCCCAACCATCATAAATACAAGACAACATAAATCATATCATTTCAACAGGGCAATTAAAAACTTCAATTGCCACACATAAGGCTCAAACATAACATTATGAGGCATTCCCTTCTTACAACACACATGAGCTCAACATCCTTTACATAATGTCAATTAGGACAAAGTTCAACTTATAAATATGCTACATAACTTTTAATAATGACTCACCATGTCAAAATTCACAACATAACTCAACAAGCAAAACTGCAAATTTCAAGCTCAAATGCACACTTCACTGTAAGTCACTGTAAAGTTATTCAAAAATACACATTTTGCAAGACTTCATCAAAAATCAAGAAATTTCAATTTCTAGTCATTATTTTTATTATTAAGAGGAATGAATAACCTTAATTATCAAAAAGATGAGGTTAACGGGACTTCATGTCGGCCTCGGCCTCCCATGTTGCACCCTCAACTAGGTGATTTTTCCATAACACCTTTAGGGAAACCACCTCTTTGTTCCTCAACCTCTTTACTTGCCTATCAAGGATTTGAACTGGAACCTCCTCATAGGAGAGGTTATCTTTCACACCAAGACCCTCAATAGGAAGGATGGACTCGGGATCACCGACACACTTCTTTAGCATAGAAACATGGAAAACCGGATTAACCGAAGACAATTCACTAGGCAACCTCAATTCATAGGCAACCTTACAAACCCTTTGCAAAATTTCATAGGAACCCTAATAATGAGGACTTAACTTCCCTTTCTTGCCAAATCTAATCACCCCCTTCATAGGTGAAATTTCAAGTACACTTTATCACCTTCTTCAAACTCTAAAACCCTTCTCCTATGATCAACATAAGACTTTTGCGACTATAGGCCATTTTAAAGCGATTTATTATAATATGAACTTTATCCAAAGTCTTATATATCAAATTGGGACAAAGAATCGAAGACTTACCGACTTCTAACAACCCAATAAGAGACCTACACCTCATAGCATACAAGGCTTCTTAGGGAGCCATGAAAATGGATGAATGGAAACTATTATTGTAAGCAAACTCCACCAAGGGCAATTGTTTATCCAAACTCCCCTTGAAGTCAATGACACAACTTGTAAGCATATCCTCAAGGGTTTGAATAGTAGGCTCCGCTTGACCATCTGTTTGGGGATGAAAAGCGTTACTCAACTTCACCTTAGTACCTAACCATTCTCCAAATGTCCTCCAAAGCCTATATATTAATTGTGCACCCCTATACGATATGATAGATAACGGAATACCATGGCGACACACAATCTCATCTATGAAGATCTTTGCATAATCTTCCGCCGAATAAGTAGACTTGGCGGGAATAAAATGAGCAGACTTTGTCGACGTATTGTCACATCCCAAGACCACACCCTAGAAGTTAGGGAACAATCTTGGATTTCAACCGGTGTACTCGACCTCTTGGAGGTCTTATACAAGCCCTTTCATATCATGCATCGCATATACATAGTGAAAAGTAGTGCAGAATTAAAACTTTTCACAAAACATATAATAGTCTTTAAAAACACTTTCATATAAAAGTAATAGGAAATACTAAGTCTCAATCTCATCATCTTTAGACACAAGAGTACTTGGGACACGGCCCATACGAAATAGAAAACATAGTACTACTAAGTCTATTACAATACTTTAATACGAAACATAAAAGACATATATGCCCTCGAGTCAAATGAGGACATACTTTAACTTCTCTTTAACTATGCTAAGGTCCAAGTCTTGCTTCCCAAATGATCCTCACATACCAAGAACTATATAGATAGATAAAAGCATGGAATTAGTATAACCACATGTACTAAGTATATCATTATTCATAAAAATCATGAAAACGGACATTTATTAGAAATATGCATCTTTTCATTTAAATATCATAATATCATCATAGGAACAACATTTATCAACTTAGAAACACATAAGAAATCATTTAAAAATTAACATATTTTAGAACTCACTTTCCAGTAAGCTATATTCACTGTATAGTGAATTGCTTCAGTGTATAGTGAATTGCTTCACTGTAACAGTGAAGTACTTTCCTTCCCCTTTTAGCACTTCCTAGCATGTAGTCTTCTCACTAAAGTCATCCTAAGATTCACTTAAGTCACACAAAGAGAGACCGCCCATACACACCCTCTCTATATGTGCATAAACGATCCTCAAGACTACTCATAATGAGACACATACACACCTACAATATAGCAACATACAACACATACATAATATGACAATCCCCCCTACCAAGGCTATCAAAAGACTTACTTAAGTAATCCTAGAAGAGAATGCACATACACCCTCTTCAAGGTTACCTAGATAATCCTTAAGACTTCTAAGCTTAGGTCATGTCAAACATAACAACCAACTTCCCTAACTAGAGTCATTCTCATGACTTCCATAGATAACACATGAAGAAATCATCCTTTATGCCCTCTTTTACATTTTAAGTAAGGAATCCTTATGTCACTCTAGATTAGGTACTCATCCATTCACATTATTTATATCATTAAGTCATTACATTACTAGTTCATTTAAGAGACATTCATCACATAAAGGACATTCAAATAATGGTCTTGGAGAAGACCAAGGAACTCTTACTAACACCTTCAATGTGTATTGTGGAATGTCTAGATAGCGTCCCATACCACTACCTAAACCTCATAGAACTTCTATAATGCTAATAGGTATCACACATGATGAGAATAGGCAATAACCGACATAGATCATGGTAGAAAAACATGGAATCCGGAGTTCTATCCTGCTCCGATGGGGTTGTTCTACTTGCCAATGGTAGAACATGGAATAATCCCATGTAGGAACATGGTTATGGAATATGAAGGGCTTCTTTGTCTTCTATCCTCATTTTTTAGCTAGAACTACTTCCCTTGCCATACTCACTCGGTGCTATCCTTCGTTCTCATAGATTAATTCGCATTAAGGTTCATACAAAAGGGTTCCATATCAAGTTCATAACCCAATTACATTTACCCTACCAAAGAAAGGTCCACTAGGGCTACCTCCCTATGGAGAAAAGAAGCTCATCATGGCTTTCATAAGGATTGATATGATGCTGTTCGATCCAATCAACCTTAAGTCCATCATTCATTACATGAAGGATACCATTACGCCTTTCGACTTCAAGTTTCATAACCTTACCACTAGGTTCAAGGTTTCACATAAAGGACGCTCTTATCATCATTCAATGTCTCACCTAACATTCATTCATTCAAGACTAAAAATATTTAGATTCCTAAGTCAAGATATCACATATTCATATTCATACAAGCATCAAGTAAGGAACATAAGTCTACATAAACAAGACACAACATACTTAACTTTAGCACATATATCATATCATTCTTTTGACACTTAGGAATGACCCTTATTAGCATTATGTCAACCTATTCATAACCTTAACATCATCAACATAACCATTATAGACTCATATACCCAAGTAAGGAACAACCATGTATCAACTCTAAGACTATACACTTAACATATAGTCATAGTATCACATGATTACCTAAATAGCATTCATAGAAGAAGTCACATACTTTCACATTACTTCACACATAGTTAGATATGATCATACGTCACATAATCAACTACACAAATCAACATAATACTTCACGTAGTGCCGAAAAGGCCATGATCATCAATATACTTAAAATAACACCGACAAGGCCACATCAATTCACATAACACCGCCACCATAAGTGTACCAAACAAATCACAACATAATTGAAGTCTAAATAAAATTAAATAAAAGGAAATAGGGTAGTGTACCACTATTTCATCCTCAACACTTCAAGCCAATGCCAATTCATCCAATTCAATATCATCAGTCCCTTACCCATGGCCATGAACATCAATTCAATACATAAATCATAAAATTAGATGAAAATAGGTCAATTAATTATAGATACAACAATCTAAGATGAATTAGATATCAATTCAATACAATTCTTACATCATTAGAAAGCCCATAAGAAACTACACATGGGTTCATCAATTACATGGGTTCATAGCTTAATTAAGTTAAAATCATATTAATAACAATAATTTAATCACGAAACAATGATGAAAAACAATTAATGCAAGAACCCATGGTAGATCATGAAATAGGTCAAATACTCTTTTGAAAACATTAGAAAACATCTTTGAAAGTTGGGCTCATTGATGAAAGATTTTTAACGATCAAAAGTCATACCTCAATGAATCTAATCATTCAATTTTATGAAGAATGTCCACTCAAATCACCAATCCAAGCTCTTCCTTGAGTTTTAACTTTAATGAAATCTTAGGGAATTTCTAAGGGATTTTGGGGTTTTGACTTTGAAGAATGAAATCTTATAAGTGTTAAAGACTTATAAACACATTTAAAATACCCAAAATACCCTTAGGGAACCACCAATACTCTTATTTTGAAGTGGGGTGAAATTATAAGTTCACCCCTCACTTGGCAGTGAACTGCATGCAGGGACATAGTCCAAACGACGGTTGCCATCGACGGGATGTCATTCCACTCACAGACCATCTTGTCCTCTGTCGATGGGTTCAGATACTGGAAAATGGGAGCTTATCTCCCCAAGCTAAGTCTTGAATGATGAGACTGCCACCTACGGGCCGTCCCTTGTCCAACAGACCATCCTTTGGTCCGTGGTCTCGGACTAAGGATTGTCATTGGTCTTTCCTTCCCTACGCTAAGTCCTGATCGATGGAGCACCACCCATGGTGCGTCGAATGACCCACGGGCCATCGATTGCCTTCCGTGGTTTGGGCTATCTTGGGCAGCCCAGGAACCAACTTTGGGTCCTTACTCAAGGACCCTTGGATGGTCCTTGGGGATACTTTTCCGGTTTCCAACCCAAATATCACCGTATACGAGTTTAGGACCTCAAACATGAATTTCATCCCAAACAAACACGTAAAACTCGATGAAACAGGCCTAGATACACAAGGTCATTTCAAGGAACATCTTTCGAACGTCATGCACATTCTTGAGCATTCGACCTCCAAACTTCTCAAAACCTTACACACTACCTATATACATCATACTAACTCATTAAAGGACCATAAAACCTCATGATATACACATAGACACATAGAAACACATATGAGACACTTAGGTGACTTAGTCGTCGAACGACTTGGTCGTCCCTTGACGTTTGACTTCTAATGCACCTAAAATCTTAGCTACTGCCTCAATACCACATAATAGACCTATTTAGGACCTTATACCATCATGACCACAATTTTAGGCTCTAGTTCACCTATGTCATTTTTGGGATCTTACATTCTCCCCCACTTGGACAACATTCGTCCTCGTATGAGACTTGACACTCTCCAACACTTTCGAGAATAGAGAATCAATTACCAGAACATAACCAAACCATATAACTCACAATCAAGGAGAAAAAATTAATTTCACACAATCAAGATATTCACAACACAACAACAAGCTAGAATAAGATTCTATGACTCATCATGTTACAAAACTCACATGCTTCATTCCAAATAGCAAAAACTCATTTTACATTCATTATTATACTCATACACATCAGTTCTAACCACATAAGAACATTTTTTTACCAAAGAATCAGTTTGTCAAATTTTTAAAATTTTTACACTGAAACTGCCAAGCTACAGTGATTTAGGACAATTTTCTAAAAATGCAATTTTAAGCAATTCGTGATATAGACATGATAATTTGTAAGGTAACATAATGTAAACACCTTTTTCAACATGATCATATCTTGATAAAACACACAATGCAAGAAGTTAATGAAATTCAATTTCAACCAAACCCCTAAACATTATGCACATGCAACAAGTTCTAGGACAATTCTAGCCCATCTATAAATATACTCCCCCACGTAAAAGGGACTCGTATCACTAAAAGAGAAAACAAGGACTTACCAACATCATCATCACTCTTATTCGGATTCTCTCCTCTAGTCCGGAGTGCATAGAAATGCATTTTTATTGCAGCATTATCTTTTCGAACACTAGGATCATTCTTCTTACCATCTCTATTAGGACAATCTCTAACCTTGTGTCCATCCTTTCCACATCCAAATCAAATCCCGGTACCCACTAGACACTCACCATAATGTTTCTTACCACAAGTGGCACATGTAGGTTTGCCATTTTAAGAAGCACCTCCTTTCTCAAACTTCACCTTAGGAGAACTAGGTCCATCTTGAGTTTGAACCCTGTTTTTGAACCTAGGTTGCACTTGATCACTAGCACCACTCCTTTTTAAGTTTCTTGACATCCTTCTAAGTTTGGATTCTTCAATAGATTCTTCATACACCATGAGTCTAGCTAAGGTCATATAATCATGTAGCATAGCCGTACGTCATTCTTCCCTCACTAAGTCGGCAACCCCGGTCACAAAACGACTAATTTCATCCCTTGGATTAGACACTAGGGATGGTGCATATATAGACAAAGTTGAGAATTTCAAAGAGTACTCCTCAACACTCATATTGCCTTGCTTGAGATTAATAAACTCCACTACTTTCACCTCCCTCCTCTCACGGGGAAAGTACTAACCAAGAAAAGCTTGCTTAAATTCTTCCCACTCAATAGGATCCGAATCCACCGGCCTATTATCCTTCCATTGAGTGTACCAAATTTGAGACACATATCTCAATTGATAAAAAGCCAACTCCGCCTTCTCCCTAGATGTAACCCCCATAGCACTCAATACCTTGTACACACCATCAAGGAACTCTTAGGGATCTTCATCTACCTTAGAGTCGAGAAAGATTGGAGGATTCGACGTCACAAAGTCTCTCAACCTAGAGGTCATAGTGCTCTCCACAACATTCACCATAAGAAACAAACTCAAAATTGCTTGAGTAGTCACGACTCGGGCTATAACAAGGAAAGCCTCTCTAATCTCTCTATTAGTCAATTCCGGGGAACCACCGGGACATCATTAACTCCTTCCACATTAGGAGCATTATCATCTTGGGGAGGCACTTGAGCACCTTGAGCACCTTGGACATTTTGCCCATCTTGAAGAACTTGCTCAACTTGAGGAGGAGCTTCCTCATTCACCCTTCCCTCTTCCAACCTTCTAGCGGCCATCCTGCTAGTATTCATCTCCTAGAAATACAAGGAACCACATTTAGAAGGATACTCATATCATTTAATCTACCGCAGAACATAGGAGTAGAAAAGAAGAGAAACTATATCATTTTATAGCCTCTCGCCCAAATATGTGTCGCGACTCACAGCGATGGTCGAGACTCTACTAGACGTGACTTGATGAGACTTTTAAATTCTTAAGACTACTTTGACATCCTATGCTCTAATAATAAGCTTGTCACATCCCAAGACCACACCTAGAATTTAGGGCAAAATCTTGGATTCCAACCGGCATACTCGACCTCTCGGAGGTCTTATACAAGCCCTTTCATATCATTCATCAATATAAATAGTGAAAGGTAGTGCGGAATTAAAATTTTTTACAAAACATATCATAGTATTTAAAAACTCTTTCATATAAAAGTAATAGGAAATACTAAGTCTAAATCTCATCATCTTAAGACACAAGAGTACTTGGGATACGGACCATACAAAATCGAAACCTATAGTACTACTAAGTCTATTAGAATACTTCAATACAAAACATAAAAGACATACATGCCTTCGAGTGAAATGAGGACATACTTGAACTTCTCTTGAACGATGCTACGGTCCAAGTCTTGCTTCCCAAATGCTCCTCACCTACCAAGAACTATATAGATAGATAAAAGCATAGAATTAGTACTACCGCATGTACTAAGTATGTCATTATGCATAAAAATCATGAAAACGGACATTTATTGGAAATATGCATCTTTTCATTTAAATATCATAATATTATCATAAGAAAGATGTAACAACCCTAAAATGACTATGCTAAGTAATGCCTAAACGTACCTAGAATGCCTAGATTAGACCGGGTCCACACAGCTTGATGCGCGTGGAACCAGACCTCAGAACCTATGCACCAGCCAAGACAACTAACTTGGTGAGTTAGTTGATCTAGGCAAGGTTGGGTCCAGCCATGTAGGGAACCCGAATATTAAGATTCACCCGGATGAGTCTTAACAGGACTTGAAAGGGGTAATCTTAAGTTTGGAGGGTCTAGGGGTAAAAATGGTCTTTTCCAGGCTAGGGGTAGTATTGTAATTACCCTATGTATTTAATTAATTGATTAATTAATATAAAAAGGTGGACAATTCAGGTAGGGTTGACCGAATTTGACCCTTTTCGCAAGTTAAGCTACACCCGGGTTCGATCCTTGGTGGAAGCAATGTTAAATCTAATTAATTCATATTAATTATCTTATTTAAGTAAGGGCATAATTTTTCATTTAACCTAAGCTTTTAAAAAATCAGATTTTTAATAGTAAATGGCAAGGAGTCCTAGTTTGACTAAGTCTTCAACTACAACTCCTACTCCTACACTTACTCCCATCTCTCTCCAGTCTCTTTATCACGCCTATTTACTCTCATTCTCACGTCATTATCAGTAAAAGAACAAAATCAAAAGTTCATCACTCTTTAAGAAATTGAACGCTAAAACTCAAAAGAAAAACTAAACTAAAAACGAAAAGCAAAAGCATTGTTCATGACGGGGTGTGCTTGAAGTTTGGTGGTGAGGCTTTGGTGTCGTGGGAGTTGGCTTCCATTGGAGCAAATTTGGAGGGTGTTGATCGACAAAAGGAATGATTTTTCTTCCTCTTGGTCCCTTTCCCAAGAGACCCCTACGATTCATTCGAATTCTAATCCGAAAACTAGGAATGTCCCCGTTGCATGTCCCTGTCACTAGCTCCCATCGATTTTGTAGGTTGGGTATATTTTGCTGGTAGAATTTAGGGATGTGGGGATTCGATCTCGGGTCCCCAAGCCGAGAATTCAAAGTCAAAAATTTATATAAAAAAGACCTACTGTTATACAAGGGATTCGAAATCGGGTCCCTTGCCCAATTCCGTATTGATACATAAGTCTTACGTGATTAAATTTTTAATGAAAGCTGCCTATAGGAATCTAAATTGAGACCTTGGCATACTTACAAAATGCATAAGTCTTGTACAATATAATCTTGGGTAAGTATAAGTCACTTAGACGAATTACGAATGAAGCATCATGGCTTATACGTATGGGTTCATATGTCCAGCGTACGTTAAAAGTAATTGAACCTAAGATGTATGTGATGAATTGATGTGACCCTAGGAGGGTTAAGTAAGGGTGTGAAACACACTAAAAGGCCAAGTGCATTGGCATATAATGAAATGAACATTCACGTAAAAGGGGTGAGTAATTATGATGAGCTAATATGCTAAAGTTAATGAATGTGGTGACAACATGATAAGAGTCTAATGTGAAAGATGAGATCAATCTCAGATGATCCTAAGTAAGTGTTACCAATAACGTACTCACCTATGAGAGTGTAAAGTTAATGAAGAGACCAGTCTCTAAGAAACACTATAATGAAAGCTTTGAGATTAATACACACTTAATAGTAATTATGAGATGAGAGATTAATCATCTAATGAGCAATGATGCCCTCATGCTAGAAGCCAACTTCTATGATCTGTGAGATGAATATAATGTAACTTTATACGGAGCATCGATAGGATAACTATGAGTCGGATTCCTTCTTTTCGGAAGGCAGAGGTTCGTGTAAATCTCATGAGATGATATTGTCCCTTTAGGCGGGTATGGGTCTCCTTATATCTACTAGTCTTTGAACCTATGCAGCCAACATAGGGATCTAGCAGGGTTCAATTCCTTATATACGCTAGCATGTTTTGGTTTCACTTTGGCCTGTGATTCCACCTCTTTTCGGTGTGTGGTAGACACTGGATTTCATGGAGCTCACATGATCTATGTCGGTTAAAGTTAAAGTTCCAAAGAAAGAATGAGGCCAGCCTCAGTAATGCACAAAATGAAATAAATGATACGAAAGGTGTTTGGTTAGGATAATCAAGAGGTGAACTAGACTCAAGTAATGACACTAGGTCGTTCTTGATCATTGCACAGTGAACTCGATGAGAGTCTTAAACTACATCCTAGGTATAGCTGGTGTTTGCACCAGCCTATGAATGAATGAAACGAATGAAAATTAAGTATGTATGAATGAATGAAGCAGACTCTGTGTTTGCTAAAGAAGGCTCCCTAGTTGAGGTCCCATATATTGAGCCCTCATTTTGGGAAGTCCTAATATTAAGTCCATGATTCCAAGGTCTCATGGCATATGAACGAATGATATGTTGTATATGTATGTTCTATATGAAAAATGTTATGTGTTGTGTGCAATATGAAAAGAATGATGATACATGTTACTCTCATAGCATGACTTTTCTAATCTGATTTTGAAAGTTCAACTGACTTGGCTTTCCATAACTCATATCGTTAGGAGATAGCTTTCCTTAATCATGCATGTCCTTGGTGTGTGCTTGCATACACCCATATTTAGTACAAGTGTGTACTAATCCCATACAATACTATACTCTTAGGTGCATGTGCAGGTGGACGCTAGAGCTTACGAGACTACGTTAAAGCTATATCCGGACGTGGAATATTCATCCGGACTTGGTAGGCCATCATGCTTTCGAGGATGCTTATCTCTTAGATTCTAGCTTATATGTAGGCATGAGCTAGTGGAGGATGTTCCACTAGCGTTTCTTTCTTACTTATTTCAGACGTTGTATTGGTGCCATTTTGGCAAATTTATATTGATGCAGTTATGAACTAATTCCTTCATTTGATTTTCTCATTATTAGATGTTTGTCGTGAACTAATGTGACATAATGAAATTCTTACTATGAAGTCTATGTATACTTCAAAGCAAACAAAAGTTTTAAATTTTCTGATAAAATTAACCTATACGATGTAATGATGACGTATGTAGGCTTGTCTGCGACCTCTGAGAGGTCAACGACGCCAGTTTTGGCTAGGGTCTAGACCCCGGTCGTGACAAATGTGGTATCAGAGCATTAGGTTAAGTTCCAAGGATAATAAGTTCACATCAACCACATCGAGTAGTTTCTAACTTATGGTAGTGAAGTGCACCACTATCATGAATTAGCGACTGCATGATGCGTAGGAAAATTTCCCTTCTTCTGATCTTATCGTGCTTTCCTTAATGTCTGATGGTTATGAGCGTATCTAACATCAATTCTTATGTTTTCAGAAAATGAACACAAGGGGAACGCTGGTCGGGGAAGAGTAGGAGCAGTTGCTGGGGAAAACCAAGTTCCACCCTAGGCTCTAGCTGCAAGAGTGGCCATGCCAGTTAACCCAGCTAGGTTGACTGATGCAAAGGTGCGGACAGCTTTGGCACAGATGGCTTAAACCATCACTGTGCAGGATCAGGCTATGACGGCCCAGGACAAGAGACAGAAGGTTCAGCGAGAGAATCCACCAGCTCACAAGATGGAAAATAGGTTGCGGGATTTAACGAGGATGAATCCTCAGGATCTAAGACTGCCAAGGATCCTTAGGAGTTTGTGGAGGATGTCTTGAAGATTCTTGTGGCGATAGGGTCCACAGAGATTGAGAAAAGCTGAGCTGGCCTCGTACCAGCTAAAGGATGTTGCACAGGCTTGGTGCAAGATGTGGCAGGATAGCAGAGCATTGGGCGTAGGTCCGATCACATGGGATCTATTTAAGACACCTTTCTGTAGAGGTTTTTCCCCAGAGAGATGAGAGAGGTTAAGGTTGAGGAGTTCATCAACCTTAAGCAGGGCTCGTTAACTGTCAGGGAGTATTCCCTAAAATTTGTTAAATTGTCCAGGTATGCCACTTCTCTTGTGTCAAACAACAGGGCTGAGATGAGCAGGTTCCTTATAGGAATCTTAGAGGAATTGGAGGAGGAGTGTTGGGCTGCGATGCTCCATGACAGCATGGACTTTTCCAGGCTGATGGGGCATGTTCAGCAGGTTAAGGATAGCAGGAAGAAGAGAAGAGTCTGTGAGGTTAAGAGGCCTAACCCTTCTGACTAGACAGGTTCTAGCAGAGGTGGTGACAGGAGCACTTTTGGAGCTCGTGATCAGCCCAGATTTTTATCAAGGGGCATCAAAGTTCAGGGAACTCTAACTCTCAAAGGAGTGCAGCACCCAGAGGAGGCAGAACCGAGCCCAAGAAGGGCAATGGAGGTGATGTGCAGCGTCCCAGAAAGGAATGTGGCAAGTGTGACCGTATTCACAGTGGAGAGTACAGACTAGGCACAAATGCCTGCTTCGGTTGTGGAAAGAGCGGACACATGGTCAGGGACTGTCCACAGAATAAGGGTCAAGCTGAGGTTACGCTCAGCCTAGGCCTAATCCTCAGAATGCTACTGCAGCCGAGCCTCCTAAGAGGAATAGATTCTACCCCTTGAAGGGCAGGGAGGAGCAGGAGAAGTCTGCTGATGTGGTCACATGTTTGTGATTCCCTTGCTTGCTCTTACTTTTGAAACACTACCTGAGGTTTTGCATGAGCCTATTGTAGTTAGTACTCTCTTAGGAGAAAATGTGAGAGCTGATAGGATTCATAAAGACTTCCCAATAGTAATACGTGGTAAAACTATGTGTGCAGACCTTGTTGAGTTACCCATGAATGACTTCGATATTATACTTGGTATGGACTGGCTCCATAAATGGTATGACTTCATGGATTGCCACATTAGGGTTGTGAGATTCCATTTCCCTAATAAAGTAGAGCTAGTCTGGGAGGGGTACAATTCGAGTCGCTTAAGTCCCTTAATTTCGAACCTAAAGGCTAATAAAATGATGTCCAAGGGATTGTTATGCCATCTTGTGAGTGTTAATGATCTAGATCATGACATTCCTTCCATAGACTATGTGCCTGTAGTGAATGAGTTCCAAGATGTTTTCCCCGATGATTTGCCTCGAGTCCCTCCCCCTCGAGAGATTGATTTTGGTATCGACCTAGATCCCGATACCAAACCGACTTCAATTCCTCCCTACAGAATGGATCTAGCTGAACTCAAAGAGTTGAAGCTGCAGTTAAAAGATCTCACTGATAAGGGCTTCATCCAGCCGAGCATATCCCATTAGGGCGCTCAAGTGTTGTTTGTCAAAAAGAAGGATGGAACCCTTAGGATTCGCATCAATTATCGGCAGCTCAACAAAGTCACTATAAAGAACAGGTATCCATTTCCCAGAATAGATGACTTATTCGATCAGCTCCAACGGTGTAGTTTCCTCTCAAAGATTGATCTTCGTTCCGAATATCATCAGCTTAGGGTTAGGTGTGAATATATCACAAAGACAGCCTTTCGTACCCGTTATGGTCATTATGAGTTCCTAGTCATGTCATTTGGTCTCACTAATGCACCAGCTGCATTTATGGACCTCATGAACCAAGTCTTCCGCGAATACCTTGATTTTTTTGTCATAGTATTCATTGATGACATCCTCATCTACTCTAAGACCAAGGAAGAGCATGAACAACATTTGAGACTAACCTTGCAGGTACTTAGACAACATCAATTGTGTGCCAAATTCAGCAAGTGTGAATTCTGGCTTAGATCAGTGACCTTCCTGGGTCATGTTGTGTCTGATGAGGGTGTGAGGTAGACCCCAAGAAGACTGAGGCTGTTAAGAACTGTCCAAGACCTCATACTCCCACCGATATCCGTAGCTTTATGGGATTGGCTGGTTACTATCGCAGGTTTGTGGAGGGTTTTTCTTCCATTACTGCCCCACCGACAGCTTTGACTAAGAAAAAATTGAAGTTCGAATGGGTTGAGACTTGTGAGAAGAGTTTCCAGGAGCTCAAGGACAGACTAACTTCAGCCCTAGTGCTTACGTTGCCTAAATGTTGTGAGAATTACACTCTTTATTGTGACGCATCTAGGGTTGGTTAGGGTGTGTTCTTATGTAGGGTGGTAAGGTGATAGCCTACACGTCCAGACAGCTCAAGGTTCATGAGAAGAATTATACCACTCACGACCTGGAGTTGGCACCTGTGGTATTTGCTTTGAAGCTGTGGAGGCATTACTTGTATGTGGTGCATGTGGATGTGTTCACAGACCACAAGAGTCTCCAGTACGTGTTCACACAGAGGGAGTTGAAGCTACGTCAGCGGAGATGGTTAGAGCTATTGAAGGACTATGACATGAGTGTCCACTACCATTCAGGGAAGACAAATGTTATAGCTGATGCTTTGAGCAGGTTGAGCATGGGGAGTACAGCCCACATTGATGATGGGAAGAAGGAGTTGGTGAAGGATGTACATAGACTGGCCAGACTGGGTGTGCGGTTGATGGATTCTACTAGTGGGGGTGTTCAGTTCAAACTAGTTCTGAATCATCCCTGGTAGTTGAAGTCAAGAAGGGTCAGCATCTTGATCCTGTGTTGATGGAGTTGAAGGACTCAGTGCTGATAAAGATGAATGTGTCCTTTGCTTTGGGAGGTGACGACTTACTTAGGTACCAGGACTGGTTGTGTGTACAAGACGTGGATGATTTGTGGACCAAGATTGTTGCAGAGGCCCATGGTTCCAGGTATTCGATACATCTAGGTTCCATCAAGATGTATCATGACCTCAAGCAGATCTACTGGTGGGATGGCATGAAGAAGGACATTGTTGAGTATGTGGCCAGGTGTCCTAATTCTCAGCAGGTTAAGGCGGAGCTCTTTAAGCCTGGTGGTCTCACTCAGGTGATTGAGGTTCCGACTTGGAAGTGGGAGGCCATTAACATGGACTTTGTGGTTGGTCTTCCGAGGACTAGGAGACAGTATGACTCCATATGGGTTATTGTTCACAGGATGACTAAGTCTACCCACTTTATCCCTGTGAAGTTGTAAGACCTCGAAAATGAGATTTGGTGTCTAGATACTAACATGTTCGTCTTAATGTTATAAGGTCCTAAAATGCCTTATTATGTTATATATAGGCAGTGTGCAAAGTTTGAAGTTATTTGGAAGTCGGACGTCAAGGGACATCCAAGACATTCGATGAATAGTCGCTTATGTGCCTTATGTGTGTATGCATTCTTAAATTGTATGAACTGAGTCTAATAAGTCTTGAAATGGTTTTAAATGATATTTAATATTATTATATTAAGTTTCGTGAAGTTTGGAGGTCAAACGCCCAAGAACGTCCAAGGCGTTCGAAAGATAGCCCCTAAGACGTTCATCGTATGTTATGTTGGGGTCAAGGCTGTTTGGACGTCTTGTAGGTGTTTGTTTTGGATGAAACTTATGTGGTAGGCCTATAACATGTTAAGGTTTGTAATCGCATTGTAAACGTCCAGGTACAACTTCTAAAGGGCCCCACAAGAGGCCCCAAAAGAAGGACCCAAGGCTGCCTAAGACACTTTCTGGGCAGTGTCCTTTGACGGACCCAATGACGGATCGTTGGTCCACCAACGGACCGTCAAGCAGGTATCGTCGAAGGGAGATTGCCTTGGGCAGGTCTTGAGCCAAGAATTTGGCTAAGGCATGGGCGACGGAGGCTGCCACGGCCCGTCATGGCCATGACGCCCCGTCGAGCCCCTCGTCGCCGATGGCCTGCAGGTTGGCTGCTGCGTGCTGCCACTTAAAGGGGTGAATGGGAAATTCACCCCACGTCCTATCCTGACTATAATAGGTTTATTTAGTTAATTTTAGGTGTATATAAGTCATTAAAAACGTGATCAACCCATTCCAAAAATCCTCTCACATGTTTAAAGCCTTTCCCTCCAAAAATGTTCTCTCTAAAACCACCATTGTTGGTGAAGCTCAAGAGCTGCTTGGAGATGGATTTTCTATGGATGAATCATGATGTTTTAGAGGTTTTCTTGTAGATAAAGGTATGGTGATCCTTCATCTCTAAGTAACCTTTCACTTGGAGAGTTCTTCTCAATGTTTTCAAAGAAAGTTTATGATCAAAGTTCTTCTTCTCCAATCTAGCCATGGGTTCTTTCTCAAAACGTTTTTAATGATTAAATCATGATGAATTGAAGTTAATACAGTGATTTGAATGTGATTTCACTCCAGTTGCATGATGAACCCATGTTCCTTCCAAAATTGGTTTAGCTCTTGCATGGGCTTTGTGATCTTGACTTGTTATCGATTGAATTATGATTCCCTTACATTGAATTGATTGTATATACTTTTATTTACATGAATTTATGTTGAATTGATGTTGAATGATCCATGAGGATCAACGTATGAAGATTTGAGCATGTTTAGCCTAGTATTTTATAGTTCACTATAACATTGGTTTTCTTGTGATCTAAAGTGAATTTTGATTAAGTTATGGTTCTTGTAGCTACTATTTTAGGTTAATACCATGGTAGAATTGTGGATATAAATCATGTATTACCAAAGTAGAGAAGTCTTGGTTTGAATAAATCTAGGTTCTTGTCTATGAAGTTGTAACTTGTGATCTTGACGTTAGGTTAGTCGCTATAAGAATTGATTATGGTTAATGTCTATAGTTGCTGCCTATAATGAAATATGAGGATGAATTATATGTAATTAACCTATGTAAACTTACTATCCATGAACTCCTTAAATGAAGCATGCTCGTATCGACCTTAATGGCAAATTGTAGTAGTGTCTAATCTAGATTATGATTTCATTAGCTACTGTCTTAGGGTGATATGATTCATGAAATATGACCTATAATCCATATGAATGAAATTGATTAATGATCTATGTTATTCTATTTTCCTAGTATGTTGATATGTTGTATTATCTTATGGTAAAATCATGTAGTGACTTGTACATGGTTTATTATACATTTAAAGTACATTTAGCTACTTCCATATATGTATTTTATTTATTAATAAGGTGTATTGATCAATGATGATCAAAGGGTGAGAATTGGGTAAGAATGCTTATTTCCTTTACACTTCTACTTCTCTATTCCTTTATAGTAATGTTGATGAAGCCTTGTATGGCATTGTTTGTTATGGTCCACTTATGGTGGCGGTGTTTACTTTATTGTCATTATATATGTGTTGACTATGGCCTTGAAGGCATATTGATGAACTTATGAACATGTGCTTAAAATGATACTATGAGAAGATTATGCTTACTTTCCTATTCTAATTGTGGATTAGGTTGTGTGGCTATTTCATGAGTATGTGTATAACCATGTTAGGGTAAAGTATAGGTGCTGCCATTGATGTGTTAAGATGGTAATAACCCCTTACCTATGTACCCCTTATATGAAAGTGTGAATAGCTAAAGTTAGGAGTCTTGATTACATTGTATATACTGTCTCGTCTCCTATGCTATTATGTTTTGTGTACTATGTACTTGGAAGTGTAATGTGGTCTAAGAGGGTGGTTGACTTGAGAAGTCATTGATAGCCATTATATGATCATGTTGGTCAATGTACACACACTCTCACTTACATGCATGTTACAAGTAGTATAAGTCATTGTGTCTAAATGAAAGGTAGTTCTCATATTCACTATTGTCTACTACTATGCATATTAAGGTGATGTTTATGAATGTATGATTTGTATTCCCTTAATAGGATGACTTGATAGGTGTACTAGTATGGGCAAGGGTATGGGACCTTGTCTATGCATTGCACATGTGTATCTTGATAGGATAGTTTCTAGGTTTGGTTCTTATGCATATGAAGGATGTTTATATGAACATGTGATGAATATGATATGAAGAAGAATGAACGGATATTGTGTCTTAGTAGGTTTATATGAAAGTATTAGTCATATGGTTATGCCTATAGACTTATGCGTTGATATATGAACATGTGTGACCTTATGTGTTATGTGAAAGGTTTGCTCACATCTAAGTATACACTCACACACATGGATGATCTAGTAATTTAGAGGGGCCTTGAGAGGGGTGCCCAAGAATGCTATAAGACTAGATAGGTGCTTGAATATGCTATAAGCATATGAGGAATGATTATCCTAAACTTATGTTTTATAAATAAATGTAATAAAGGCTTTTATATAAAGGGAACTTAACTTAGCACCCAGCGAACTTGACAACGGGAGGTGATGACTTATCCTTAGAAGGAAAGATTCATCCTAAAGTTGCCCATGTGATTTTAACTCCCTTGTTTATGGGATATGTCATCTAAGGGATTCCCATGAGGAGCGGCCCACTTCACCAAATGGTATGAATAGGGATATGTACCTCTTAGTTCTTGAACTATGTTGCCACCATAGGATACTAGCTAGGGGATCCTACCTCAATAGCTATGTTTATATTGGTTCTACTTTGGCCGGTAGACCACCTTCCATCGGTTTAAGGTTTGATGACACCGTATTCCATGTTTAGCATCACATGGTCTATGTCGGTTGAGGTTATAGTTCCCTAAAGGTAAAATGAACAATGGAAGTAATTGAATAGAATCCTAACTAGAAGGACTTAAGGTAAGTTACTTAGAATAGGTCGAAGTAATGAACCCATCTAGACATTGCACAAGTGACTCCTTAGGAAGTCTTAGGAAGGTACCTTAATAGATATGATTATGTATGTGTCATTTATGTATGATATTGTAGTCTTGGTTTGACTATGATTATATTGTATTATACTTCTATGATGGCATGTGTTGTCTTGTGTAGATGCTATGTATGGTATTCTCTTATGTTTCTAAGGTGATGCATTGAACCAAGTATCCTAAAGGATTACTTAGTAAGAAAATGAATTAAAAGAAAGAGTTAATGTTAAGGAGAGTGAGTTCACTGTAAAGTGACCTCTATTTGTACTTAAATTCTAAGTGTGCTTTTCTATGATGTTTGGCCTTTGATTGTGTTTCTATGAAGTATGTGGATGATATAAATGGCATGAAAGTATGATTTCAAAGGAAATGTCCCTTTTAAATGCATGTTTTTGCATGGTTGCCATACTTAGTACATTCTTGTGCTAATCCCATTCTTCTTTACTTTTTACACAAAGTGTAGGTTATGGAATGCTTAAAGGAGATCTCTGATTGAGGAGCTTGATAGGTGATTTCCCAAGATCAAGGAAAGGAATCCTTAAGTTCAAGGATGTCCTACTAATGTCTTTAATGTAATGTCTTTAAATATTGTATAGTTATGTAATGTGTCGTATGGGTCGTGTCCCTAATGTATTCAAAAGTTATTGAGTCTAAGATGGCAAAGAGACTTAGAGTCTAAATATGTATTATGACTTATGTTTTATATATATACGATGGGATGTTTCTAGCATATGATGTGCTATGAAAAGTTTTAAATTTTTCTGCTAAATTTACTATGCCAATGCAATGAATGATATGAGAGGCTTGTCTTAGACCTCCGATAGGTCGACGATGCCGGTTACAATCCAAGATTGTATCCTAACTTCTAGGGTATGCTTTTGGGTTGTGACAAACTTGGTATCAGACCATGAGGTTTAAGTAGCGGTTGTAGGTTCTAAAAAGTCTCATATTGCCACATCTAGTAGAGTCTTGTATCATTGGTGGTGAGTCGCGACACATCGAATGGTACGAGAGGCTATAGGACGATAGAGTTTCCCTTCTTCATCAATCTCATATCGTGCCATAGAACTTAATTCTATAAGATCTCTCTCTTATGTTTCTTGTCCGGTAGTCTTTTAGATATGGTTGCTTGGATGAGATTGCTCTATGCTTGAGGGAGAAAAGGTGAGTTTAAAATGCTTATCTTTCTTTTATGGTTTGAATGAGTATGTGTGAAGGTGACACTTGTCCTTATTTGATGATGTATATACTAACTAAGGCGACTTGAAGGGTTAACTAGACTTAAGTAGGGGTATGGGACTCTACCTATGTCTTGCACTAGTTTGTCTTGATGGAGACCTTAGGAGGTTAATACTATGTATGTGTATGATAATAGATGTGAATGTCCTTATGTGATGATCTCTATGCTTATCATCATGTAAGTAGCCTAGTGTGCTAAAGAATTGGAGTTATCCATGCATGAAGGTTATAGATGAGTGGAGTATGGTGCTAATTGTAGTTCTTGTTGGGTTATTTAGTTTAGTGAAGTTATGGAGATTTACTTGATCATTGCACATGTTAACTCTATGGGGATTATGATTGGTTATCTTACCTTGCTATGTATGAAATATCTCTTATTTGATGATGTGATGCCAATTATGGCAATATATGAAATCTATGTGAAATAGCATGTTATGTCGAATGATGTATGTCATGATATAGTTGAAGCATGCTAGAAGTTATGGTGGTTAAAGTGAATTCTCTTAAATTGTGTATTCCTATATGGTTTTGTATGATGGTAGCCAAACATAGAATTTGAACTTGGATTGTTTGAATAACTACCTATGGGGGTATGCTATCCTATGAGTGCATGTGATTAAAAGTGTGTGTTGTTTTCCTTTGCATATAAGTGGTACTTGATGAGTTGGTAGAGCTTTGTATCTTATATTTCCATACTTGTTCCATCAAATGTCTAAAGGTTGCACTTTTGGGTATTTGGGAGCATGCTAGTTGTAAATACCAGGCAACTTATTGTATCATGTTTGTAGAACTTACTAAATTGCCATTTGATTTGATGTTGTTGAAAAATGTGCAAAATTTATGAATATGAACATGATAAGGAATGTGGAAAGGAATTTTTGCTATTTAGATTTAAGGATGAGAATCTTATGACATGATGAGTTGTAGATTTATTTCTAAACTCCTTGTTGTTAAATTGAATTAATGAAAATTCTCTCTAAAGTAGAAATCACTTTAAGTGATGAATATGAAGGTTGTGTAGTTAAGATCCTCTATATGTAGGGTTAAGTTGCTCTTAATTGGGTTTACCCTAAGTGGGGGATGGTGTTTGAGTAGTGAGATTGTAGAAATTGTCTACATTGTTCTTCTATTCTTACTTGAATTGGAAAATATGAATTCTTAGTATGCTTGTTCATGAAAATAGTCTTGCATAAAGTGTGAATGGCATGATCTTTATATAATTGGTATGAATTGATTGACATCATCTTAGATACATGGTGAATTTTCCAAAGATCATGTAAAGAAGTTTTTGATAAAATCCATGTTTTCTCTTTTTGACTTGCATTTCAATGTGCTAATTGTGAAGTTGACTTCATGAGGTAAGGCAGGGAACTTGGTAATAGTCACTTGTAGGGTAAATTGTTTAGCCTTGTAATGGAAGTTGAGTCTCTTTTACCGTGATATTTGTTGACTCTCTTGAAAATTTAGTGAATTGATGATTTGTAATGCAAAATTGTAGGGTCATTCTTGAAAGGTGAAAGCATGTTTTGCTAAGTGTACATATGTTTGCCTATAAATTGTGTTATTTTTCCAAAATAAGGCTTACTATAAGGGTGAGTAATATGTTAAGAAAAGAGATTTGTGGAATGACTTTCTATTTTGTTGTGATGTACTTGGTGTGACTTGCCATTTAGATTTCACTAGGAAGAAAATGTATGCATGTCTTGGCTTGAAAGTTGAGATTTCTCATTTTTAAAGAAATTGATCTTGTACCTTGCTAAGGTGTGAACTCATGATGTATGTAAATGTGTTGGGGAGTAAGATATTCCTCCATGTACACCACTAAGCATGGTATGATTGAGTATGCCCTTCATGGTACTAGATCTAACAAATGAAGATCTTTGTGATTTAACTAACTCAAGCTTATATGCATTTAAGTATGAGTGCCTAACTAACTTTGAGTACGAGTTATGATCTGCCTATTAGTAGCTTTTCATGATTTTCTTGTAATGAATTAAGGCGTAATGATCGTGTTATGATTAGGAGAAGGATGTTCCCCTATGAACATGAAAAGGACTTTTGTGTTTGATGCATTAAAGAGTGAGTGAGTAATGGTTTTGCTAGCTTGTTTGCATCGAGTGCTAAAATGATTTGATGATATTTTAAATGTTATTAACTGCTATTATGTGCATTAAAGTCCTTGTTGTGATTAAAGAGTCCTAAGTGTCATTCGAGGACGAATGTTCCCAAGTGGGGGATATTGTAAGACCTCGAAAATGAGATAAGGTGTCTAGATCCTAACATGTTTGTCTTAATGTTATAAGGTCCTAAAATGCCTTATTATGTTATATATAGGCAGTGTGCAAAGTTTTAAGTGATTTGGAAGTCGGACGTCAAGGGACGTCCAAGACGTTCGACGAACAGTCGCTTATGTGCCTTATGTGTGTATGCATGCTTAAATCATATGAAATGAGTCTAATAAGTCTTGAAATGGTTTTAAATTATGTTTAATGTTATTATATTAAGTTTCGTGAAGTTTGGAATTTGAATCTTTGAGTGAACAATTGATCCTTGCAAGAGTAAGTTGAGTTTTGTTGTGTGCATTCATGATTGAGTCTTGTGTAGTACTGTTTGCGACATCCTTTTTGAACTCTTGAACTTTAGTTTTACTTGACGACAAGAAAAAGTTTAAGTTGGGTGTGTTTATGAGTCCAAGATTTGCAATCATTTAGGGCTTTATTTATATAGATTTAGTGGCCTCAAATGCTTAAATTGCGCCAATAATTTCTGATGTTAAACCCTTGATTTTCAGGAATCTGTATTAACGAACAAAGCAAAGACTCTAACAGGCAAAAAATGAAAAAAAACTGATGAAATGAAGATGGATGAGCCTAACGATCGCCAAGGGCACTCGGTGTATCGCCGAGTTTCTAATCTGACCACCTTAAGTTATAGTGTGCCAACCCTTAAGGGAAGAAACAAAGACGGCAACAAAAAGGTGCACTTGGTGTATCGCTGAGTGATTGCATTATGCCAAGATAAATCGCCCAATATGATGGACCTTCATGATGCTGAATGCCTAAACCAAAGAGCGATGGAAAAGACCAAAGGACGGCTCGCCGAATGGTTCGGCCAACCCGACTTAATTCGCAGGATGTGTTTTTGTAGCACATTTTTGGTGACTATAAATAAGATTTTGAACTTTTTGTTTAGTATATTTTTAATTTAAAAATAATCATTAGAAGAAATTATTAATATGTTTTGAGCATCTGGAGAGAGTTCTTTATAGATTTTCCATAACTTTGAGAAATTGAAGAAATTCACTTTTGAGAAATTTGAAGTGGGGCTTTGACATTCATCAAATTTGACCATTTTAAAGACAAAACAAATTTTACCCAATTGATGGATAATCAATTCGATAAATGCTTTACATTTTTTGTAATGTCTAGCTAAAGCCCCAAGTTATTGGGGTGTGATTCTGTGAGTATGGGCTGAGTTAGCTTATGGTGTTACTAATTTTTAGATTAAATGGTATTTCACAATGAGTGCGATTATTTGTTATGGTTTATCTTAAGAATTGTAGTTTCAAATGCACTTTTATTTTTGTGTTCTTGACTTTCTCGAGAAAAATGTTTTAGAACTAAGGTTTTTCATTGATGGTTTGTGGGTATTGGGTTGATTTGGGTTTAGCTCGAGATAGTAAGTACTAAACCAAATCCAACACATTTATATCAAAAGGGTGAGTGGATTAAGGTGTGGGCTGCTCTTATATTTCATGCTTGTTGATGTTCTAGAGGAATCACTTTATTCAGGTAATTGTTCGAGGGAACATTTGCTCTATCATAGTACATCATACTCACTAATATATACCATTACTAATAGGTGCAATTACCCATATCTCAATATTAGCCTATAATAAATCACATCTCAAAAATACATCTCTATATTGTCAATTCCAGTGTATATGATTGCTTTTAGCTGATAATCAATACTAAAACACCCCATGTGACATTCATGTCACCCCTTGATTTTAATGAATGTCTTCATTTGATAATTTTAAATGCTATAACTTATTTGACTGCATTTATACTTCCCAATTGACTATGAACATGTATCGCTCTTTGTAGAATTCAAACCCAACTCATTTAGTTGTGTTCTATACTTATTTACGATTGTTGAACACCTAGAATTGGATGAGTTGTGCTTGAAATGTCAAATTAGGGCTTCATCACACCTAGTATCTCTCCATGGGGGCTCTAGTGTTGTTTGTGTAAAAGAATGATGGTTCTCTTAGATTTCAATAATGTGTCAAGTACACCTCATCAGATTCTAGCGGTAAATAATTGTTAACTAGTATAACACCTAGCTAAGTGTTAGTGTCAAACCCACAAGGAGTGGTACATGCCTAAAATGCAGTTATGAAGTTATAAAGTTGTATATTCGGGAATATGAATATAATTTGTTGAAATGAAATGTGAACAAGTCTAAATGGATGAGAACAAATGTCATATCAGGGGCTTAAATTGTTAACTATCAGCTACGACATAGGCAAAACACTAAGGAAATAACAATATAGAGAGGAATTCTCGAGATGTGATTGATTATAGGAAAATTTCAAAATATGTGTAATTAAAATTACTAAACATAAATAAGTATTAGTGGTAGGGTAGACTATATGTCATGACCCAGGGTACCTTCTAGATGTAACATGGCGCCTAACCCCGAAGGACACCATACAAGCCGGTGAGTTCTCATAACATAAGAAATAGAACAATAACAATAAACACCATTTCAAGTCCAAACTTTTCATAAAAGAAATTGGAAGTCTAGAATCATCTGAATATAGCAATATTTTACAATGCTTTAACAAAATAGGGCCTACCCATACAACATGTCCTAAAAGGGAGAGTACATTAAATGAACTACATTAAAGGAAAAAGTCGTCCTCAAACAATGAAGACTCACCTAAATCTCCAAAGATACTCAAGTCCAAGGTCTAGCCAATAGAATGATCACCTCAAGAACCGGATCCTAAAGTAGTCTTTAGTAAAAAAATACACCAAGTATGATATCCATGCATAAAACCATTGAAATGACATTAAAATGGACATTTTATTTGAAACCATGCAACTTACCAAGTTAAAACATCATAATGAAGATAGTGGAAAATCCTAAGTCATAACCATAGTCAATACATTGATCATCCTAAAATAAAAACCACTTCATAAATACCCTCAAAGCATACTTGTACAATGCATGAATAAGACCACATATCTCACCCATGATAAGTAAACCTCTTTAGGCCAACATTAATTCATCACCTATAAGACCTTGAAAACTTATATAAAATCTTTTTGAGTATTCATTGTTTATAATTCATATTTATTCTTGTTTTTCTGGGAATAAGCCTTAAACTATATGCGACCTGTGAGTGATACATGGAACCCCTGTGTTTCCTACACCGAAAAGGGGTGTCCTAATTGCTTAAGGTAGAACCATACTCTGAGCTTAGGTTGATAAACTAGCTAAATAACCTATGGGGCAAATTGTTTATTATATAAGGAGATTGATACCAGATACCCAGACTTAAATTTGTTAATCGGACTAAACTTGTGTGAAAAGTCCTATAAAGAAGCTGATCTCAACTAGTGTAAAAGCTTCCATATCATATTCCATATCCACTCGGTGCTATGAATTACATCCCAGGAAAGACATATTAAGTAATAACTTAATTCATTAAGATAGCTCATTAAAACATGAGTGAAAATAACCTTTCACCAATCATATCTACAAATAGATTCAATAGGTGACAAAGCCTTTCAACCTTAGAATCTTCATATTGTGAGAAAAAACATTCATATAATATCATATTCTTTCATATGTTTGTATATGACAATACCCTTTCAACCAACAAAACAACTAGATCATAATCATCGACACTTCACTCTCAAAGTGTTCTTAAAGCGTATACAAAAATTTCATAAAACTTGCATAATATCATATTTTCCCTTTGAGTACCGAAGTTAACATTCTTTAACAACATCATTAAGAGCACATTCATTCCTTATATATTAAATCAACATTCTCAATAGCATCATCATATGAGCATATTCATCTCACTTAACATTATAAAGGAACACACCATGATTACTTTAAAAGCTTACTTGTGCAATGCATGAATGTCATCCCGTACTACCACCCAGACTAAGTGTTAGACCCCTAAATGAGTTAGTGTGTTTAAAGCCTAACATATTTTTCATAAGGGTCTAAGGTCCTAAAATGGTTTATAATTTGGTTTTCAGTCAGTGACTAAAAATTTAGGTGAATTGGAAGTCAAATGTCAAGGCACGACTAGTCACCTATGTGCCTCATGTGTCTATACGTGCTTATATTTCTATATCATTAGCTGATGAGATCATTATATGATTTATAATGATTTTTATAGCCAGTATATTAAGTTTCATGAACTTTTCAGGTCAAACGTCCAAGACGTTCGAAAGTAGCCCTTGAGACGTGCTTGTGTGTCTTTAGTAAGCCTAGAATGTTTGGATGTGTTTTACGTGTTTGTTTTTGGTAAAACTGATATGGAAGGTCCTTGACATGTTAAGGTATATATTTATGTTTGAAGCATCCTGGTAAAAATCCCCAAGGGACCTGCAAAAGGCCCTCAAGAAGGACCCAAAGGCTAATGAGGCACTGCCTTCAAAGTGTCAATAGACGAGCTTAAATTGTCGCCCCGTCCTTCAATTGACACCCCGTCGATGGGAGGCGTCTCTCAACACATAGAAGTGTGAGTTCAACCTCCCAGGAAGCAGTTTCAGTCGCAAACAACGGAGCAACATGATGGCTCATCGACCAGACGACGCCCGGTCAATTGTGCCCGTCGATGCAGCCTACAAATTTACTGCTTGCACGCTGCTTCAATAAGGGGTGAATTGGAAATTCATCCCACGTTCTAACCTGACCCTAGTTGGTTTATTTGGTTATTTTTGGGTGCATTTAAGTGATCAAAAAACGTGACAACCCCATTCCCAATTCAATTCACAAATATTAGACTTCCCTCCCAAACCAAACTCTCTCTAGAACCTCCATTGAAGGTGAAGCTCAAGAACAGCTTGGAGCTTTGATTCCCATGGGTTCTTAATCAGTTTTAGAGGTTTTATTCTACAGTAAGGTATGGTGATCCTTCATCTCTAGTTAATCTTCCATCTAGAGAGTTCCTTCCAAAGTTTCAAAGAAGTTTCATGATCAAATTGTGTATTCTTCAATCTATCCATGAGTTCTTTCTCAAAATTTTTCAAAGGCTTTATAATGATGAATTAATGATACTGTATTGATTTTAATGTGAATTTCAAGCCAATTGCATGATGAACCAATGCTCCCTTCTAACTCTTGTTTTAAGCTATGTATTGGCTATTATGATCTTGATGTTAGGAGGATTTTAATGTGATTCAATTATGTTAAATTGATTGTTATATACTGCATATCATGTATTTAGAATATGAATAATAAGTAATGGATCCAATGTGTATCAAATCTTGATAGTTTGAATGATAGTTGCCTAAAATCTTCCGATCTCCGATAGGTTGCTAATAAAGTTCAATGTATCTCGATTTAATGGTAAATTGAAGTAGGAGTTTGTTATTTTATGATATATTTAGCTACTGCCTTATATTGATATTAGTGAAGAATTGAGTGTATTGGTCATTAGTGATTATGCATGGGAGATTGGTAAGTGATCTATGCTTCTCTTCCCTCTATCGAATTGGTGAAGTATGTATATGATAGTATCGTGATCTTGTTGAGATTTGTGCATGATTTCGTCTATGTGAATTTACCTTTAGCAACTGCCCTAGATTGTAAACATTCATGGATTTTAAGTATTGATCAAAGATGATCAATGGTTGATGAATTGATAAGGTGTACTCTTCTCCTTTACTTTCTTATCTTATTGATAGTAGAATTGGCCTTGTTATGCATTGCGTGGTATGGTCCACTTATGGTAGTGGTGTTTAATTTAGTTTCAATATATATGTGATGTTATCATGGCCTTGAAGGCAATTATATTATGAATGTGTGTTGGTGATGATCACCCAAATGTGATGTCATGCCTAGTTTCCTATTCTAGTTGTGATCTAGGTTGTATGACTACTTTGTCTGCATGTGTGAAACTATGTTAGGGATAGGTTAAGGTGCTGCCATTGATGAGTTGTGATGGTTGATGTTCCCTTACCTATGTACCCCTATGTGAATGTGTGAATTGCTAAGGTTAGGAGTCTTAAGTGTAATATGAAGCTAGCTTGTCTCTTATGCTAAATTGCGTTTTGTGGTCTATGCTTTTAGGTGCATTGTGGTCCTAAGAGGGTGGCTACCTCAATGTGTTGTTGATAGCCATTATGTGATCATATTGACCAATGTACACACACTCACATATTATTCATGCTTAAATGTAGTTAAGGTTCATGTTGTCTAATGAAAGGTTGATCTCATATTCACTAATGTCTACTACTATGCATGTAAGGGATATATATGTGAAGCTTGTTATGTATTCCATTAACTAGGATGACTTCGTATACTAGTATGGGAAAGGGTATGGGACCTTGTCTATGCATTGCACATGTGTGACTTCATAGGATAGTTCCTAGGTTTGGTTTTCTATCTACATGAATATGAATGCATGAATATTTTAAGAACATGTGCGGTCTAAAGATGTTATTTGAAAAGGTTACTCACATGTATGATGATCTAGTCAATAGAGGGACACTTTAATGGTGTTATCAAGAGTACCCTAAACTAGATGGTGCTTTACATAGCTATGTACATGTGAAGGGATTTCTGATATGATATAGGTTGATGAACTCTCATCTATGACCTATGAGCTAAGCATATGAGGAGTCAATATCCTAAGGCTAACTTTATAAAGAAAGGTTAATAAAGGATTTTTAATAAAGGGAACTTATCTTAGCAACGAGTGAACTTGACAATGAGAGGTGTTGGATTTCCTTGGAGGAAGATTCACCATTGGTTCTCATAAGGTGTTCACTTCCCTTGGAGGAAAATTCACCTATGGTTCCACATGAGGTGTTGACTTTCCTTGAGGAAGATTCACCCATGGTTTCTCATGAGATGAGGCTCCAATGCTAATGAGCATATAGAGGGTTATATATATCTCCAAGTTCCATAACTATGATTGCCACATAGTATCTAGCAAGTGAATTCACTTAGTATGCTAGCATGTGTTAATGTTCTACCTTGTCTAGGTAAGAACACCTTCCATTGGTGTAAGGCTCTACAACACCAAATTCCATGTTTAGCACCCATGGTCTTAGTTTTGGTTAAGGCTATAGTTTCCCTAAAGTAAAATGGACAATGGAAGTAAATGGTTAGGACCCTGACTAGGATGACCTAAGGGAGGTTCCTTAGGATAGGTGAGAGTAATGAACTTTACTATACATTGCACAAGCAGCTCTTTAGGAAGTTCTAGGAAAGTGTTCTAAGGTGTGTTATTATGGTTATGTCTTTATGCATGGCATGCTAGTATTTGTCTACTTATTATGAAGATGTGCATGGTATGAGTCCTAATGGATCTATGTGATGTGGTCTTGCTCCTATATGCAAAATATTGGTCTTAATTACTATATGATTAAGGTCTTGCTTGACATGAATAAAGTGTCTATGTTTGCTATGTTGAGGTATAGAGTGAATGTTAAGGCTTGTGGTATCATGATAGGTTTACTAAGTATGTGTGATGTTATGGGGCTTCACATGTACATTGCAGTAGTAGGCTTAGATTGGGATTGTGAGTAAGGTCTTATAATGTTCTATGTGAAGTTAGTATATGTGAATAGTGAATAGAGTTCACTGTAATGTCGTTATGGTCTTGACTTGAATGTGTCTTGTGGTGTGCTATACTTCTATGATGGTATGTGTTGGCTTGTGTAGGTTGTGTGTCTGGTTTCTTTGTGGCCATAAGGTGATGCATTGCACCAAGTATCACTAGGGGGTTACTTGGGAGGCTAATGGGTTAAAGGAAAGAAGTTCACTGTAAAGTGAACAAGAGTTCACTGTGAGCTTACTGTAAAATGCTCCAAAATGTCACTTAAATGTTATGTGTGATTTTATGTGATTTTATGACTATGATATATGCCTAAATGAAGTATGTAAGTTTTATGATGCTTAATACATCAAGTTTTATGAGACTTTCACAAAAAGGCATGATGCATGGTTTAAGTAAATGTCCCTTTTAAATGCATGGTTGTCATACTTAGTGCATTGTTGTACTAACTCCATTCTTCTCTAATTTTAACACAAAGTGTAGGTTATGGATTCTTAAGGGATGTCTTTAATGGTGAGGATCTTGTGTGATTCCCAAGCTCAAGGAAAGGAATCCTTAAATCCAAAGATGTCCTAATGTCTAGCCTACTTACTGTAAAGTCTTTTAATATTGTACTTATGATTTATGTTGTAAGGTCCGTGTCCCTAATGTACTCTAATGAAATTGAGTCTAGGATCGCAAAAAGATACTAGATTCTTTAACTATGTATTATGATATTTTATATATATTTGAAGTAATATTCTTGCATATGATATGCTATGAAAGTTTTAAATTTTCCGTTAAATTTACCTATGACAATGCGATGAATGATGACCATGGGCTTGTATAAGACCTCTGAGATGTAAAGTACACCATTTTACTTCTAGGGGGTGCTCCCCGGATGTGACACTAAGTAGTCCATTCTTGATAAGACATAGTTCATTATCATTCTTTGTGGGTGTAAGCCTTACCTAACATAGACCATCTGAGTTATTCATGGAATCCTGGTGTCACCCTCACCTAATAAGGGATTCCACATGCCTAAGGTAGGACCATTACCTTTTAGCTTATGTGGATCAACTAGCTAATAAACCTATGTGGGATCATAGTTATGCGATTCAGTGATTTCTACAAGATACCCCGCCTCAACTCACGTGAGGGCTTCCATATCATATCACTATCCACACAAAGTTTAGAATTATTCCCCAAAGAGTACTTAACATTTAATACTTAGTCATTATTATGGAATAAAAGATTGTTACTTGATACCCCACCCATACTCACGTGAGGGCATCCATCTCAAACCCAATATTTATTCATTGGATAACTCATAGATTCAAAGATGAGAATAGCCTTTCAACTAAGAGTCCCCGTATAGTAATAAAGTCCTTTCACAACATGTCATTATCAATCATTATTGTACAATTGAGATAGCCATTTAATCAACAAATCTTCATTATCATATTGTTAGAAACATCATTCATTCTACATTCATGAGTGTGTGTATGTGAGAATAACTTCAACATATATCATCATCATTCATGAGTGTTATAGTTGTGAAATAGACTTTCAATAATAACACAATTGCATTCTAAACATGATCATAATACATTCATAGAGATCACAAAAATATAATTCACATCATAATCATACATTAACCTTCATGAAATTTTCCTTCAAGGCTATGAACCAACATCAACAAATAAATCTAAGATTCTACATTGGATAAGGGAATTAACATGATCCAATAAATATTGCAATATAAACATACACAATTCAACGTACTTTCATGATCAATAGATTCACAAGCGCAACTCACATCTTAAGAATTTAAAGGAAAAACACGGGTTCATAGGACAAATCATCTTAATTAATCTTTAACTCAACATTCTATTCATAATTCATCAAATAAAAGCCTTTGAAATTGTTTTGGAATTGAACCTATGCATAGAGTTAAATTTAGGGTTTTCGGGGAACTTTGGAGAGTTGAAATCAAATTTGAATTGTCTCCTTGAAAGAAACTAAGTAAAGGATGAACAGTACCATACCTTTTAGGGAATAAATCCACAAAACTTGATTGAAGATGGTGAGGTCTTGAGCTTGAAACTTGAATCGTTCCTCTCCAATGGATGTTTCTAGAGAGAACTTTTGGAGGGGAGGGAAGGTTTCTAATATGTGATTTAAATAAAAGACTTGTACGAGGATTTTTATACTTTATAAACCCTTAAAAAAAATTAAAAACCAATAATAATAGAACCAAACTAAACAAACATTGAAATTTATTTACTAAACTAACCCCACAAAGGTCGAGACTTTGATAGCAACAAAGGCATGTCATACACCCCTAGACCTATAGCCGTAGGTGGGGTGATGGCCCATCCTACTTGTCGGTGGTTTGGTTCTGTGGCATTCCATTTGGGGCCTTGACCTACGAAGGCCATCCACAGAGGCGTGGATGGACGTACACGGTGTAGATCTCCATCTGTAGATCATCACATATTGGCAGATTTTTGGTTTTTTTTGGTCTTGGGTTTAAGATTTAGGCCCCCCCCCCCAAGGAAAATTGGTTTGTCGATGGGGGTTCATACCTTGACATTTAACCCCTCAACCATAGCTTGGGACATAATTTTACAACTATTAACCTCAAAACAAACTCAAACACACTAGTAAGGCTCTAGTTTCACCTATTCATTTTCCAAGTTATTACATACCATTATTATGTGTACTTAAGCTCACATTGCTCTCTTAAAATGCAAGTCCAAGCTGAACAAAAGTACTCAAATTCCCTCAAGGTAGCCTTTAGACATGCTTGTGTGTTCTAGTGTGTCTTGACATGTTTTATGTGGTGTTTGGTGTCCAAATTGATAGGAGGGGTTCCTAACATCTAGATGAACGTACTTAGGGTTGAAGATTACGATCACAACTCTCTAAGGACCATCAAGGACCCAAACCTTTGCATGAAACTGCCAAAAAGTAATCCCAATCCACGATGCAAAATCGACGCCGCGTCACCCAGCCAACGCCCCGTCGATGGGGTCGTTGCTCAACACTTAGGTGTGGAAGCTTAAGCCCCCAAAATTCCCCCTCTGTCAAAAAGACATCCTACCAGGATGTCCCCTCGTCTTGTCAACTGTCTGTCGATGCAAACGTCGATTGAGACCTGCAATTTTCAGCAAATATCTCGGCCAATGCTAGGGTAGTTTTGGAAATTCATATATCTTCCTAATTAAGTCATGGGCGGTTACTTTAGTTGTTTTGTCACGACACGAGAGTACACCCTAGAAGATATGACACTCTCGAATAACAACAAGGCGTACTTGACCTCTCGGAGGTCTTGCACAAGCCCTTTTGTATCGTTCATCGCATATACATAATGAAAAGTAGTGCGGAATTAAAACTTTTCACAAAAGATTAGAATATCTTTAATAACATCTTTAATTAGAAATCATAGGAAATACTAAGTCTCAATCTCATCAAAGCATAGACAGGAGAATACTAGGGACACGGCCCATACCTCAAAATATAGAAATACTTAGTCTATGACAATACTTCAATATAAAAGAAAACTAAGATAATGATGCCCTCAAATCAAGAGAGGACATACTTCAACTTCACTTGAATGATGCTATAATCCAAGCCTTGCTTACCAATGCTCTTCACCTACGAATCACTATAGAGATAAAAATATATAGGGAGTTAGTACAAACACATGTACTAAGTATGGCATAATGCATAAAAATCATGGAAATGGACATTTATTAGAAATATGCATCTTTTGACTTAAATACCATAGTATAAGAATAAGAACAACATTTAACACCTTAGAAACAAATAATATAACACTTAAGGAATTTATCACATTTTAAGAGAAACATTACAGTAACCTACATCACTGTTACAGTGAATTCCTTCACTGTTACAGTGAAGTTATTCCAATTCAAATAGAACACTTCCTATAATGTAATCTTCTCACTAAAAGCTATACTAAGACTCACTTAAGTAATACAAAGAGAGACCATCCACACACCCTCTCTAGGCACACCTAAATGATCCCTAAGACCACACATAATGAGACATACACACTTACAAGACACCAAATATATCAAACACATGAACATATATGATATGACATTCTCCTTACCATGGCTATCAAAAGACTTACTTAAGTACTCCTAGAAGAGAAAATCCATACACCCTCTTCAAGGTTACCGAAATAATCATTAAGACTTCCTAAGTTTAGATCATGCCTAAAGTATCAACCAACTTCCCCAACTAGAGTCCTTCTCAAGACTTCCCTATTTAACACATGAAGAGATCATCCCTTATTCCCCCTTCACACTTTAACTAGGAAATCTTTAAATTCACTCTAGATTAGGTACTCATTCATTCGCATGCTTTCTAACGTAAGTCATTATTTCATTAGTTCATTAAAAGACATTCATCACATAGAGGACATTCAAGTAATTGTCTTGGAGAAGACCTAGGGAATCTCAATAACATCTTCAAAGCCTAAAGGTGCAATGTCTAGGTAGCGTCCCATACCACCACCTAAACTTCATAGACTTCTCAAACACTAGTAGGTATCCCATAAGATTAGAATAGGAAATAACCAACATAGACCATGGTAGCAAAGCATGGAATCCGGAGTTGTAACCTACTCTTATGGAGGGTGTTCTACTTGCCAATGGTAGAACATGGACACATCCCATGTAGGCACATGGTTAAGAAATATGAAGGATTTACTTTTCACTCTAGCCTCATCCTTTAACTAGAGCTACTTCCCTTTCCATACTCACTCGGTGCTAGCCTTTGTTCCCATAGAGTAATTTATCATTAAGGATCATACGAAGGGGTCCCATATCTAGTTCATAACCCAATCACATTCACCCAACAAAAGAGGTCCCCTAGGATGCCTTACAATGGCGAAGAGAATAGCTTAATGACTTTCCTAAGGATGATATGATGTTGTTCCAGACAACCAACCTTAAGTCCACCATCATTACAAAAAGGATACCATTACGTCTTTCGACTTCAAGTTTCATAACCTTACCACTAGGTTCAAGGTTTCACATAAAGGACCTTCTTAACATTCTTCAAGGTCTCATGGCATTCATACATACAATACTAAGAGGCTTTAGCATCCTAAGTCAAGACATATCATAATCCCATATCATTCATGCATCCAAAAGAGGGACTTAAGTCAACCTAAACAAGACACATAATTACTTCACTTTATCACATATAGCATATCATATTCAAGAAGCACATAGGCACAACCTTCATCATCTTTAGTTCACCCTACCCACTACTATAACATCATCAATATAACCATCATAGACTCGTATAGTCAATTAGGACGAATCATGCACTAACTCTAACACTACACACATAAAGACATAGTTATAGTCTAACATGATCACCTATATCACATCAATAGAAGAACACATAATTTCACATTACTTAACATGTAGGTAGATATGATCATACTGTCACGACCCGCACCTACACCCTATAAGTTAAGGGTATTCTTAGGTCGCAACTGGCGTACTTGACCTTCGAAGGTCTTGCACAAGCCCCTTTGTATCGTTTATCGCATATACATAATGAAAAGTAGTGCGGAATTAAAACTTTTCACAAAA
>JABWTJ010000647.1:42205-266250 GCA_016801875.1 Solanum sitiens | reverse complement strand
TAATAGTTTTTCTTGTGGCAAGAGTGGCCACAAGATTAGGGATTGACCTAATGTGAAAGGTGAAGACAAGTGTGGTGGTCAAGCTCAAGCAAGTGGTTCAAATGTAGATGCTCAGAAGAAGAACCACGTTTATGCTCTCAGCTCTAGAGGTGAGCAAGAGACCTCTCCCGATGTCCAGACTGATGTGTTGAAAGTCTTCTTTATTGATGTATATTCTTTACTTGATCCCGGTGCTACCTTGTCATTTGTTACTCCTCTAGTAGCTAAAAAGTTTGACATTTTGACCGATATCTTGAATGAACCTTTTATGGTGTGTACTCCGGTGGATGAGGCGGTGGTTGCAAAAAGGGTGTATAGAAATTGTCCTATAATGTTGCCCAATAGAGTTACTCATGTTTAACTAGTAGAACTAGATATGTATGATTTTGATGTTATTTTGGGTATGTATTGGTTATTCTTGTTGTGCCTCTATAGATTGTAGAATAAGGGTGGTGAAGTTTAACTTTCCAAATGAGCATGTTTTAGAGTGAAAGGAGGGAAATTCTATTCCTAGAGGTCGTATCATCTCTTGTTTAAAAGCATGCAAAATGATTTCTAAAGGGTGTCTATATCACATTGTAAGAGTCAAAGATTTAGACTACGAAAATCCTCCCATTGAGTCCGTCCCCGTAGTGAGGGAATTTCCGGAGGATTTTCCCAATGATATTCCAAGTATTCCTCCCGAATTGGAAATTGATTTTGGAATCAATTTGCTACATATCCCATTTAAATTCCTTCTTATCGGATGGCCCAGGCCGAATTGAAAGAGTTGAAGGCTCAACTCAAAGATTTTCTAGAAAAAGGCTTCATTCGACCTAATATTTCTCTATGGGGTGCTCCGGTTTTGTTTGTGAAGAAGAAATATGGGTCCTTTAGAATGTGCATCGATTATCGTTAACTCAAAAAAGTCATAATCAAGAACAGGTATCCTCTCCCTCAGATTGATGATTTATTTGATCAACTGCAAGGTGTGAGTTACTTTTCCAAGATTGACTTGAGATCGGGATATCACCAACTTAGGGTGAGAGGTGAAGATATTCCCAAGACGGCATTTCGAACAAGATATGGTCACTATGAGTTCTTAGGAATGTCCTTTGTTCTCACTAATGCTCCCGCGGAGTTTATGGACCTAATGAATAGGGTGTTTCGAAGTTACCTAGATTCATTTGTCATTGTCTTCATTGACGACATCTTTGTATATTCGAAGGATGAGGGTGAACACATGAGTCATTTGAGAGTGGTGTTGTATGTACTTAAAGAACATCAATTTTTTGCCAGGTGTAGCAACTGTGAGTTTTGGTTGAGTACGGTAGCGTTTCTTTGTCATATTATCTCTAGTGCGGGTGTAGAGGTTGATCCAAAGAAGACCGAAGAGGTGAAAAATTGGACTAGCCCTTTGGCTTTTACAGATATTAGGAGTTTCTTAGGCCTAGCCAATTATTATAGAAGTTTTGTCGATGGATTTGCGTCTCTTGCTTCTCCCTTGAACACCTTGACCCAAAAGACTGTGAAATTTGAGTGGTCGAAGGCATGTGAAAAGAACTTCCAAATGTTAAAGGAGAGACTTACTTCCACACCGGTATTGCCTCTACCGGAGGGTAATAAGGATTTTGTGGTCTATTGTTATGCATCCCGAGTCGGGTTGGTGTGTGTGCTTATGCAACATGGCAAACTTATAGCCTATGCTTCTAGGCAACTCAAAGTTCATGAGAAGAATTATCTGACTCATGACCTTGAGTTAGCGGCCGTGGTTTTTGCCTTGAAAATATGGAGGCATTATCTTTATGGGGTTCATGTTGATGTGTATACGAATCATAAAATTCTCCAATATGTATTCACTCAAAAAGAGTTAAATCTCCGGCAACAGAGATGGTTAGAGTTGTTGAAAGACTATGAAGGGAGTTTTATCTATCACCCCGGCAAGGATAATGTGGTAGCGGATGCTCTAAGTCGATTGTCCATGGGAAGTGTTTCTCATGTGGAAGAATCCAAGAGAAACCTAGTGAAGGATTTTCATAGGTTGGCTCATTTAGGGGTTCGAATTGAATATTCTCCAAATGGTGGTATGGTGGTACATTATAACTCTGATTCATCATAGGTTGTTGAGGTGAAGTCCAAACAACACCTTGATCAACCATTGATGGAGTTGAAGGAATCAGTTCTTGGCAAACTTAATTAGTCATTCTCTTTATAGGGGGAGGGGGTCTTGACGTATTAAGGAAGGTAGTGTGTTCCCTATGTAGATAGTTTGAGGACCCGGATCCTTGAAAAAGCTCATGGGTCCCGTTAATCCATTCATCTGGGTTCGACAAAGATGTACGATGACATCAGGGAGGATTTTTGGTGGGAAGGCTTAAAGAAGGAAATAGCGGAGTTTGTTGCAAAGTATCAAAATTGCTAACAAGTTAAAGCCGAACATCAAAAGCCAGGTGGTTTACTTCAAGAAATCCAAATTCCTACTTGGAAGTGGGAAGACATAAATATGGATTTTGTAGTGGGTTTTCCTTGGACACAAAAGCAATATGACTCTGTATGGGTGGTGGTGGATAGGTTGACCAAATCTGTTTTTTTATTCCCGTCAAGTCTACTTATTCGGCGGAAGATTATGCAAAGATCTTCATAGATGAGATTGTGTGTCGTCATGGTATTTTATTATCCATCATATCGGAAAGGGGTGCACATGTAACATCTGGGGAGCACCCCTCTAGGAGTAACATGGCGTATTGGACCTCTCAGAGGTCTTATACAAGCCCATAGTTATCATTCATCGCATCGTCATATTAAATTTAGCGTAAAATTTAAAACTTTTCATAGCACATCATTTGCTAGAAACACAACTTCCATTATATAAGAATATAAGCCATAAAACATAGTTAGACTCTAAGTGTCTTTTGTCATCTTAGACTCAACTTCATAGAATAAATTTTGGGACATGGCCCTTTAACATCATAACATAATATTTAAGCTATTACAATACATTGAGTATAAACTTTACATAGGAATTCCTTGGAACATAAGGACTCTTTTCTTGATCTTAGGAAACATCTATCAAGCTCTTCACCTTAGAGACATCCTTTAAGCATCCATAACCTACACTTTGTGTAAAAAGGTAGATAAGAATGGTGTTAGTACAAGAATGCACTAAGTATGCAACTATGCAAAAACATGCATTTAAAAGGGACATTTTACTTGAAACCATGCATCACGCCTTTTTGTGAAAACTTGATAAAGCTTTGATATAATAAGAATTATACAATTCACATACTTCATATAGACATATTCAATGGTCACATATCATATAAAACCACACATTTCATTTAAGGAATATAAGTCACTTCTTTACAGTAATCATCTTTACAATTACAGTGAGCTTATTTAAGTTTTACAGTGAACTCTCTCATTTTACTTTAACTCCTTATCTTCTCAAGTAACCCTCTAGTGATGCTTGGTGCAACGTATACACAATGTCCCATAACAGTATCCACATTCAACCATCACTTTAAGGCCACTAGTGAATCATGCATACAACCTTATTTAACCCAACACATTCATTCATAGAAGTATTTCATATAATAAGATACATAACTCACATTTGACCCTACATACTTTAAGGACCACTTAGAAGGACTCATTAGAAGACCATATACAAGTCAAGAATTCGAACATAATCATTGCAAGGCAACAGTCACATTAACATACTTGGACTTCACATCATAAGAACCACATAGAACACTACTTATAATCCCTTCCTAAGTCTATTTGTGCAAAGTACATGTGAAGTCCCATAAACCCACACATACAAAGTAAACATATAAAGATACCACAAGCATATCATATAGTTTATACGTTAACAATACAAGTATAGACAACTTCACACATGACAAGCAAGACCTTCATCAAATAGTCAATAAGACTAACATTATGCATATAATGTAAGACCACATCACATAGACTCATTAGGAATTCTACCATGCATATCATCACAACATGTAGACAACACTACAATGTCATGTTAAAGGAACATAAACATAATCATATACATTAAAACATCTTCCTAGAACTCCCTTCAAGAGCTACTTGTGCAATGCATTGGTGAAGTCCCATACCCCCACATACACTAAGCAACTTCCCTTAGGTTATCCTAGTTAGGTCCTAGTCATTTACTTCCACTATCCATTTTAATTTAGGGATACTATAGCCTTAACCGACACTAAGACCATGGGTGCTAAACATGGAATTTGGTGTTGTAGAGCCTTACACCAATGGAAGGTGTTCTTACCAAGCAAAGGTAGAACATTAACACATGCTAGCATACTAAGTGAATTCACTTGCTAGATCCTATGTGGCAAGCATAGTTTATGTAAATAAGAGATATACATAACCCTCTACATGCTCATCAGCATTGGAGCCTCATCTCATGAGAAACCATGGGTGAATCTTCCTCAAGGAAAGTCAACACCTCATGTGGAACCATAGGTTAATTTGCCTCCATGGGAAGGCAACACCTTATGAGAACCCAATGGTGAATCTTCCTCCAAGGGAAGCCAACACCTCTCATTGTCAAGTTCACTGGGTGCTAAGCTAAGTTCCCTTTATTGAAAATCCTTTAGTATATTATTTCATAAAACATAAGCTTAGGATATTTACTCCTCATATGCTTAGCTTATAGCATATTCAAGCACCTATCTAGTTTAGGGTACTCTTGAGAAACACCATTCTAGTGCACCCTTTATTGACTAGATCATCATTCATGTGTGTGTATACATATATGTGATAAATCCTTTCACATAACACATTAAGGCCACACATGTTCATACATAAATGCATAAATGTATAGGTGTAACTATATGAGCAATCCTTTTGTATAAACACATTATGACAGTAAGCACATTCATAACATAACCATGCATTCATATTCATGTAAATATAAAACCAAACCTAGGAACTATCCTATCAAGGCTTACATGTGCAATGCATAGACAAGGTTCCTCATCCTTGCCCATACTAGTACACCTATCAATTCATCCTAGTTAAGGAATACATATCATACTTCATAAACATATACACACGCATGGTAGTAGCCATTAGTGAATATGAAAATTATCCTTTCATTAGACACCATGAAACTATACTACTTGATAAGCATGCATGAGGTGTTAGTGTGTGTACATTGGTCAACATGATAACATTCCTAACATTGAGGCAGCCACCTTACAAAGATCACAACAGACAATCAAGTCCCTTAAAATATATACAACTTATATATAGAGTAATATGAACTATATACCACACACCAAAACATCATAGCATAGGAGATAAGACAACTTCAACATTGAATCTAAGCCTCATAAGATTTGTTAGAATCACACATTCATGTAGGGAACATCGGTAGGGATCGTAATACACAAGAGTATTCAAACATCAATATGTAGACCACATCTATTCCTAACATAGTCGTTTGAATGTAGAGGAAGCATCATCAATATAACCTAGATCTTAAACTAGAATTGGAGACTAGGCATAACACTTCACACTGTGTGATCATCATAACCACACTTTCAAGATACAATTTCCTTCAAGGCCATGATCACAGCACATAATAGCATAACGATAAGGTAAAAACCTCCACCATAAGTGGACCATACCATACAATGCCATACAAGGCTACATCAACTAGCAATTCTATAAGAAGAGTAGAGAGAATAGGGCCAACTTACAATTTTCTCCAAGCTTTGATCATCATGATCAATTCCCATAATTCAACATAAATACATGTATAAAACAGTAGCTAAAGGAAGCATTGCATAAACGAAATCATACTTCAAACATCATGGTTTCGAGATCACATTAGGTACACTACTTCATCTAGTCTATAGAAAGTAGAAATGTAGATCAATTTACCCAATCCCTACATCTTTATCATCATTGATCACTCATTCAACAATTCATATTCAATTCACATGACTAACAATACAAATAGGCAATTCAATATAATTGAAACATAATTCAATCAACATAGAGTCAAGATCACAAGATCCACATTATAAGCCAACTTGAGAATTTAGGAGGATCATGGGTTCATCAAAAAATTGGAGTGAAATTCATCTTAAAAACATTATATAATCAATAATTTATCGTAAACATTTTTTTGAAATCAATTTGAGAAAGAACCCATGGCTACATTGGAAATTGGTAGTTTTGGCCTTTGAATCATATTTGAAAATCCTTGATTGACTCCTTAGATGAATGGATAACTAAGTATGAAGGATCACCATATCTTTCTATATGATAAGACCATAAGAAATTGAAGAAGAAACCGTGAAAATCCACCCCATAGCTTGAACTTGAGTTTTCCCTCCAATGGAGGTTTGAGAGAATTTAGAGAACAAGAGTGATTTGGGATTTTTGATTTTCTTCTTCGGTGTTGGGGTTTTTGCTTGGAAAAGGGGTTAAATAATTCATAAAATCAGTGTATAAGCGTCCCTCTAAGTTACCAAAAAACCCCATGCTTATTGGGACTTTTAGACATGTCAAAATTGACTTAAAAACGACGCAACCGGATCTGGAAAGTGGCTACGTGTCGCGTAGGCAGCCCCCGATTCATCCCCAAATAAAATTTTAGGCAGGGAGAGTCGTTATAGGCCCGAATCGCGAGGGCAAGTTCCCATTCTTGCTATTGTACGCTGCCTTGGGAAGCCTCTTGTCCAACGTTTGGTTCCTCCTCGAGGGCCCTTAGGGTGGTCCTCGGGGAGTCGTACCCGGACGAATTGACACTTAACATGTCTTTTAATATGATAGGGTCAACCCTACTGTTTTTAGACTTCAAACCAGACATAAAAAGAAGGCAAACATACAAGGACACATTAGTACGTCTAAAGGGCTAACTTTCGAACATCTTGGATGTTCTTGAACGTTTGACCTCCAAACTTCATGAAACTTAACACACCGCCTATAAAAATCATTATAACTCATATAAGGACCTCATGAGCCCATGACACACACATAAGCACATAAAACACTTAAGGCCCTTTGGTGACTAGTCGTCGAACGTCTTGGTCGTCCCTTGACGTTTGGCTTTAAAATCATCTCAAATCAAGTATACATACTATAAAAAACTTAATGAACATATTTTAAGACCTTTTTAGACACATATGAGGCTCTAAGAATCTCAATTTATTTTCTGGGTCTTACAACACAATTCACATCAAGGTTTTGGAGGTCATTCCAAGAAGGGTTGGGAACCAAGGTGAAGTTAAGCACTGATTTTCATCACCAAACGGATGGTCAAGCTGAGCATACTATTCAAACCCTTGAAGATATGCTTAGAGTTTTTGTCATTGATTTCAAGGGAAATTGGGATAAACACTTGCCTTTGGTGGAGCTTGCTTATAATAATTGTTTTCACTCATCCATATCCATGGTTCCTTATGAATACTTTTATGGTAGGAGGTGTAGGTCTCCTATTGGATGGTTTGAAGTTGGGGAGTCTTCGCTTCTTGGTCCCGATATTATTTATAAGACTTTGGAGAAATTTTATATCATAAGGAACCAGTTGCAAACAACCTATAGTCTGCAAAAGTCTTATGACGATCATAGGAGAAGAGAATTACAGTTTGAAGAAGGTGATAAAGTGTACTTGAAAATTTTGCCTATGAAAATGGTGGTTAGATTCGGCAAGAAAGGGAAGTTGAGTCCTCGTTATATGCGTCCTTATGAGATCTTGCAAAGGGTTGGTAAGGTTGCTTATGAATTAAAACTCCTTAATGATTTGGCTTCAATTCATCCGGTTTTCCAAGTTTTCATGCTTACGAAGTGTATCGTTTATCCCGAGTCTATCTTCCTATTGAGGGTATTGGTGTAAAGGATAACCTCTCCTATGAGTAGGTTACGGTTGAAATCCTTGATCGTCAAGTGAAGAGGTCAAGGAACAATGAGGTGGCCTCCATAAAAGTATTATAGAGAAACCACCTAGTTGAGGGTGCAACATGGGAGGCGAAGGACGACATGAAGTCCCGTTATCCTCATCTCTTTCCTAATGAAGGTTAATTGTTCTTAATAATAATGAAAATAATGACTAAATTGAAAGTTTCTATGATTTGTGGTGAAGTTCTGCAAAACTGTGCATTTTGGGTGTCATTAAAGTGAAGTAATACTGAATTGTGCATAGTGACTTCAATATTTGCAATTCCTCTTGTTTTGAGATGTGTTGTGCATTTGGATATTGTGCGTGTTTATGAAATGATATTGAGCATTTTTTTAAGTTGAGTTTTGGAATAATTGAGTCATATATGGTATGTTGAGCTCATGTTGTTGTGAGAAGGAAATTCCTCATAATGTAATTTTGAGCCTTATTGTGTGGTAATAGAAGTTTTGAATTGCTTTGTGAAAATTATATGATTGAGGTCGTAAGTCATGTATTTTTGTATTGGTGATTGATTGGGATTCTAGTCTTGAGTCTATTCCTTCCTTACAAAAGATTTTAGTGTCATTCGGGGACGAATGTTCCTATGGGGGGGGGGGATAATGTAAATGTTCAAAAAATCTAAGACGTGTTGTAGAGCCTAACATAGATGTCAAAGGATTTAGACACTGTTTTAAGGTCCATATTAATGTATATAATTCCTTTAGAAGGTGTATAAATCAAAACGTCAAAAAACGTCGATGACGTCCGGGAACTAGTTCAATGAGGTACTAGCGTGTCTTAGCCTATTGACTAGCTTTTCGGACTCAGAAATTGATAAATTTTGGTGGAAGGGTGTCTAACATGTATTACGGTTGATTCATAGTCGAAACGGCCAGGTGCGACTCCCCAAGGACCAACCAAGGGCCCATAAGGAGGACCCTAGCATTTTGGGCTCAAAGACTGCCCAAGGCAGTGTCCACCAACGGATGCAACCCACGATCCGTTGTCCAATCGACGGGGCGTGGACTGCTTTCCATCGATGGAAACTTGGCCAAATTTTTGGGAGCCTGTTTTGACAAGTCCCTGAACTTAACGACGGACCAGCAGGACGGTTTGTCCCATGGTCCATCGATTTATACACGAGGCGTCGACGGGGTCTCGTGGGTGAGTAGCATGTTTTGCTGCTCATTTTAAGTTAGGGTGAGTTGATTAAATAGGTGGTTAATTAATTAGTTAGGGGTTTAGGGAAGACTAATTAAGTAAATTAACAACCTATATAAAGACCCTAAGTAAATTAAACTAACCTAAGACCTCATAATTCCCAATCCCATACTCTCTTCCTTTTATCTTCTTTCTCTCTCCCAAGTTGAAGAACACTGTAGAAGACAAGGTTAAGGTGGGTTCTAGGGATTAAATCACCAAGGTTTCTCCATCAATCTTCATGAAAAAATTAAGGTATGTGATTCTTTTAACCTTTGGGACTTCTTTCCCCAAAGAGTTCCTTCAAATTGATTTCAAAAGTTGAGTTTTCATGTGGGTCTCTGCCAATCTCGAAATTGATCTTTCAAACTGATTTGTTTATGGATTATTTTGATTCTATTGATTAGAATATGATGAATTATGGTTATATAACACTAATTCTTGATGGATTGGTCTAGTTTGTAGAAGATGACCTTTTCCCCTTAACCCTAGGTTGTGATCTTAGTGGGAATTGTGGAGTGTTGGTTCAATTGACTTGGTTATTGGTTGGATTACTATTCCATGATGTGATTGTATAAATTATGAATAGATTAAAAGTAGTTATAGTCCTATCATGCTAGTTTTTGAGTAATTGATCTAGGTTATGAAACATGTTATGAATTTGACCTAAGTCTCTTATCTTAAGATATGAACTAGTGATGAATTGTGATGTAGTGATTCAACTGGACTTGTTATCAGGTTGGTTATTCTGTGTGATGATATTATACCCATATGGGGTTGAGTTAAGGTTTAATGGTAAGACCTTGAAGATGAATTATGAAGGATGCTTGGTAAGTCTTGTGATCTCAACTCTTTACTTCAATTGTGGTTACTTGAGATTGAGTGAGGATGTTACATTGAATTATATCTTGTATTATGATTGATAGGGTTGGTATGATGTTGAATTAAAATGTCTTGAATATGGTTTGTGAGGTGTTGGCTAATATGTAAATTTTATAAGGATTGTGATAACTTATCAATGTTCCTTATCATGATGTGAATATGTAAATGTGCGAACCTCACCTATATGAATTATAATGAAAGGACTATACTCATACAATTCTTATTGAGCTATGATGATTATGATTATAAAAGGGATATATCCTATGACCAACATTAAGCAGTCATGATTAATAAAGACATTTCAAAAGGGACTTTAGCTTAGCACCGAGTGAACTAGAGTGAGGAGTGTCCCTTCCCACATAGGGAAGGTAGGATCACTAATATAATATTGAGGTTGGAGACTATAATGCATGTAGCATAAATAGGTCCCAACTATATCTCCTAGTTCTTGAACTATATTGCCCCCATAAGAATACTAGGTTGTGAATCCATGTAATTACTATATTCATGTTTTGATACTACCTTGGTAAGTTCTCAGTCTTCATTCTGTGTAGGGTTCCATGACACCGGATTCCACATTATCTCATGTGGTCTATGGCGGTTAAGGCAAGATGTTACCAAAAGGTAAAAATTAAATAATGAATGAACTCTAACTAGGATGACCTAAAGGGTTTAGCTTAGTCTAAGTATGGGTATGGTACTCTACCTATAAATTGCACTAGTTCACCTTGAAGGAGTCTTAGGAGATTGTTTTTATGTATGTATATGCTTATAAATGTAAATGATGATAATATGATGATTTACATATCTCCTAGTTCTTGAAATATGTTGCCTCCATAGGAATACCAGCTAGTGGATCCACCTAGAATGCTATGTTCATGTTTTGGTTCTACCTTGGCAAGTAGACCACCTTCTTTCGGTGTAGGGTTTCATGACATCGAATTCCATGTTTATCTCACATGGTCTAATGTTGGTTAAGGCGATTGTTCCCTCAAATAAAATGAATGACAAGTAAATGGACATTGAATAGATGACTTAAGGATTCTACTTAGTATAGGTAGAGGTATGTGACTCTACCTAGAAATTACACAAGTTGACTATAAGAGAAATCCTTAGATATTGTTTTCATGTAATATGAATATGAAATGTATAATGCTAATGATATGTGACATTTCTCTTATATGATGTTGGCTATGTTGATGAATATGTAACGGTCTATATTGCTATATGTGATAATGACTACTTATTCTATAAGATATATGAAGCAAGACATTTCTTATGGGATCGTATCTTGTTTACTTTGTTATGTGGGGTTATGAGGCCTCACATGATCATTGCACTTGTAAGATTGGGATGGGATTATTGGTAAATGTTTTGTATGTTATGTTTAAATGATCTAATAAACATGAAATTTTAATATGACTTTATGATGATATGTCTTTGGTTGTGATCAGGCTTTATGTTGTGGTGATCCTTATCTTTTATATGCTATCTTGTATGTGCATTAAAGGTTTTCAAACGACTTAGCATGCTTTCTAAAGAAATGGTCATTTTTCATGCATGTCCTTAAATGTTTATGTGCATATACCCATACTTAGTACATATGGAATACTAATCCCTTACTTTATATAACTACAAATGTAGGATTCCGCCATTGATGATTAAGAAGGTCGATTAAAGAAGCTTGGAACTCTTTCTTCAAGTGTTGGTAGGTCCTCATTTTCGGGGATGCTACTTTTTCATTATACTAGCTTATGAAGACTTCAGTATTTTAAGAGATACTCGTTATTCCTTTTTATCATTTGGATTCTATTGTAGTAAGGCCTATATGGCTTATTGAGTTTGTATTGGCTAAGTCCAACACTCGTATTCTTTAGATGGTTTTTATGTGAGATAGCTTTTACACTTTCATATGTATGTTTATCATATTGCTATAAGAAGGGCATAAGTAAGCTTCTATGTGAGAGGCATAAGTATACCTTACTTAGTATATGTAAAAGTTTTTCATTTTTCCGCATTTTTAACTGATGATATGTTATGACGAATGGTAAGGGCTTGTCTGAGTCCTCTAAGAGTACGACGATGCTGGTCGCGACTGGGGCTGCTCTCCGGTCATGACAAGTTTTTGATCAATATTTTATGATTGAATTGATGTTAATACAATATTTTAAGGCTAAAATCTCTATGAACCCATGCAAATTATGAAATCCTAATTTTTGCTCTAATATGGGTGATTTGATCATGACTTCATAGTATTAAATTCTTATGTAGATTGTAATGGGCTATTGATATAAGTATGGATTATGTTAGATTGTTATATAGGCTGCCTTAATTTTATAATTTCCATATTGAATCTTGTTGGATCATTGTATGGTTTGATCAATGGGTTGTAAGGGTGTTTATGGATATTAGTAAGAGCCTTTATGAATTGAATTGGTTTGAATGCCTAAGGATTTGTGGTGATGGTGAGGGAATGGTGGTAAGATGACCTAATTCTCTATATATTGTGTAGTAAAGGTATTAAATTGTGTTGATTAGTATGGTCCACTTATGGTGGCGGTGCTTATGTGTTATAATCATTATGAACATGTCCTTGTCAACATTTTTATGAGAATTATAATGTTATTATGTGATGACTTGTATATGATCAATGTGAAGAATTATGTGGTATATGTGAATATGTGAATGAAGTGTGAACTCTCAAATTAAACTATATGTGATCATGATAGACTAGGGTGAGGTCTCTATCTCTGTTACTAGTTTATATTGATAGGTTGACGTGGTTTCTCCTACATGATACTTGAACACTACTGTATATATGATATGAAGGTGATGTGTGTGTCTTTATAGGTAGACTATTTCCCTCTACTTGATATGTGTTAAGAATGTGAATATGAGCATCTTGACTTAGTGGGCTTATGCAACTTTGTCTTGTATGTGTCTGAATGAATGTTGAATGAAAGTTTAGGATCGGTACACCTAAGAAGGTGCCCTTCTAAGCATGACTAATACATGGAATCTTCTATATATAATGAAGGTTAAGATATCCTTGAAAATGAAAGTCGCAATACAATCCTTCTTGTGTGAATAATAGACTTAGGGATAGGTTGGACAGAACGACATGAAACCATTTCTAAGAAAGTCATTGATCTATCCTTATTGACCATTGAGTGGAAGCCCTAGAGGACCCATCTTTGGTAGGTGCATTATGGATATGTAATGACTAAGAGATCGTACCTTTTCATATGCTCTTATGTGATTGAACTTAATCTATGAGAAACAAGGCTAAGCACTGACTGAATAGGCTTGTGGTATTATCTCTACTTGAGAAGGAGAATATAGTAAAAAGAAGACCTTGATATTCCTTAACCATGTGCCGGCATGGTTTGTGTCCTAGTTCTACACTTTGCAAGAGAACATCCTTTCTCGGAGTAGGGTAGACTCATGATTCCATGCCTAGCTAGTATGGTCTATGTCAGTTAATCCCTATTCTTATCATGTGGGATACATTATAGTGTTAGAGTAGTTCTACAACATTTAGGAAGTTGAATGGGACACTATCTATACATGGCACGAGTAGTCTTTGAAAATGCTAGTATGTAGGTTCCCTAGGTCTTATCTAAGACCATTTTGTGAAGTCTTTCATTGATGAAATGTCTCTTAGTTGACTTAATGAAATATTATGACTTAAGCTAAGGTATATTGAATTGCATGGTTCCTATCTAGGGTAGCTTTGAGGGTTAACAACCACCATGATAGGTTCCTACCTTCCCAGCTATACCAGGAATGGTTTGCCTAGCCCTTTGAAGGCCTCCCTTCCCATCTGCTTTGGCTATTGGTCTAGGGTGGCTTAGGTAGGCTTGGAGAGGGTGTATGGGCAGTCTCTTCATGTCTTACTTAGGTGAATATTCGAGTAACTTTCAGTGGTGAGTTAATGTACTGAAAATAGAATAATCTTATCTTAGGTACTCTTAATGATTATTTAGGTGTGCTTGAAGAGGGTGTATGGGTAGTCTCTTCTTGTCTTACTACAGTAAGTCTTAGGATAACCTTTTGTGGGATGTTTATATGCTTGTATGAGTTGAAGTTATTTTAATGCTATATTTTGGATTACATGGAATGTGTTTTATATGTGAATCTTGATGTGTTGAAAGTGGTTCTTATACTTATGTTGTGAAGTTTTCTTCAAAAATATAATAAAGAGCATGTTATATGCAAATGTCCATTTTAGCATGATTTTATTTCTTATCACCTACATAGTACATACAATCTGCTAATTCCATATGTTGTTTACTTCTAAAGGTGTAGGTGGCAATTGAGAGGAGTCATTTTAATTGAAGCTTTGATATGAGCATCCGTTCAAGCAAGTTGTGGTATGTCCTCAATTGATTCGAGGACATTGCTATGTTTAGCTTTCTATTAAAAAAAATTATATTAGACTTTGATGTTTTCTATTCTAATTATGTATGGACTGTTACCAAATATATTCGTGAGTCTATGATGGTTACTATGAGACTAAGCAATTTCTATTGTTTTCTATAAAACAGGTTTGTGATGTTGTGAAAAGTTTTAATTCCGCACTATTTTTCATATTTATATACGATGAATGATGTCTAAGGGCTTGTAGAAGACCTCCCAGATTTTGAGTACGCCATGTATTTACTTGAGGATACTATTTCTTCTAGGGTATACCCTTTAGTCTTTACACATCAAAAGGCTCAATATGAAAAAATGTTCAAATTACACATAGGCATGTTCAACATTATCACTCAAGAGGAAAATAAGTAACTCATACTAAATGAACATAGATCATGAGTAATGTAAATCAACAAAATTGTTACACTTGGAAGTTCAATGACCTAGTCTGGAGCCTCACTTGATGAACAATGCAAAACCAATATTTCTAAGATTAAAAAGAGGTAATTAACTTAATTAGGAAGTGTTTGAATAAAAATGCCAAGAAACGACAATGACGTCCGGAGATTAATGAAAATGAACTAGTGTGCCTTTAATGTGTTTCGATGGGTTTTTAAAGTCGTATAAAAGTCAAATTTGGTGAAAAGGGTTAGAATAAACCTTAATGTATGTTTAGAGTCGAAACTTCCAAGTACAACTCAAAAAGATCATGGGGAATGGAACAATTTGGGTCAAAAGCCCATATTTGATCTTATATTTTTGCTTTTATCATATTTTATTTTCTTGGGCCTAAGCCTTGCAAAGTTTTCCTTATTAATATGTTTAGTCTAGGACGGGTACTCAAGATGACAAAATGGGTCAAAAACCCAAAAGAAATGGGTCCAAATACCGGTCCATGCAGACAAATAACCTGGTTTTTGACCCAACCATGTCTCTCTCTTTCTCTCTCTTTTACCTTATTGTCTATTTTCTTGCGTTTATTTGTCGCTAGTTTAAAGTTAGAAAACTCCAAATCCCCATCGAATGCCATTATGTTTTAGCATCTTAAAATTGAACCAAGTTTAAATAGTTTAAAATAATATTTTTTTAAATTTATAAGTTTCGCTTAGATAAAAACTAAGAAACTCGCTTTCAAACGACCTTCAATAAATTTTTATAAGTTTAGCGTTTTAGCCAAATATTTTAGTTGTTGGATAACCGTATTGAGCGGATATTTTAGGTGCTTAACACCATCCTAAAATATAAATAGGAATCCCCGAACCCCCCTTAAAAGTTTTAAAATGATTTTTTTTGTTTAAGTCTTTTTAAAACAATAGTTTTCTTGATTGTTTTTTAAAATTAAATGGCGACTCTCCGAAAGTCGAAAAAATTCTCTACACTTATATTTTTTCGATAAAACAGAAATGGCGACTCCACTGGGTATTAAAGGATTCTAACCTTAAAACTGACATTATTTGGCTATGTGTATAATTGTTTATTTGTTTACTTTATGTCATTATTGAAACTGTTGCATTCATGGCATAACATCTTCCGTCAAACGACGATTATTTTCATTTCAACTTAAAGGAAGATTATGCGGATTCGCAGTCGTTCATTAACAAAAAAATTTATCGGGGCACCCTGGCGAGTGTAGTTGGCTACTTGATAGTCAACGATCGTTAACTGTCCCAGCCTAAGTAGTCCGTTTGGGTTACCCTTTCCACTCTAAATACAACCCACTCCTAGTTAAACTAAGATAGAGCGAAACCCAATCCCAAAAAGTAGCGCATTGGCCTAAGACGACCCAACACCCAAGAAGTGTTAGGACCATTAGAAAGACCTCCTTGAGTCCAAAGATCCCATGGCTCGATAAGGACGATCATATTTGTGTGTTAAATCTGAAAGATGTATTGCGTGTTTAACTATTTTTTGTATCGTAGGGGGCGGTGGCAACTAACTAGTTGTATGTTTTTGTAGATGTCGAGTCAATTCCTCAGTTTCAACATTATCACCAAGACACGAGACATTCTCCGCTATGGTGGGACAACCTCAAAGATTGTCAAAAGAGAGAAATCTCGATTCAACTGGATCACTTACCTTCGATAATGGACTTCAGGGTTTGGCCCACGTTTATCGAGGTTATCACTCAGTTATGGGACGATAAGAAGATGGTTTTTCAATTTAGATACGTCGAAATAACACCGACACTAGAAGAAATAAAGGATTGTCTTGACTCTATCGAAACATGTGGCAAGAGGAAAAAATGTCACGATCATCACATCCTTTGCCAGATAGGCCAACTAGTGAAGAATTGAAAAACATGTTATTTCTGGTGAATGTGAACTGATTGGAAGTCCACGATATACCTGAATGAATTCCATAATCACAACACTTGGAGGCAAACTCAGACTATTGATTTCTCTGCATGCCTTTTAGTAACGACGGTTTTCCCTAAGGATGAAGGAAAGGAGATCGACACCCGGGTCGTGATGGTAGTGGATGCCATCTTCAGAGGAATTGGTAGAAAACAAGAAGAAAAGAAATAATGTAGTTTGGCCCCAGTCATTTTGGACGACATTTATCGATCCTTGAGCTTGTGTAAGAACGGGTTCCCATTTTTCCAAGGCTACAACATTTTGCTTCAGTGGTGGATGACTGAGCATCTCTGCAAAAAAGACAGTGCCCAACCACAAGAGTTGGCCAAACCAAGCCAGACAACTCCCTTTGATAATTATGAGTTCTATCTAAGCATCCGCAGGTTCCCAATCCATACTACCAAGGATGCGTGGGCGAGGGTATTTTATAATCTAAGAGTAAGAGATGTACAGTGGATGTTGCCGAACTTCATGTCATAGAGGATAGCAGCGCAAGGGGCCAAACTTCCCTTCTTGATCCTTCCCGGCATCAGAGGATTGCGACCCTACAACCCAGCTAGGGTGATGCGTCAATTATGTAGAACACAAATCACACCTGTCCAAGGAGATGCTAGCCCCTTTGTAGTAGACTACAGCGGGTGCACTAAAATACCTTTTGCAAAGATCATCCTCCAAGAATGGGTTGGACGTGTCAACATGAAATGGGGTACGGCTTAAAACAAATATGAAGCTGGGTATGTCGACGAATACAAGACATGGTTGCAGAATGATCTGTTTGGTGTAGTAAACCTAACACCACGCACAGGTCGAGAAATTGAAGACGTACAGACAAGGCTTCAGATCCATGCATACCATTTTTAGTAAGAATTTCATCAAAGGGAGAAAGAATTTCAGTGAAAGGAGTGAGAGTACCAGTCCCGAGAGTTAGAAAGTCATAGGTTTTTGGCTGTGATGTCACAAGAGCTAGCTGATGCAAGGGTTTGTCTGATGCCTTTGGATGCAACCCTGGACGAGCAGATGAACACTCTACAAATCGTGCCGACATCTTCCAAAGCTCTGTTTGCTGAGCCGTACGTGTTAACAAGCAAGTTAATCATCCACGAAGAAGTAGAGAAAGCCAGAGGACGAGCATAGCCATCAACCTTTTAACTCCCCTGTGTGGGATTGTTTTCTATCTGTATTTGCATTCCACTTCGTGAAAATGTACCATGTTTTGGTTGAAACTGTGTAACGGACGTTAGGATTTTATGAAAAGTTTATTTTAGGGGGTGCAACAATATGTTTCAAATAATGCAATGCATCCTTCAGATTCGCTAGGCCTACCTTTGGCACAAAAGGGTCACATGCATGATTAGGACGCGATATATGTGCTATTTAACTGCTTATGTGTTGTGTTGCTGCGAATGAGGATATCGGAAACCCACTCCTTCCTAGAAATTTCCAAAATATACACATAAGTCACTGTTACAAAATGTCCGACCAAAATTTCCGAGTCTCAAGTTTCTCACTCAAAAGACACTTACATACCCCAAATCCTAAAACATTACCCTACTGTATTAGGAAAAGCAAATCACTACTATGGATAAGGGTAAGAATATCCATATGGAGCTCACTGGAGAGGAGTTACAGAGGAAAACAGAACAAATCACGCGGAAAATTCATGAGGTCAGAGAAGAAGGACATAGGGTCAAAGTTGCCACATCGGTCTACAAAGCCTCGACTACAGCACTGGATGAGGATTTGGTGTCAAAAAAGAAAAAGAAGAAAAACATTGAGGCAGAGAGAGAAGATTTAAGCAAGAAGTTGGTATGCTTCGGCTAAGGATTCAGGAAACGGAAGCAAGAAAAGCAGAGATAGATTCAGAAACAGCAAGTCTGTTAGCCCGAAATGTGTCACTGGAAGAAGAACTGACAGCATAAATGGCGGAATTCATCACTATGAAGGAGAGAATGTCTGCAGTAAGGAAGAAGAACAAGTTGTTCCACTGTAACATGATAGACAAACTTCAGAAGATGCGCGGGAAATACTCTATCCGCGAGGAAGAGGCTAGTGGTGGTCCAGATGACACTCATCCTTGAGCGATTGGCGAAGACGTTGACGAGGAAATTATCTACAAGCCTCCATGTTTAGGCCGTCTGAGAGGAGAAGACAGATGGATCACTCTTCCGGCCTATGAGCCAACACATCATGTGGGAGCGAGGGTCCTGACTTGCGCTTTTTTGTATGAGCATCTTGGATGGGCACCTCAAGAAAGATCATTCTCACTTTTGAGCAAGAAAACTATTCGATAGTGTGTGCCTTCCACCCAAATCAGCGAGGACACACTATAGAGGAATGCGTGCAACTCAAAATGAGGATTTTCCACCAGATCGACATTGGGGATATCCCGCACATATGGGGTAATAATATTGTTCTCACTTATGATCCGTCAGAGCCAATTGAGCTCACTCAATTTGTTTGCCACTACTTCACTCTGTTCAAAGAATCTATGTTGCATGTCTACATGGATTTGGTCAAGAATGGGGTCTTAGCCTCCCTCCACGATGATGATAGAGGCCTCGATCCCTTTGGGGGAGAAGTCTTCAAACCTTGCACTTATCATCATGCCATAGACCATAGCCTTTCAAGGTGTCCTGGATTTTGCTACCACCTCGAATCCCTCGTCAACATGGGAAAGATTCGAGTCGAGTTTGTTCCTCGTGACTATGCGGCATACGAGAAGAAAAAATGACCAAGACGTAGTCGTTATTTTATCATCAAAGCTCTGTTGTCTTTCAATTTCCTTTGTAACTAACCTAAATGAATGATTGAAAATCAATGTTTTATTTTATGCTCGAACTACGTTGGGCCTGAATTCTCCTTTTGAGATACGTAGGCAGCCTTTTAAGGCCCGGCCCCTATCTTTAAAAAATTTCATCCCCCCCCTTTATGTTACAAGGAAATATGAAGACCAGATCAACTGACATCAAAGAACAGGTGCAAGAAGACCGTAGCTCAACGTGATTTAGCCTTTCCGAGATAGTGTCAAACTAAAAACAAGCAAACTCCTACTTATTAAAAAATATGTTTCCGTCCTTACTCGTGGGTCGAAGATATCCTCAAACATAACAACTTGTGTGTTTATCTGCTCTCTGTGTGATGTTATGCATTTCGTATTCTGAATCTAAACAGACAAATCTGCCTTTGAGTTGTTTTCCTTCTCAGGTACTTTGAAACTGATCTGTGTTGATTAATCTGGCAGATCACCCCTATTTTACCAGATCAAAAGGTTCCGCAGATTCCTTCCCTAGACAAAACTCGGACAGAGGAAAGACAGTCATGGGAGATAGTAACGAAGCAGTAAGTCTAACCGATGTTGTGGTGGCTCAACCGACTGTAGCGGATCAAAATGAGTTGATTCTGCAATTGATGCAATAGATTGCAGAAATGAGGGTAGAGATGCAGAGAAGACATTATTTTCCTCCACCAGGGTATAATTTTAATGCTGCAGATGGAAGGCCTCCTATCTACTTCCCTTCCTCAAACATGGATCCGATTCAGAATGTGCCACCTGCTAAGAATCCCTCTACTATAGACTTGACTACCCAAAATCCGCAATATGATTTCTCCTCCTACCAAACTCCACCACCTCCTTAGAACCATCATTTTCAAATGCCCCCTCCTTCTCAAAATACTCAATATCAAACCGCTCCACAACTGCAAAACCAAAGTCAAAATCCAAATCAGAATACTTTTAATCCCCAACATCCCACCACCACTTAAATCAGAATACTACTCCTCATATATATCCACAGAATTACCAAACCGCGCAAAACGCCCAGAGTCCTTCCGTAGCTCCACCCTTACCTAAAAGAACCACTTTCCAAATTCCCGTCCCTGCTGAGAACGACGTGCACGGTTCTGAGTTGGATCATTATGAGGAACAGGTAAGAGAATGGAGGGAGAAGGAAGAGGCAAAGGTGGATATAAAAGAGGAGATCAAGAAAGCCATGAAAGAGATCCAATGCGTCCCTGACATCGCCGGTCTTAGTTATGAAGATCTGTGTATTCATCAAAATCTGTAACTTCCAGAGGGGTTCAAGATTCTGAAATTTGATACTTTCGGAGGAGTGGGGAACCCTATGTCTCACCTGAGAGCCTACTGCGACTAGCTTGTTGGAGTTGGTAGGGATAAAACTCTATTTGATGCGGCTCTTCAGCCGAAGCCTGTGTGGAGAGGCTTTGGAATGGTTCACCTCCCACAAAACCAGGCAATGGCCTATCTGGAATGCTCTGGCAAAGTATTTCATTGAGCGATTTGCTTATAATGTAGAAATCGTTCCTCATCGATACTCTTTGGAGAAGATGAAGCATAAATCCACCGAGAGTTATAGAGAGTTTGCCTATAGGTGGAGAAAAGAAGCTTCAAGGGTAAGACCGCCTATGTCTGAAAAAGAAATTGTTGAAGTAGCGGGTGCAAGAGCTCGAGTATTACGAAAGAATCATATTGCTCGTGGGAGAAAGTTTGCCGAGATATCCAAGATCGGTGAAACTATCAAAGACGGCTTGAAAACAGGAAAGATAGCTCGTGTAGCAGCGTCGCCCGGATCTTTAGGATTATTGAAGAAGAAGAGAGAGGACGTTGCCGCTGTCTCGTATGAGGGGAAGAAAACCCCCAGAAGATCCTCCTATTCCAAGGTCGTTCTTGATTCTCTCAAAACTCCTACCAAGCTAGTCACAAAAAATAATCCTCCTCTAGTATACCAAAACCCTCCTCTAGTCTACCAAAATCCACCTCCAATTTACCAAAATCCATCTCCCGCTTACCATAATCAACCTCCACTTTATCAAATTCCATCTCCTCACTACCAAGGTGTTGCTCCCAACTGTGCTAACTGCAGTCGAGCTACAGAGCTTCCCCTCCTATTTACCAAGTCCAAGCTCGACTATACCAAAGTTGCCCTCAAAATTACCAAGCTACATTGCCAAACTACTAAACAAATCCATATCCCAGAAATCAAGCTCCCCGTCCCAACAACACAAATTATCAACAAATGCCTCCTCCATAGGGCAGTTATGATCCACTGCGACCTAGATTTGAGAAGAAACCTTCGAAGAACTTCACTGCACTCACCGAAAGCCGAACAAAGTTATTCGAGCGACTGGCTGCGAACGGATATATCCGCCCAGTAGGGCCCAAACCAGTGGATACCAGTTCTAAGTTCTATAAGCCAGAGCAAAGATGTGCTTATCATTCCAACAGCGTTCGGCATGATACTGAGGATTGTATCAACCTCAAGCACAAAATTCAGGATCTAACTGACTAAGAGGTGGTCTCTCTCCAACCAGCTGCACCTAATGTCAACACCAACCCTTTGCCGAATCATGGTAGTGGCAATATTAATATAATAGAGACAGATGATGATTGGTGCGTGACAAAAATGATAACTCTAATCGTTTATTACAAGTTGGAAAGGTCTATGGCTTCGTTGAGCATCAAAGAGAAAAAAGAGTTCGTTATCCTGACACCCGCAAAGGTTGTTGCCTTGGTGTCATGGAAACTCTTGTCAGGCCAAAATTTGTGATTGAAACTGCTGCTGCTCAGGGAATGACACGATCTGGGAGATGTTATACTCCAGAAGAGCTAGCTTCAATAAGCGAAGGCGAGGCAGAAGAAAAATCAGGGTAAAAGTCCAATAAGCGAAGGCGAGGCAGAGGAGTTTTTGATAAAGATGCAGCCAAAAGATTATTCGATTGTTAAGCATTTGGAGAAGACTCCAGCCCTGATTTCCATGTGGGCCCTGCTGATGAGTTCTCAATCACACAAACAGGCCTTGATAAAGGCTCTCGATGATACATATGTGCCAGTGGGCACGAGCAGTGATAACGTGTCCGCTATGATCCACCAAGTTATTCGAGGGCATTGAATCATCTTTTGCGATGACGAGTTGCCTTTTGAAAGGAGGTCCCACAACAAGACGTTACCTATCACTGTCGTCTATCATGAAAAGGTCATAAATTGCGTCTTGGTGGATGATGGATCCGGTCTGAACAAAATGTCCATTTTCGATATTGAAGCAATTATGATTTGACTTGGAAAAGTTAGAGCAAAACCAAGTCAACGTGAGAGCCTTTGATGGGGTTCAGAGAGACACATTGGGAACGGTAAATCTGGTCATCCAAATGGGTCACGCAGAATTCAGCGCACAGTTTCAAGTCTTAGATATTGACACGAGCTATAACCTTCTTCTGGGAAGGCCTTTCATTCATATGGCTGGAGCTGTGCCTTCTATTCTTCATCAAATGATAAAACTCCTTTGGAAGAGCGAAGAGCTGGTTATTTATGGAAGGTTGTCACTCCGGCAGACAGGCGCCGATTATCGATAAAGTGTCTCGAGGTACTGATTTCTACACGGTGGAGCTGGTAAATTCCACCGGTGAAGACTTTTCCGCACAGCCTCCCATGCCTTCCGTGTACAAGATGATCTCTACTGTGATGTTGTAGAGTGGATTTGAACCACGTTTTGGATTGGGAAGGAATTCCCAAGGAATTGTTGAGCCCATTCAAGTTCCTATCAAAGGAGTAAGATATGGTTTGGGGTAGTCCCCATAGATGATGATATGAAGGCGAAGAAGAAGATTGATCAAGCATTGGCTAAACCAATCCCTCATCTGTATCAATCCGAGCATGACGACCTTGGGGAAGGAATCTGTGGCTTTTTCGAAGAAATTGATGCTGTTATTGAGGAATAGGTCGACCTAGCAGGATTCCGCGATGCTGAGCCTGGGGAGATGCTGCAAAATTAGACCTCCACGCCGATTCTGATTCCCCCAAATCCTTGGTAGAAGGGCATAATTTATGCATATTTAAATCGGTGGTAGTACGGAAGAGGCCCGAGACCCACCATTTTTGTATTTTTTCTTAATTGCGTGAATTTTAAAATTTCCCGTGATGTCTGAAAAAGGCAACATGGCCCTTTGCCATAGCCAAAGTCTGCATTATTTCCTATTTAATTGAAAACCTCTTTTATTGAAATTTGCTTATTTACTTACTTGTTATAGTTTTACTTGTCTAACTTCGTCTATTTATGGTTTCAGTAATATAAGTTTTAAACCTGCCAGTGTCATGTCACGTCACTAGATGAACGAACAAAGTGAGGCAGGTGATTACGAGGTTGATGATTATGAAGAGTAAAATGATGCATCAGAGTATGTTGCCGAGGAATTTCGACAGTTTGAAAACCACATAAGCCGAATTTAGAGGAAACTAAAACTGTAAATCTAGGAGACCAGGAGTATGTCAAAGAGATTAAAATCAGCATTCACTTGGATAAAGCTCAAAAAGAGGTCCTGATGCATTTACTCACTGAATACACTGATGTGTTCGTCTGGGAAGTCGGCGACATGCTAGGGCTGAGTACCAGTGTTGTGTCTCAGAAATTGCCAATTAATCCAGGGTTCAGTCCAGTGAAGCAGAAAACTCAGAAATTCAAGCCTGAGTTGAGTTTAAAGATTAAAGAAGATATCACCAAACATATAGAGTCTCGATTGGTGGAAGTGACACAATATCCGACTTGGTTGGCCAATGTTGTCCCGGTTGCCAAGAAAGATGGGAAGATCATAATTTGTGTCGACTATAGAGATCTCAACAAGTCCAGCCCGAAGAATAATTTTCCGTTGCCAAATATCCATATTCTGATCGATAACTGTGCTAAGAATGAAATGCAGTCATTTGTGGATTGTTATGCAGGTTATCATCAGATTTTGATGGACGAGGAAGATGCAGAAAAGACAGCTTTTATTACACCTTGGGGTGTATATCATTACATGGTGATGCCGTTTGGCCTCAAGAATGCTGGTGCTACTTATAGGAGGGCTATGCATCCATATTTCATGATATGATTCATAAGGAGATTGAGGTGTACGTAGATGACGTCATAATCAAGTCTCGCGAGAGTTCGGACCACTTGACACATCTAAGGAAGTTCTTTGATCGTTTGTGTCGTTACAACTTGAAATTGAATCCCGCTAAATGTGCTTTTGGAGTTCCAGCTGGAAAGTTATTTGAATTTATAGTTAGCAGAAGGGGTATTGAGCTCCATCGTTCTAAGATTAAGGCAATTCAAGAGTTACCTTCGCTGAAGACGAGAAAAGAGGTGATAAGTTTCTTAGGGAGGTTGAACTACATCAGTCGATTCATAACTCAATCAACCATGGTGTGTGAGCCTATCTTCAAGTTGTTGAAGAAGGACGCTCCGACAAAGTGGACTGAAGAGTTTCAAACTGCTTTTGATGCTATCAAGAACTATTATTCCAATCCACCCGTACTGGTTCCTCCTCAAGAAGGGAGTCCATTATTGTTGTATTTGTCCATCTCAGATAGTGCATTCGGATGCGTACTTGGTCAACACGATGAGACAGGGAAAAAGTAAAGGGCTATCTATTACATAAGCAAGAAGTTTACTCCATACGAGTCTCGCTACACTCTTTTGGAGAGAACGTGTTGTTCTTTGACTTGGCTCGCCCAGAAGTTGAGACATTATTTGTCTTGTTATACTACATACCTCATTTCCTACATGGACCCGCTGAAGTATATTTTCCAGAAGGCGATGCCGACCGGAAAGTTAGCTAAGTGGAAAATGTTGTTGAGTGAATTTGATATTCTTTACGTGACTGAAAAGGCAATAAAGGCACAGGCCTTGGCTGATCATCTTGCAGAAAATCCTGTTGATGAAGAATATGAATCGCTCAAGACTTATTTTCATGATGAAGAAGTATCATTTGTGGGTAAAGATATTTCTGAAATGTATCCTGGATGGAGATTATTCTTTGATGGAGGGGCAAATCACCAAAGAAAAGGTATCGGAGCGGTTTTAGTGTCAGAATCTGGTCAGCACTATCCCATGTAAGCTATACTTTGATTTAATTGCACTAACAACATGGCTAAATATGAATCTTGTGTTCTTGGTCTGAAAATGGCCATCGACATGAATGTCCATAAGTTGTTGGTTATTGGAGATTCAGATCTATTGATTCATCAGGTTCAAGGAGAGTGGTCCTTGAAGAACCCGAAGATTATACATTTCATGCAGTACGCACAGAAGTTGTGCAAAAGATTTCGTAAGATCGAGTTTAGACATACTCCAAGAATACAAAATGAATTGGCCGATGCTCTTTCCACCATCGCTTCGATGATTAAACATCCAGATACTGCATTTATTGATCCTCTGGATATAGAGCTTAAAGAACATCCAGTCCATTGTTCACATGTTGAAGTAGAACTAGACGGTTTGCCATAGTATTTCGATATAAGGAAGTATTTAGAGTTCGGGAATTATCCTGAAGATGCAACATCCAACCAGAAGAAGTCGATACGCCGTATGGCCATTAATTTTTTCTTAAGTGGAGAAGTCCTTTATAGGTGGACTCCAGATTTGGGTCTTCTAAGCTGTGTCGATGCTGTTGAAGCTGCGAAACTTATTGAACAGATACACGCTGGAGTTTGTGGTATGCATATGAATGGGCTCACTTTGGCAAGGAAGATCCTGCGAGCCGGTTATTTCTGGATGACTATGGAGAATGATTGTTGCAAGTTTGTGCAGAAATGTCATAAATGTCAAACACATGGTGATTTGATCAGGGGCCGCCTCACGAACTTAATGCTATAAGTTCACCTTAGCCGTTTTTGGGTTGGGCCACGGATGTCATCGGTCCGATAGAGTCAGCCGCTTCTAATAGACACATATTTATTTTGGTTGCTATTGATTATTTCACCAAGTGGGTGGAAGCAGCTTCGTACAAGTCGGTAACAAAGAAGGTTGTAGCTGATTTTTTACGCAACAATTTGATATGCAGGTTTGGAGTACCAGAATCCATCATTACTGATAATGGTGCAAACCTCAACAGTCAAATGATGAGAGATGTATGTGAGCAGTTTAAGATTACTCACCGAAACTCAACCGCTTATCGTCCTCAAATGATTGGAGCTGTAGAGGCTGCCAACAAGAACAACAAGAAGATCCTGAGGAAAATGATCGACAATCACCGAGGTTGGCATGAAATGTTGCCATATGCTTTGTTGGGTTACCGAACAATTGTCAGAACATCGATTGGAGCCACTCCATATGTGCTAGTGTATGGAACAGAAGCAGTCATACCTGCCGAAGTTGATATACCCTCACTGAGAATCATCCAAGAAGCTGAATTAAGTAATGCTGAATGGGTCAGTAAGCGGGTTGATCAGTTAACCCTGATTGATGAAAAGACAATGGTTGCTGTCTGTCATGGCCAGTTGTATCGACAGAGAATGATTCGTGCTTTCTACAAGAGAGTTAGAGCCAAATTTTTTGAAATTGTGCAGTTAGTACTTAAGCGCATTTTTCCTCATCAAGATGAGTACAAAGGAAAATTTGCACCGAATTGGCAAGGTCCCGACATGGTTCGCAAAGTATTATGTGTAGGTGCTTTGGTCCTGTCGGAGATGGATGGCACCGCATGGCCGAAACCGATCAACTCATATGCTGTCAAGATATACTACGTGTGAAGCTTCAGTTTGTATTTCTGTTATTTACTTGTAGTCGTTCTGTTTGCTTGTATTTGCCTTGTTTTATATTTTATCCCCCATTGTAATGAACTATGTCTTACCTGAATTCTCAAGAATGAGATACGTAGGCATCATATGTCGGCCTCAGTCACCCCCATTTATCCCTTTAAATATTTCTTTGTATTTGAACTACGTTCGACCTGAATTCTCAAGAATGAGATACTTAGGCGGCCTATGTCGGCCTCGGTCGGTTTGTTTGAAAAAATTATTACTTGTGCTAACCTTTGAGGGGAACTACGTTTGACCTGATTCCTGCCTCAATAGGACACGTAGGTGCCACAAGGGTTCGGTCATATTTACCGTAAGATTTCTATTTCTCTTTACAATAGAAACTGAGACAAAATTTTTGAGAGGGACTCAAAAATTCTCAAGAAGAAGATACTTCCTCAGAAAATCAAGACTGAAGATATTTCAAGATTTGCAACTGGGACAGAATTTTTGAGAGGATCTTTAAATTCCGCGATTTACTCAGCGACAATTGAAAGATAAAGCCGATACAGTTAACTGGGACAGAAATTTTGAGGGTGGCCTCAAAATTTCAACATGGGTGTATCGACAAGTCTAGAGTGGTTTTGAATACTCCCCAACGAATAATCAGATATACCCCCAAGCATTAGGCTCAAAGAAGTTCGCTAAGCCTAACGTGACATGACACTTGGTAGTGGCCTTTTTCAAAATACTACTTCTCGAAAATTTATTTTTCTTAAAAGTTTTTCCTTTATGTTTCATTTGTTTTGGCATAAATATATTGTCTTATCTATCAAGAGTTGGGAGATCAGGAATATCAACCGGAGATAGCAGGAAAAGGAGCAGACAAATGAAGAAATTGACATAGATCCATTTGTTTAAAAACTAACAATTTTTTTGTGGACGCAGGTTTATAACTTTGCTTTGATATCAGCTAATTCCTCTTATCGATGAATATGGAGAAGTCAAGGGAGGAGAAAGCTCTCCCAAAAATAAGAAGTTTTCCTAGATGCAAGAATCATTTATATTGCTTATGCTAGAGACTTGAGAATATGAATGGTCTAGTTTATCCGATTTCCAACAACATGAAGTCTATAAGAAACGTCCAGCTAGATTCGAAGGTGAATCAAGCAAAAATATCAAGAAAGAGTTTACGGTTTCTGTAAAATACGTCATCTGCATCACATTATCAGACACGATAGTGTCGCTACCTAGAGGAGTCATTTATTTTATTGTCGATCAAGACAATACACTACCCGGAGGGGTCATCAAATTTATTGTCGATCAAGATGATACACTATCTGTAAAGTCATTGTACCGTTATTGTCATTTGAGATGATATGATTATCCAGAAGGCACCAAGAAGATAACTATGTTGCTCGATTGAAGCACTATGTTCATTTGGTACCATGGCTGACATCGCGAGTTAATATTCCTGCATCGCGAGAAGATATTCATGCCTCGCAGAAAATCATGCATCGCGAGTCAATATTCAGGCCCCGCAGAAAATCATTCATCGCGAGTCAATATTCATGCATCGCGAGTCAATATTCATGCATCACGGAAGATCAAGCATCGTGCGTCAATGCATCGCAGAAGATCATGCATCGCGAGTTAATGTATCGCGGAAGAACATGCATCGCGAGTTAATATTCATGCATCGCGGAAGAACATGCATTGCGAGTCAATATTCATGCATCGCAAAAGATCATGCATCACGAGTTAATACTCATGCATCGCGAGTTAATATTCATGCATCGTGAAAGACCTGCATCGTGAGTTAATATTTATGCATCGTGAGAAGATATTCATGCCTCGCACAAATTCATGCATCACGGGACGATATTCAGGCCCCGCAGAAGATCATGCATCGCGAGTCATTATACATGTATCGCGGAAGATCATGCATCATGAGTCAATGCATAGCGGAAGATCATGCATCGCGAGTTAATACTCATGCATCGCGAGTTAATATTATGCATCTCGAGAAGATTTCATGCGTCGCAGAATTATGCATCGCGGGAAGATATTCATGCCTCGCAAAAATTTATGCATCGCGAGAAGATTTCATGCCTCGCTGAAATTATCTATGGCAAGAAGATATTCATACCTCGCAGAATTTATGCATCGCGGGAAAATTTCATACCCCGCAAGAAATCACTCATCGCGGGAAGATTTCATGCCACGCAAGAAATCATGCACTGCCAGAGAAGGAATCGTGCATCTCAAGAGAAATATTTACCCCTCAACGTCAACTGCATTCTTTTATTTTGATAAAAGAAAACGTCGAAGACGACATCAAGAGAAATATCAACACTGCATCAGCATTTACTTATTTTTACATCAAATACAGAGCACATTGAAGATTATATTGCAAGCATAAGACATAAGCTTTATTTGCTTTACGTCAAACCGATCGAGTTGACGTTAAACGTCGAAGGAGAGCAACTAAGTGTCAACGCGGTAATAGACACTATCTCCCATTTGAATTGCAATTTTATACTAATGAGTCTTATCTCAGCCTTTGTCGAGAGCATCCGAAAGGATGAATTCTCCAAAAACAAAATCACAGGTGCGGGCGACATCAAAAAGGATGCAGCACAACGTGGAACTTTTTCTTAGCAGCGAACTGGGACATAGTCCAAAGAGGAATATCGAACTCTTAGGACGCGAGCGGAGGAGCGACTTCCACCGTAATCAAACCACACCCCTATCAGAAGGCATGTGGGTTTTTCTTTGGGTTTTGTCAGTTTCAATTTCTCATCCAAAAATTTTGGTATCCGCCGGAAGTAAGTTTCCAATCTAAGTGACGATGCGCCAAGAGCTTTGGAAATTATATCCGTATCAGATCTTAATTATGGGTGTGAAGCGCGCCACATTCATGGCTAAGAGGTTAAAAGCCTCCTTTTCATACTCATTTAATTTGTCATTTGTCCGAAACCAAAGGTTATCTAGCATAACAGATTTCCTTTTACATCGATTGAGTCGTACTACAAGCAGCCTGATTCCTAAGAATTAAGGATATGTAGGCTAGTTCAATGCTGAAAACTTGGTTGTATTCCAACATTCGATCTTAAATATTACTCTCAAGCATTTCGATCCCCTCATAATCCGGTGTCGAGATGGCTTTTGAATTCCTTCAAATCGTGCGTTAAATCTAGCGTATCGAAGTACACGTGGCCTGAGTTCTCATATAACCTGAGATATGTAGGAAATCCATTTCAAAGGTCCGGCCATAACTCCTAAAGCCCGTACCAAAATCCCTCTCCTAAAAGATGAATGTGGGGTTAGTCAAAATTGGCTCGATCAATTTCATTTTCCTCGAATTTCTTGCATCAATCCGAGTAAAACGAGGGACAATTGTTGACACCCAATTTTGACCCTCCCCGATATAAATTAACCGACGAGCTTCTGAATTCTAAAACTATTTGAAATAATTAGTCTTTATAAAGTTCAAAATATTTTGCAAATTATCTTTAAGACAATCTTTACTTTTTTATATTTGTTTAGCAATATATACATATATATACGTATGTACATATATTATTTTTATTATTATTATTATGTATACGATTAGTTTATTTGGACTATTCAGAAATCGTTCTTAAAAAAAAGATTTTATTTTACTTTTAAAAATATGTTAATATTTATGTTAGTTACATAGTAGTTTACCGTTTTGGACTAATTATTTTATATGTAGCTGATTCATTTTATTTTTGTCAAAATTAAGAATTTGGTCGAATTAATTTATATTAATTTATCTCATTTATTTATTTTGGAAGAATTTGCCAAATAATTTTTAATTTGACTAATCTTCTAACTTAGACCATTTTGGGCCTCCTCCACTTTTTCCCACCAGCCCAATTCATTTTCCGGTTATTTGAAAGTGCCCATCCCACTCCAAATTCCCATCCCCTATTCAGCCCAGTTCAATTAATTCCCTTAGCCCAATACCCATTTCTCTCCCAGCCATTTTTTTTCAAGACCCATCCTACACCTTTTTCTTGACCCGATCTGACTTGGCTCACAAAGGAACCCAAACCCCCAAAACCCACCCTGTTTTCCTGAGAAACCCAAAAAAAAGCGTCAAATAAGAAAGTTAGAGGCAACGCGAGTAGAAAAGCGACACCAATACGCGTGAAATCAGTACGTGTATGCTCGACTCTTTGTAGTCTTCTCTCAACGTCCCTCTCCACCTTTTTCGTACAAGTTTCAGCAGCAGCAAGAGCAGCTGCTATGGCAGCGCGGAATCGATCTTCCAAGCGTGAGATCGAGCCATGCAAGGGCGCAAGGACATTAGTTTTGATCCAAACCATCCAGTGCTCTTTGTTTTTCTAGATATTGCGGGATTTGGGTCGAATCCCGTACGAAAACCCAGCTGGCTCCTTTGTCCTTGGGTTTTTTTGAATTCAAAAGGGGATTTGAATTCTCGTTTTTACCCTGGTTTTTTTGAAAATTCCCCCGCCTCCCCCTACTTCAGAACCCTAAGTTATGCTATAAATAATCGCTTGGAACAGAAGGGAGGGGATTTCTTTTTTTTTTTGGAAAAGCTGAAATTTTGTCTTTAAGAGCTTTTGGTTGAACTTTTGAGCAAGAAGCAGGGAAATTTTCTTTGTTTTCCACAGATATAGTTAGAGGGAGTTAAAGATAAAATATACATAAGCATACATAAAATACATTAAAAAAAAAGGAGAGGAAGAGAGAGTTACAAGGAGTAAGATTGATTTCAGAGTTTATTTCCCTCCTTAATCTGTTTGTTGTTTCTTCTGAGCTCTTGGAGGTTCGAAGTTGGCGGTGGAATTCAGTCTCTCGCTCGTCGTCGTTCCATTTCGCTTACTTGAAAAAGGTGAACTTCCCCTGTCCCTATTTCAACTTGTTTCATTGTTATTTTGTTTGTTTCACTGTTGAGTTTTGATTTGTTCAAGATTTCGAGTATTACCATATCGCTCTTATAGAGTCGTTTGTTTTGAGAATGTGGTTGAAATATGAAAGTTTGGGAAGTGTGCATCTCTGAACTATTTTTCTAGCTTGAAATCGTCATTTCCCTCTTTATTTTCCAAGTTTGTTCGTTGCATACTACACCATTTTAGGCCTACGACCACCCCACTAAAGTGTAGCCTAAACTAGCAAAAAGTGTGGCCTTTGATAAAAGGCTACACTTTTGGACTTTAAGCAACACTTTTTAGGGGGTGGCCTAAAGAGGCGTAACCTTTGACATAAGGCAACACTTTTTAAATGTTGCCATCTTTGTCTACACTCATAAAGCGTAGCCAAAGAGGTATAAGGGCACGCTTTGTTTTGATGCATTAGCAACGCATTTTTTTTTATTATACTACACTTAAAAGTGTTGCCTTTGCAGTGTTATTGGTTACACTTGAAAAGCGTTGCCTTTTATATGTCATCTAGAGCAACACTTATAAAATGTTGCCTTTTATATATTATCTAGAGCAACACTTATAAAGAGTAATTTTATATCTCATCTAGAGCAACACTTATAAAACGTAACTTTATATATAATCTAGAGCAACACTTATAAAGTGTAACTTTAACATTAGACGTCTACAATAGTACTTTCGAATTGCATATATTCAATATATATTCACATAATTACATATACAAATGAACTAAAGCACAAAATTAACTAATAATTAAATCGAAACTATATATTTCAAATAAATTTAGAGAAACATGTCTCGTAAACCAAAACTTAGAAAGTGATTGCTTAAAGGTTTCTACTCTCAATAAATTCCAAAAATCAAATGAATTCAACCGTATATGATAATACGACAAAAACTCTCCATCGTTCACCACAATAGATCGAGTTTACTTTTGGCCACATGCAATTCAAATTCATTTATTGGCATTTTCCTACATATTCAAAATGAAATTATAAATCAAAGAAATAAATGTGGAAGTGCATAATTGGAGAGTATTCACTATATATATATATATATATATATATATATATATAAATATATATATATATATATATATATATATATATATATATATATATATATATATATATATATATATATATATATATATATATATATATATATATATATATATATATATATATATATATATATAATGTAAATCATATAGAACATGTACCACACGTGAATTATGAATTACTACATGTATTGTAAACACAAAGAACACTTATCACATGTTTGTACAGGGCAGGAACTTCTTGTTGCCCATTCCATTAATCAAGAAAGAGCTCAAGAGACTAGCTCTCACATTCACACTTTGATATCAAGCAAAGAGATGAGGGATTTAAAAAAAAGAAAAGAGTTGGAGGCTGATAGGAAGAACAAAAACAAAGGGAAAAAGGCAAAAAAGATAAACGAAACCTGCAAATGGCAGCAGCACCCAAAACACACCAAAAATAAAGGGAAACACCAGTTCACAATACCAGCATCATCAAAAACAAGGAAATAGCAACTATCCAGCTGATGAAGAATGGCAGAGTAAAAAGAAGAAAGCTTACAGGCCCATTTGTTATAGTGAAGTTCAAACAATTAGAAAATTTCCCTGCTTTTTATTCCATGACACTACCATGACTAAAGGAATAGTCCCACCTTTAATTATTGCTTTTCTAGCATCATGTAAAGTGTTTCCAACAATTTTACAAATGAAAGGTGTGATTACATGGAACCCCATTGGAACCACAACTAAAGGAATAGCAGGTAAAACTGAGGAAAACTCCAAGAAGCAAATCCAAAAGAATCAAGAATACTCATTCTCCCAACAAATATTTCAATCAACACTAATACTTTTATGGAGTAAAGCATTGTAATGCATAGGCGCCCATTGACTACATCAACAACCTTAAAAGGTAACAAATAAAAACTATCCTAACTAGTGATGCAAACAGTCCATTAACAAGAACATGATCAGAGAAAAGGTGATTGAGACCTTCCTCCAACACTAATTCCTTGATTCACTTGTGAATGGAATAACTGTATAAATATACAAGGGTGAGGTAAGGAACTTCAATGCAAAAAACAAAGTACAGAGAAAAGATGATTCAGACCTTCCTCCAATTCCTTGGCAAGTCCCACACTATTGACATTCCAAATATGCTTGTCTGAATTTTCTGTAAAATTAACAAACATAATTCATAAATGTGCTTTTAAAGGAATCAAAATTTAGGGAAAATGAAAATTTTTGCATACTCAAACATCGGAAAATTATACCGTTATAAATAGAAGAAGCAGGGAAAGCGAGGTATAAATTTTGCATACTTCGGCCAATAATGGGTCAGTAATACTTGCATCAACAATTGATCCGAAACATCTGCATAATAAGAGATCAACAAGAGGATATAACCAAGAAATTAGTTCCGGCAGAGTGATAAGCATTATTCTTTGAAAGAGACTGTCAAGAATAATTCTGAGCATCATTGTATTGAATACAATCTCATCAGACTGGTAATCATCATTGTTGTTGTTATCTACAACAAAATTGATACTCACTCTACTCCACAATGTACATGACACTTTTCTCTCTAGTTTGCCCAAAACGAATTGATATATTTTCTTAATTAGCAAATATTTAATGACACTATCAACATTATACCCATGTTGGATCCCATTTATTCGACAAAACATCCACACCGTGTACACTTATAATTAAGAATTTATTTATTTAGCAAGTAGTTTTGAAACATTGCAAAATCTTTCCATATTTTTAAGACTCCGCGCTCGAGTCAAACTACATCACATAAAATGGGATGGAGTACAATTTATGCATTATCCAAAAAAAAAACAATTTATGCATTATCCAAAAAAAACATACTTGCCAGAATAAATTATAAGTATTATCCAAAAAGCTGCACTCGACCAACTTGATTCCCTATATGAAAACCCAAATCTGAAAAAATAGAGTAACTCATCTAAGATCAACAATCATGTGAAAAATCCTAACTGGTGATTTTAACACCTTATGCAGCAACTGGCGCTAGCCTTATACAAGATACATAATTAGTAGTCAACTATAACAGTACTATCTAAGTGTATGGTATGTTTCTGCATTCCCTAGCACTAGTCGTGCAAGCTGAGAAAACAATATAATACAAACTAACAACAAACAATCGTAGGAATCTGCACAAGCTGTCCATCAACACAAGGCACATCACCTACAAAATTCCAAAATGTCATCTTGTGTGAAGCAACCACTAATTTATGGTATTATGGATAGACAACGGATTACATGAACTGCATATGAATCAATGAAAAATATATCTGGTAGGCTTTGTATCACCTCGTGCACAACATAATGAAAAAAACAGAGAATTCTAAATCATCAAGACGAACAATTGAGACTAATGATTGACGTTTGAGACCTCAAGAACTTTAGAATTTGAGCATTAAGAGTAGAGAATTGATAGAAACGGTCAAATGTAATGGAGCAATATCACCGTGAGAGAGTGAAATCATCTAGATGACTATAAACTAAAACTTGAATCATTTAGACGTAAGCTACTCGGAATGTTTAAAACAAATCCGCCTTTGCTTTCAATTATCTCCCTTTCCCTATTTCGCTCATGATCGACAGATAGCTGCTCAACAACACCTTTCTTGTATATAATAGCTCGATAATCTTCCACATTTGCTATATAAGTGTATGGCTATTTATCAGCATTGCATTAAGTGCATTTGACCCTACTTTTCCCAATTCGAATGCTATTTCCAGAATGTCTTTTTCTGTACTATGATAAGCTCTACGAGTTACATTCACAGTATCAGTCCAAACATCATGCTGCTCACAGATACATGTGATGTGAATAAGAAGAATGAGAGTATCTGAATAACAAAAATGAGAGCTAAGACCAGTATTCCTAGGGTTAACAAAAATCTCGTCTTCTCAATATTCCCATGGTTAACTTTGACGTACAATTTTTTTGCACTTTCTTCCCCTTCTTTAGAATTTCAGATATAACAACCGCAGAGTAATCAACTCCTTATAAACACAAAACAAAAGTCCAATCAACTGACTGGTTTTAGTACTAGACGATTAGTAGAGAGTAAAAAGGAATCTCGGCTGTACGAAATTGGTACTTACGCTTCACGAAATCAGTTCTTCAACTTCCACTCTTCAGTTCTTCGATCTTCAGTTCCTCGATTGATCCCTATTTCGTCATCATCAGCTCTTTATCTATTCAAGAAAATTGGGTTTTGGAGAAGAAAATCAGCTCAACTCTTCCATTTTTCAGCTTCATCTCTTCGATTTTCAGCTTCAAACTCTTCGATTTTACATTCTGGAGAAGAGAAATGGTATAATTTTCATATAGAAAAAAAGAGTAAAGTAGCGTGTTTTCTAATGTGTAGCATAGGTTCTAATTTTCAGCTAGGAAAGAAGACAAAGACTAAAGTTTGTATTAATGTTTTATTAATTATTTTTTTGGCCAATAAAAATGGGAGGGAGAGTTAAAAATGTTGGAGGGAATCTAATATTTTAGTGAAATATTTTAGGCCACACTTCTAATGTGTTATTTTTTCCATTATAAAAATAGGACACTTTAAAAGTGTCCCCATATATATAAATAATTGTTGTCATTTATTTCATATTATGACAACACTTATAAAGTGTAGCCTATGCCATGAAAGAGTACACTTTACAAGTGTTGCCAATATTATTGTTGCCAAAAGTTAAAAATTTAGGCTACATTTTAAAAGCGTTCCCAAAAATATTTTAGGCAACACTTCTCAAGCGTTGCTCAGATTTAGTGTGGCCGTAGACCTAAAATGGTGTAGTGATTCTGTTCATTTTTCAAACAAATGTACTCGTATTAAGTCTGTGTTGCCCCTTTTCTCGTTTGATCTTCTCTATCTGTGTGCATGTCTTTGTTTCGATGAAGTGCCAATCCCTTCACCATCACTTTTTTTTTATTTAGCTCATTTTAGCTAGCAGTTGTTAGTTATTCTTTCGTCATGTGTGTCTCCTTTTTCTTGTCTTCTTCGATTTCTTGATGCTAGGCGAACAAGTTGTAATCGTTATCATGTTTTATCTTCTTTGAATTTCCGCCAAATTTGATGGTTAGTTTCTTTTTTTTCCCCAAATATTTGGCAACAGTGGGATATGTTTTTTTAAGAACAATTCAAACTTTTTTAGACGCTCAAGATATAGCTATAATTTTTAGTTTTCATCGATTTTTCTTTGTTGGCATTAGTTTAAGTTTACATGATAAGTGTATCTAGTCTCTAGTCTTTCTGAATCCTCTAACATTTTTTTTTCTCTTTGGCTGTCACTCATGATATTATAGTTCTGCTCTTGCAAATATATATCGATTTGACCAAATTTGCTCTCTACTCTTTCAGAAAACCAACCTTTCATCTATCTCTAATATGCATCATATATCATGCATGTGAATAGATGGTTAGCTTAGTCATTTATTTTTTGGTACTACTCAGCAATGTCACGCTCTTTGCTCATTACACTTGCTCATAAGCCTTCACATTCATATCAAGGCATGCTAGTTCCAATATATGGATATTTGGTTCAAATACTTATGACTGGCCTATTCTACCTCCACTTGAAATGATTTGGCTGTTTTACCACCTTTAAATTTCTTTTTTCTTAGCACTTTAAGTTAGTTTCTTCGGTCTTCCATAGATTGATTTTGTTTGAATTAGTGACATTGATTCTTGGTGTGTGTAGCATGTTTTTTTTTTAATTTTTAATTTATTTATTTTTAGTTTAAAGTCCAATTGCCAGTGGTTTGGGTTTTTATGTTATTTGAATTCTTGTAACTAGTCCACAGAGACGATAAGCGATTTTGTGTTTTAGTTGACTGCAATTAAAGAGACTTTACAGAGTATGTTGGTCGATTAAATGATTTTGGGATTGATCAGATTATTTTCTCCTAGACGTGGAATCCATTTTGTTTTCCATAGTTTATTCATTGTATTTATTTTCCTGGTTATCTTATAGTGTTAAGTCGTAATTCTCTGCCATATATTTATTATTTTAGGATTGTTAATGTGGTTTGTAAATTTTATCATTGATTGCTAATTTTTATTCTTATTTTGTTGCATGTGAAATTTGTCCGGACTCGTCATGAGTTCATGTTACCTTCCTGGGCCCGTCGAGTGAGCCATAAAGGCTCAAATTTATTCCATCGAGTGAACCCTCCTAAAGTTCGGTGAACCGATTTTTGAAGCCGAACCAGCATAAGGATTTGAAGAAATCGAAGAGATCGTGTTGAATGGAAGAATTTGGGTCAAAAGCCCATATTTGATCTTGTATTTTTGCTTTTGTCATATTTTATTTTCTTTGGGCCTAAGCCTTGTAAGTATTCCTTATTATTATGTTTAGTCTAGGACAGGTACTCAAGATGACAAAATGGGTCAAAACCCCGAAAGAAATGGGTCCAAATACCGGTCCAGGCGGACTGATAACCCAGTTTTTGACCCAACCCTCTCTCTCTCTTTCTCTCTCTCTTATACCTTATTGTCTATTTGCTTGCGTTTATTTGTTGTTAGTTTAAAGTTAGAAAACTCCAAATCCCCTTCGAATGACATTATCTTTTAGCATATTAAAATTGAACCAAGTTTAAATAGTTTAAAATAATATTTTTTTAATTTATAAGTTTCGCTTAGATAAAAACTAAGAAACTCGCTTTCAAACAACCATCAATAAATTTTTATAAGTTTAGCGTTTTAGCCAAATATTTTAGTTGTTGGATAACCGTATTAAGCGTATATTTTAGGTGATTAACACCTTCCTAAAATATAAATAGGAATCCCCGAACCCCCCTTAAAAGTTTTCAAACGATTTTTTCTGTTTAAGTCTTTTGAAAACAATAATTTTCTTGATTTTTCTTTTAAAATTAAGTGGCGACTCTCTGAAAGTCGAAAAAATTCTCTAAACCAATATTTTTTTGATAAAACAAGGGGTTGACACCGGATTCCATGTTTAGCTCACATGGTCTATTGTCGGTTATGTCAATTTTCCCGAAAGAAAAATGAATGAATGAATGAAAGTAAAATATGTATCATAACTAGGATAACTTGATAGGAATACTAGTGTAGGGAGGGTATCAGAGTTTACCTTTACATTGCACATGTAGACCTTGAGGGAACTCCTAGTGTGATATATCTATATACTTATGTTATGAATGAAATGCCTAATGTAATTCTATCTAATGTTGGTCTCATATGATGTTGCATTCACTTGATATACATGTTGTTGGTCTAGATTTTCATGTATGAGATTGTAGATACTTGTTATGAAGCTATATGTTGTAAAGACAATGATTATGGTTCCTTTGATTGTTGGCTATGTTTATGTGGGGGTTATGAGGCTTCACATAGGCATTGAACTTGTTGGATGGTATTGGGATTGTGAGTAAGGTATTATGATATGTTAATGAAATATGTTCTAAGCATGAACTTTTTAGTATGACTTCGTTATAATGTATTATTGCCCTTGAAGGTAAAGATGAGTGATAGTTTTGGTGTTGGACTTATATCCATTTTTGGAATACGTAAAGGATTTAAAAGTGACTTAGCGTGTTTTGAACAAAATGTCCTTTATATCATGTTTCTAAATGTTTTAATTGCATATGTCTTCATACTAAGTACATGTGGTTTGTACTTGTAACGCCCTAAAACGAACTAAGGTGAACTAGAGATTTGTATTTGTTTCTTGAGTTAATTTTTGTTTTAAAATGAGTTACATTAGTGTTCATAGGCAGTGTGTGATTTTTGTTTAAGTTTGGAGGTGAAACGACCAAGAACGTCCATGACGTTCGGAAGATATGCCTTAGATAGTACTTGTTTGTCTTAATGTGTTTCAGTGAGTTTTACATGTTCGTTTTGTTTGATATTGGTCTAGGATGTTCCTAAGACCTAGATGACTTAGTTTAGGGGTTAACATTCGGGTACGACCCTACCTAGGACCCATAAGGGTGCCCTAGAGAAGGGCCCAAGACTTGGACCAAAGCTGCCAAAACAGTGACCAAACGACGACCCAAAGGACGGTCCGTTGGTCAACCAACGGTCCGTCGACCAAAGGCATTGATTGTCCCTGTAAGGCAGGTTGGACTACTTGCAAATGGTGATAAGTCTCAACAAGTGAGACCCCACCAACAGTCCGTCCTTTCACAAACGGTCCGTTAGTTGGTCCGTTGATGTAGACTGCCCAAAAGCTGTAAGTTTCCTGTAAAGTCTTGGGGTGTTTGGTAAATTCACCCCAAGTCTTTTATGACCCTAGGGAGTTATTTTTAGGGTTATTTAGATAGATTAAATTATTTTAAACCCTAATACCTAATTTTAGACCTCACTTCCCAAAACCCCAAAACCCCTCTCCCTTAGAATTATCTCTCAAGTCTCTTTGGAAGCTAGAAGTCAAGAAGTGCTAGAAGGGCTGGTTTGTGCGTGTTATTCATCAAAAAACAGTGGGTTGTCTTGCATTTGAGGTATGGTATACATCCTTGAACCTCTTCCATTCAAGGAGTCAATTCCAAAAGATTTCAAAAAGGGTTTTCAAACTCTACTTTCTTCTATCTTTGATTCTAAGAATGGGTCTTCTTGTAAAAGTGTTTTAATGATTCAAATGTGTTTATTCTAGCATTAATTGATGATCTTAATGTCAAAAACCCTATGAAATCATGTTTATGCATATTTCAAACTTTTAGCTTGAGAAATGGGTTAAGTTAACATGTTTGTTAGAGAATGAGCTTTGGTTTTCTTGTGGTGCTATTTTGGTTTAGACTGCCCTAAGGGCCTTATTATGATGAAATATTGAGAAAATGATTATAGGTGGTGATGGCTTGGTTAAATGGTGAGTTGCTTATATTGTAAAGTTCACATTATAAATTGCTCTTGAGTGGTATGGTCCACCTTTTTGGTGGCGGTGTTTACTTGAAGAACTTGATATTACTTAGTATGTATTGTGAATGTGGTTTTGAAGGTCTAATATGTGAAATGAAGAGATATTGAAAATGGGTCTTGTATTGTGTTTTGGTGAATCTTGAATTGTATGTTTGACCTAGATTATGTCTAAAAGAAGTATATGATTATATGAAACTTGTAAAGTGTGTGAAGTTGATGAATGAATGTCTAAAGCATGTATAGAAGTTGATATGAACGAAATGATGCTTATATGCAAGGTGTGCTTACATGTACACACACACACTTAATTGAATGAATGATGCTAAGTTGAGTCAAAATGGGAGTCTTGGGGTGGACACTCTTCGTGAGTTGAGATGAAGTGTCTAGTAGCAACCTCACTACATCCTAAGAGCATTCTAAGATAGGTGGGAGGATGAATACCCTTCGTGAGTTAAGATGTGGTTTTCACTAGTTATCTTTAACATATAGTTTATAATGTTGAGAATCCGTGGGGAGTTATGCCTAGATCTGAGAGGATATGAAAAAGGGGTGGTTACACTTCGTGAGTTTAGATGTTGTATTCCAATGTACCGCTCGAGATGAGTACTCCTCGTTAGTAGAGAATGAGTTACTCAGTAGCAATCTCCTTATCCCTTAACTATGTGCCCACATAGGTTTAGCTATTGGGAAAACCAAGTAAAAGCTAAAAAGTATGACCTTACTAGGGCAAGTGACGATCCCTCATCCGATAGGGGTTAATATCGGGATTTCATGTCTAGCTTTCATGGTCTTTGTCGGTTAAGATAACCCCCACAAAAGTAATAAAAGTATTATGTCTTCTAGAAGAACGTGCTACTTATGTGAATTGAATGAACTATGTCTTCTAAAAGAACGTGATACTTAGGGTAGGTGGTGGTATGGGACGCTATCTATCCATTGCACTAAGTATGACCTTCCGAAAGGGAAGATTTGGTGTCAAACCTTCTAAAAGAGTGTACTACTTAGGGTAGGTGGTGGTATGGAACGCCATCTACTCATTGCACTAAGTAGGCATTCCGAAAGGGAAGTCTTTGGTGTTTTGTTGGGTGTTCTTCTAATGTCTTGTAATTGAGTGGGGGCTTGTTCTTCCGAGGTGAGTAAGCCGAACGGGGTAGTCTTGAGGATCGCTTTGGTGTGTATTGATGGAGGCATATGCATACTTCCTTTATGTCTTACCTTGGTGAGTCTTAGGATAATCCTTAGTTAGGGAAACTCATACGGAAATGAGTTCACTTTCTCTTCGCTTGGCCTTGGAAGTTCACCGTTGTTTGGAGTCTTTTAGTTCACTATAATGTCCTAAATAGTTCACTGTTAATTCAAAAATAGGTTTACTGTAAAGTTTGGGAAGTTCACTGTAAATGCTCCTTTTTGGTTAAAATTATGAAAATACTTATTTAAGTGTTAAATGATGTTTCTTATGTTGTTTTGCTTGTAAATTCATGAATGTTATAATTATTTGGCATGAAAGCTTTATTTTACTAAAATGTCCCTTTTTACATGAATTTACATATGTCATACTTGGTACATTGTTTTGTACTAACCCTATACTTGTCTATACTCTATAAGTATAGGTTGGAAGCTTTTGAAGGTTTGAATGTTAAGCTTGGTAAAGTTCCTCTCAAGACAAAGTATGTTCTCTTATATTTGAGGGCATAGTCCTTTTCTTAATTTATTATTTAAAGATTTATTATATATTTTCCTTTTAATGTAAAGGACCGTGTCCCTAAGATATTATGCCGTGTCTATAAGTTTGCTTGTGACTATGAGATTCTCTAAGTATTTATGAAAGACTTCCTTTATTTAATTATTCGTGAAAAGTTTTTAAATTCCACACTACTTTTCATGTCTTATGTAATGAACGATAGTTAAATGGCTTGTACGAGACCCCAAAGGGACAAGTACGCCCGATAACGATCCGAGGGTTATCCCTAGATTCTAGGGGGTTCTTGAGGGTCGTGACAGTACTAACAAATATCTTCTCTATTTCTACAGCTATGTAGGTTCGGTCTGTTGAAGAGCTTCAAGGCCAATTTCATGAAGCTTGGAAAACATCTCCAATTTGGCGAGTCCTCAAGCCCGAGTATTTTTACTATGTCTAAGACAATGTTCATTTTCTTATCTTCTAGACTTTGTTGTAAGTTCTATATGAGACATATTATAATTCTATGTCTGAAATCTTGTATTTCTATAATAGATGTTTATGTGTGAGCAAATAGTAGACTATGTTCATAAATGAGAAGTCTATGTAAAGTTCATATATGATAAATGAGAAGTCTATGTAAACTTAATGTGTAAAGTTTTTAATTTTCTGTATTTTTTACCTATGAAATGCGGCGATGTATTCTAAGGGTTTGTTTAAGGCCTATAAAAGGACGAAGACTACGGTTACAACTAGGGGGTGCTCCCCAGTCATGACAAATTTCGTATCAGAGCATGAGGTTGAATAATCTTAGGATTGATGTCTCGCTTAACCACATGTACGTAGAGTATTGTTCATATATGTGAAGTGCCCCACACTTATGAATGAGTGGATATGTGATGCTTAGGAAATTCTCATTTTCTTGGTATTCCAAGGTCGTTCCTCCAAACTGTAACTCTATGTGTCCTTTTTCATCTAATCCTTTTCTTGTGGTTATAGTCTATGACTACTAGAAGGACATCCACAAGAAGAGTTGAAAAGGAGATTGCTAATGCGGGAGCTCATCGCCAAGACAACCAAGCTCCTCTTCAAGAACAAGTTCTTCTAGGTGACCAAGATCTCGTCAATTCTCCAGCTATGTCGGATAGAGAGATAAGGTTGACTTTCCTAAATTTGTCTCAATCCATGATTACTCAAGATCAAGCCGTAACTACTCAAGTTCAAGCTATTATGGATAAAGCAAAATGGCAGGTTTCACCACGGGAACGAAAATGATAGTACCATGTCTTCTCGCATGAGGGAATTCACAAGGATGAACCTTCTTATATTTTTTAGGTCAAGGGTTGATGAAGACCCCCATGATTTTATTGATGAGGTCTATAAGATCTTGTATGCTATGGGGGATGATTTCAAATGAGAAGCCCAAGCTAGTCGCTTATCAATCAAGGATGTGGCTCAAAAATGGTACACTCAATGGAAGGATAATAGGGCTTTGAGAGAATGTCTCATGACATGGGAAATCTTTAGAAGGGACTTTCATGATAGGTTCTTCCCAAGGGACAAAAGGGAGGCACAAATTGAAGAGTTCATCAACTTGCGTCAAGGAGGTAATAGTGTTCAAGAGTACCTATTGAAAGTCTCTAATTTTTATAAATATGCCTCTTGTTTGAAGTCAAACCCTAGGGATGAAATTAGCATTATGTGACAGGAGTGTCTGATGATATTTTGGAAGAATGTCATGCGTCGATGCTTCATGACAACATGAAAATTTCTCGTTTGATGGTGCATACTCAACAAGTTGAGGAGAGTAGGCTTAAGACGAAGGATAAAGAGGTAAAGAGGGAAAGGTCCTATGATAAAGGTAATTCAAAGTGTAAGTTTGAAATAGAATACAAGCCAAGGTTAATATATTCTCCAACCAAGTTCCTTTTAAATTCTCAAAGGCTTATAAGAACATGGTGCCTAACCCTAAGCCTCAAGGGGGAAAAGGTGGTGTATCACCAAGTGAGAAAACTACTTGTGCCAAATGTGGCATGAAGCATGTGGGTAAATGTCTACTGGGTACGGATACTTGTTTTGGTTGTGGAAGTAATGCTCATATGGTTAGAGATTCTCCCATGACCAATACTCAAGATAGAGAGAGTAATCAAGCACAAGTAAGTGGTCCAAGTTCAGATGCTTCTAAGAACCGCTTCTATTATCTCACACTAGGGGTGATAAAGAGGTTTTTCCCGATGTTGTTACCGTTATGTTGGAAGTCTTTTCAATTAATGGTTATGCATTGCTTGATCTCGGTGCCACTTTATCTTTTGTAACTCCTTTGGTCTCTATGAAGTTTGAGATGCTTCCTAATGTCCTAGTTGAACCTTTTTCTATTTCTACACCGGTGGGTAGTCAGTTGTTGCTAAAATAGTTTATAGGAATTGTCCTATATTGTTTTCCAATAGATTTACTTTTGTTGATTTGGTCAAACTTGACATGTTAAACTTTGATGTCATTTTGGGAATGGATTGGTTGCATGCTTGTTTCTCCTCAATAGATTGTAGTACAACGGTAGTTAAGTTCCAATTTCCAAATGAACCCATTTTTGAGTGGAAGGGGGGAAACTCAATCCATTGAGGTCAAATCATTTCGTGTCTAAACTCTTGTAACATGATTTCCATGGCATATCTCTATAATGTTGTGAGGGTGAAAGACCTTGAATACGAGATTCCTCCATTAGAGTCGGTCCCCGTAGTGAAGTATTTCCCAAAAGTCTTTCCCGATGACTTACCCGGAATTCCTCGTGAACGGGAAATAGATTTCGGCATAGACTTGATGACGGAAATTCAACCCATTTCAATTCCTCCTTATCGTATGGCTACCGAAGAGTTGAAAGAGTTGAAGGCTCAACTCAAGGATTTTCTTGACAAGGGTTTGTGAAAAATAAAGATGGGTCTCTTAGAATGTGTATTGACTACCAACAATTGAACAAGGTCTCTATGAAGAATAAGTATACTCTTCCTAGAATTGATGTTTGTTTGATCAACTCCAAGGTGCGAGTAACTTTTTTGAAAATTGATTTGAGGTTAGGTTATCATCATCTTAGAGTGAGAGGTGTTGACATTCCAAAAACAGCTTTCCAAACAACGTATTGTCACTATGAGTTCCTACTCATGTCTTTTGTGTTAACTAATGCCTCGGCGGCTTTCATGGACCTTATGAATAGGGTGTTCGAAAATTATCTTTATTCCTTTGTAATTTTCTTTATTGTTGATATCTTGATATATTCTAATAGTGAGGATGAACACATGAGTCATTTAAGGTTGGTATTGCAAGTCCTCAAGGGACATCAACTATTCGCTAAATATAAGAAATTTGAATTTTGGTTGAGATCGGTTTCTTTTCTTGGCATATTGTCTCAAGTGAAGGTATAAAGGTCAATCCGAAGAAAACTGAAGCGGTCAACTACCACCGACATAAGGAGTTTCAAGGGTCTAGCCATGTTCTGCAGAAGGTGTGTTGATGGGTTTACCTCCATTGCTTCTCCTTTGACGACCTTAACCCAAAATAAAGTTAATTTTGAGTGTTAGGAAGCTTATGAAAGAGGCTTTCAAGAGTTGAAAGATAGGCTTAACTCTTCTCCTGTGTTGACCTTACTGGAGGGTACCGAAGGGTTTGTTATGTATTATGACGCTTCTCGAGTAGGTTTTGGTTGTGTCCTCATGCAACATGGTATGGTGATAGCTTATGCCTCGAGATAACTCAAGGTGCATGAGAAGAACTATCCTACTCATGATCTTGAATTAGAGGCCGTAGTTTTAGCTTTGAAAATATGGAGACATTAGTTATATGGTGTGCATGTAGACGTATTATAAAAGCCAGAGAGTACCCCCTAGAAGTAAGGGTATTTTCGAATCAGAACACGGCATACTTGACCTCTCGGAGGTCTTGTAGAAGCCCTTTGACATCGTTCATTGCATACATGTATGAAAAGTAGTGCGGAATTAAAACTTTTCACACGAAATATTAATACTTCAAAATATCTCTTTTATAGAAAAACATAATGAAAGGCTAAGTTTCAAATTAGCCATCTTAGACATACGAATATATTGGAACACGTCGCATACTTCATCATATAGAAAATAGCTAAGTATATTACAATACTTTAAATAAGGAAATCTAAATATCAAGATGTCCTCGAATCTAGTGAGGTCATACAAACTCTTTGCTTGAATTAACACTAATCCAATCTTCCACTTTCAAACTCCTCTAAAATGCCACCTATACCTTTAAAGATAGGCAAAATGTATGGAATTAGTACAAACACTTGTACTAAGTATGACACACTTCATAAAATCATGATAAATGGACTTTTGTATGAAACATGCTCTTTTTTAGAAAACCTTTTAAGACAAGTATAAGACTTAATTAAGTAAGACAAGAAGAGACCGCTCATACACCCTCTTCAAGCCTACCTAAACAATCCTTAACACTACCTAAGATAATATTATTACCTTTTCCTTTCATTTACTCCCCACCTAAGGTTACTCCAAGACTCAACTAAGTAGGACAAGAAGTGACTGCCCATACACCCTCTTCAAACATACCTAAGCAACCCTCAAAGCTACCCTCGATAGAGCACATTCTAGTAAACATACATTACCTAAAGTCATAATCATTTATTAAGTCAATTAGAATATATTTCATTCATTAAGGACTTCACGTGATGGTCTTAGAAACACCTAGGAAACCTACACTCTAGCACCGTCAAAGCCTACTCGTTCCATGTCGACATCGCGCCCATTCGACTACCTAAATGTTGTAGAAGTTATCAAATACTAGAATGTATCCCACATGATGAGAATTTGAAATAACCGATATAGACCATACTAGCTTGGCTTGGAATCTGAAGTCTACTCTACTCCGATTGAGGGTGTTTTGCTTGCCAAGGGTAGAACTAGGACACATCCCATGTAGGCACATGTTTAAGGAATATCAAGGTCTTTTATGCACTCTAGCCTTATTCTCAAGTAGAGATAACATTGTAATCTAGTCTCCATATTAAGTAGAGCTACAACCCATAACATAATCACTCGGTGCTAGCCTTTGTTCTCATAGAGTAAGTTCAATAAAAATGGGCATATGAAAAGGTACAATCTCTTAGTCATTACCTAGTCATAATGCACCTACAAAAGATGGATCCACTAGGGTTGACACTCAATGCTCTATAAGTATAGCTCATTCTTAACCTTCTTTCTATATAGTAGGTTCCACATATTAGTCATGCTTAGAAGAGCACCATCTTAGGTCTACAGATCCTAGACTTTAATTTAACATTCATCCATACACATAGAAGACAAAGGTGCCTAAGCCTACTAGGTTAAGATGTTGATATTAATAATGTACGTGTATCATGTAAGGGACACAAGTCTACAAAGACAACACACACATCTTCACATATAGCATATCATTCTATAACCACATAGGCATAACCAACATCATTTATAGGTCACCCTACTTGCTACTATAATATCATCAATATAACCATCATATGACTCACATAATTAAGTAGGAAGGATCATGCACCAACTCTAAGACTACACGTACAAAGACATAGTCATAGTCTAACATGATCACCTAACATCATAAAATAGAAGAACACATACTATCACCTTAATCAGAAATAGATAGATATGGTCATACTTCACATAATTCGACTATAAAAATCATCATTATATATCAAGTAGTTGCCAACAAGGCCATGATCATTATAATACCTAAATAAACGCCAACGAGGCCACATAATTCACAAGTAATACACATAACACCGCCATCATAAGTGGCCCATTCCAATAACAACGTAACTCGAGACTAAGTTTCATAAAATAAAGAGAATTAGGGAAGAGTAGCACCAATCCATTCTCACCACCTCAATCCATAACTAAATCATCCAACACAATACCAATAGGCCCTTACCCATTGACATGATCATCCATTTATACAAAAGCATAATACTCAATGAATGTAAGACAATTCAACATAGATTTATCAATATGATACAACCTATATATTAATCCAATAAAATTCTTACATCATTCAATAGCCCAAAGAAAACTAAACTAGAATTCATAATCATTGAGATATGATCAAGTCACCCATAATATAGTCAAAATAAGGATTGCATATTTGCATGGGTTCATAGGAATTATTGCTTTATTAAATTCCATTAACATCAATTCAATCCTAAAATATTGATTCAAAACCTTTTATTCAAGAACCCATGGCTAGATCACAAAATTGGAGAATTCATGTTTTTGATCATCTTTGAAAAATCATTGGAATTGACTCCTTGAAGTAAGAGATTTCAAGGATGAAGAAACCATACCTTAATTTTGATGAAAAGCCCACAAGATTGATGGAGAAAAACTTGAGAAATCTATATTTTTCTTGGATCTTCAAAGCTTCAACAATGGAGATCTTTTGGAGAGAAAAATGTAGAGGTTTTGTTTTCAGTTGAGGGTTTAGCTTTGATTGGTGAGTTTTGGGGTTTTAAAAGGTCTGATAATCGTCAATAAGTCACCTCTAAATTACCCAAAGACCCCTGAACTTATTGGACGATTTAACCAACTGAAATTTGACTAAAAAACGACACAACAAAATCTGGAAGTTTAATGCGCATCGCAGAGGCACTTCCAAATCTTATTTTTGAATTTTTTTGGACAGAATGGTTCGTTACAGCCCCGCATCGCAGGTCAAGAAATTTGACATTTAAGTGTCAGCTTCCCGATGCGCAGCCACTACCAAAATCTGGCTAGCGTGGCAGCTTCACATTCCCATGTTTGGGTCCTCTTTGGGGACACTTTTGTTGGTCTTGGGGGCGTCCTTCTTAGATGTTTCAATCCTTTCTATATCAGGCTACGTGTAGGAACCCTCGGTACTGAATTTAACCTTCAAAATATCCTTCAAAACATCACGACAAAATACTATGACACACTAGTTCAACTTAGACTAGTTTCCGAAATGTCTTGGACGTTTGACTTCCAAACACTTCCAAACTTTATATGCTGCCTAAGAACACTATTATTAAAACTTTTAGGACATTAAAACATCATGATACAAGTGTTAGGCTATTAGAGCAACCTATCTCATTTTTAGGGACGTTACAATCTCCCCCACTTAGACAATATTCGTCCTCGAATGACACTTGCCACAGTTTGAAAATTTTTAAGAGTTAAAACTCAAAGACTAGCAGATCATAACCTTACCACAAGTATACTATAAACATAGATAGGAGGAACATCAACTCCATATAACAAAGAGACTCAAAACACAACAAGAAGGTAGGAACTACATCTACAACTCATCATGCAATAAGACTCACATTTTCATTTTATATAGGAGGAACTTTCTTCTCCACATATTATCATGCTTGTATACATATGTTCTGTACACATCATAACCATTTTTCATGAAAGAACAATTTAGTCAAAATTTAAAAATCTTTACAGTAAGCACCAATTTCTTTACAGTGAATCATGCTCAAATTTAAAAAAAAATGCATCTCTTAAGCAATTTATGATGGAAACATGACAATATGAGATATAAAACCATATAAATTCAATTAAAACATAATCATAACTTCATGAAATTCACAATCCAAGGAATCAATGAAATTCAAGTTCAACTAGACTCCTAAGCACAATGCAACATGCAATATGCTACTATGATATTCTAGCTCTCAAGCTTCAATTGAATTAACGACATGAGACAACAAAACACCATTCTACTACTCACCATACTCCCCCACTTAGAAGGAACTCATATAACTAAAGAGTGAAAACTATAACTTACCGGCATCATCATCATCATCCGGTTTTGTTCCTTTGGCTCGGAGAGCATAGAAGCGCTTCCTCTTTGGATCACCACCATCCGGAACATTAGGAGGTACTTGCTTGGCCTCTCTTTCTCTAGCCGCAACAGTAGGACAATATCTCACCTTGTGATCATCCTTCCCAAGACCAAAGCACCCACTAGTACCGGCTAGACACTTCCGAAAGTGCTTATTCCCACAAGTAGCACAAGTAGGCTTAAGCACTTGAGAAACCACCACCTTTCTCGTAATAAGCCTTAGGATCACTAGAACCATCTTGATTTGTAGCCCTCTTCTTAAACATAATTTGAACTTGCTCCTTGGTTCTTCCCCTTTTAGCATCTCTACTTCTCCCAAGTTTAGACTCTTCAATGGATTGAGCATACACCATAATCTTAGATAGAGTCATGTCACCATGGAGCATGGCTGTACGACACTCTTCCTTCACAATATCCAAAACACCGGTCAAGAACCTACTCATCTCATCCCTAGGGTTAGACACCAAGGATGGAGCATACTTAGACAATAGAATAAACTTTAAGGAATACTCCTCAACACTCATGCTACCTTACCTAAGGTTTATAAATTTCTCAATCTTAGCCTCCTTCTTCTCACAGGGAAAATACCTTTCTAAGAATGCTTGCATAAACTCTTCCCACTCTAAGGGACCCAATTCAACTGGTCTACTATACTTCCATTGAGTAAACCATACTTGATCAACATCTTTCAATTGATACGAAGCTAACTCCGCTTTCTCCTAGAAGTCACTCCTATAACATGCACTATCTTATACACCTCATCCAAGAAAGCTTGGGGATCTTCTCCCACCTTCGAACCAAAGATGATAGGAGTATTCATCCTCACAAGGTCCCTCAATCTAGAGGTCATAGTACTCTCCATAGCATTCACCCTAGGCCCAATATCTCTATTCACTTGAGTTTTCATAGCTCGGGCTAGGGTAAGGAGAGCCTATCTATTATCCCCGTTAGCCATAACTGGGGAACCACCGGAACATCATTAACTCCTACCACAATAGGGACCTGATCATCTTGAGCTCCTTGAACACCTTGAGAAACTTTGTAATATTCTATAAAATGTACTTGTCTAGTGAAGAGGCTAATAGGTTTTAAAAATATGTATTGGCGTACATAGGCATCCCAATGCCCAATATTGAGTAATATTGGGCATGTTAGAAAATATTGGCTTAAGGGTGTTCGCCAATTTCTATGTATTAACAAGTAACTTAAAATACACTTTGATATTCAAATGCTCCAATCCAAGCTTGTTTAGGAATTGTACCTGCAATGAAGACCCTAAGCTAAAAATTTTAATTTCATTGCTTACACACATTAGGTACGAGGAATCCAAGTGTCAAGCCTAGGTACCATAGCACATGATCATTTAAAATGATCATGTAGATTAAGCAGTGCCCAAGGACATAGTGAGGATTCTTGGGACAAGAAGTGAACTTTCCAAGTGCAACTACAGAGTGCACGATTAGGAAAGTGCACAGCAACACATGTGCAAGCACATGTGCTACTGGCCAAGAGACCAAGCGACCAAGTCAAACCGATTCGGTTAGGGCGGTTAGCGGGCAGGCACGTGTCGGGTCAAACCACGTGGGGTCAAGCTTCCTATTCAATTCTAGGCTCTAACTAACTTACCTAACTAGCTAACTAACCTAGTACTAACTAAAATGAACTAACTAGTGTGCCCGAAATCCTAAGACCTAACTGGGTGACACTAGCCGAGTAGCTAACTAAAGAAACATAGTAGTACCTAACCTAGGATGGTCCAAAGGGGTTGGTTATGGTCCTAGTGATTTAGGGATACTTTAGTAATTACCCTATGTCACTTAATTAATTAAATTATCAACTTCGTCAATTTAAATTCAAGGTCAAACCCGAGACCCTTAGCAAATTTTTAGAATTTGGCTAAGTCAAATGCTCTCGTATTTTTAGTCGATTTAGGAAGGGCATTTTGATAATTAGCTAATTGATTTATTTAATTAAGTTAATTATCCTAAGTTGAATTAGTCAATATTCAGTTCCTAAGACTTAGACTCACATTGAAACTCATGACTAAAACATTGAACAAATGTAACAAAAACAGAAAAATACTCTTGGTTCTCCTTAGGTGATTTCAATGCAATTCTTTAAGATTTTCATTCAAAGAACAAGGTGATCTTCGTAGATTCAATTCTACAGTAAGGTATGAGTTTTCTCTCTTTGATTCCTTTCCCCATGAGACTTTTCAAATATTTTGAATTTAAGAAAACCGAAACAAGGGTTGTTCATAATGAAATTTTCGAATGTTCATCTCCCTAGTTCACCCTATTTCCGATTCTAGTAGTATGTATAATGCAAATCTCGAGTATGTTGTTGGTATGTGGTGCTAATTGATCATTATGTGTAGGTTTCTGTGGTTTGATAATGTCGAATGAGACCTATAGGTTAGATCCGTATAATTAAAGTATCATTTACATGAGATAAGGAATGTTGTAATGCCTAATTGTGTTCGAGAAGATGAATTTGTTATAAGTCTTTTGTGAAATTCAGTTTACTGTTGAAAGAAATAAAGGTTTCGATTACTGTGTGTGTTTACAGTAGATATGTTTGTAAGTATTTTGAATGCAATGTTTCAAGAAGAAATAAGAATGAGAATCAAAGCTAGTTAATGAAACTTCAATGCCAAATCAACTTTATAGCTTGGCCAAACTAAGCACTGAATTGTTCTTATAAGCTAATCAAATGTTAAAAATTGGCATGCTCAAACGACTATAGTATATACATGAAGTTAATTGACTTGGCTAATGATAATATCATGAAAAATGTTTGGTAAAAGTTTGGTTTATGCCAATAAATTGTTTCGCAATATTGTTTCCAAAATATGTAATAGAATTGGCCAATGACTAAGTCATACAAATCTTATATGGCCAATGTATTATAAGGCCAAATACATGTTAAAGAATTACTTGAAAAGATGTAACTCAATGAACTCATAACCTAGGGTATGCCAATGATTGGGACAAGTCCGAACATACCCTATCTAAATGAACTTGTGAACATATTAGCACATTGAATAAGTCCTTGTAACTTTCATAACGAATGGTACAAGAGTACCAAATGACATTGAACACTATAAGGTGAGTTATGAAATAACTAAAATCTTATAAGTTATGAAATTGACCTAGAATGGGGTGTTAAAGGAAGTGAGACAAGTCTCACTTGCACCTAAGCAGTTGTGTTAAAGATACTCACATAAGAGGGTGTTAAAAATCGTGAGACAAGTCTCATTAACACCATGATTATAATGTAATATTTAAGTTCACATTCATCAAGTATTGAAAGAGATGACAAGTCATCCATTGAGCTAAGCATACCTCATACTAGAAGCAAGCTTCCATAATGTGTGAGTCTACTCTAAAAGTTGTAAAGTATAATAAATTGAGCTAAGCAACGATAGACTAGTAATGAGCTTGTGAAAGCACATGTAAGCCTCATGAGATGAGACTACCACCAAGGTGGATAAGGGTCTCCAAATTCTCTTAGTGTTTGAACTATGTCGCCAGCATAGGTTACGAGCTAGTGGATCCACCTAAGAAAGCTAGGATTTATTCGGTTTCACTTTTGCCGGTGAACCACCTCTTTTCAGTGTGTAGAAGACACTGGATTTCATGGTAGCTCACATGATATATGTTGTTTAAATGCTCAATATTTATTTAAGAAAGTAAGAAAGAAAGAAAGAAAGAACTAGGAAGATGAGGGGTGTTCGGATAGGATGACCAAAGGGTGAGGTTAGACTAAGTAATGATGTAAGTCATTCTTAGTCATTGCACAGAAAGATACCAATGGAAGTCTTAAAAGAATATCCTAAGCCAACCTAGCATGTTCAAAGTGAACATGATATGAAAGAATAAGAAATGTAGGTTCAAAGTGAGCTAAGTAAGCATAAGCATTAGTATATCAAATCATCAGTGTTTGATAAGAATGAAGTTTTTACAGTTATTGGTTCATGCCAATAAAGGGAGAAAAACATAATGACTCATCAATTGGAGTATGAATATATGCCCAAAATCTATATATTATTAAAATAATCAAAAAATGGGCATAGCCAATAAAGATTGGCTTATAAAGACTTGGTGCCCAATTTAACAAGAATGGAAAGAACAACTTGTGAGTAGGGTAGTCAAATCATTTCTTTAGTCTTTTGGATTACTTACTTGATTCATTGTAGGTATGGGACTACAATGAATCATTGCACTCATAAGTAAAACATAGGATCAGATGAGATCATTGAACTACACAACAGAAAGAAGAAAAGACTGAAAAATAAACTAAGTCTGGGAGAGGGAACTCTAGGCCTAAGGGGAGCAAAAATATTATTTTTTGCTTGAGTTGTTCTAAAATTATGTTCATGATTCCAAGGTCTTATGTTCATATAGAAAATGAGTTGTCTGCTTTAAATGCATGAAAATATGTCATATTCATAGCATGATTCAATAACGAATTAGGAAAGTGAAGTGACTTCACTTTCCAAAAAGGGCATGTTGTTATAGGAAGAGCTTTCCTTGATCATGCATAGTTCTTATGTGTTTATGTGCATACCCTCATACTTAGTACAAGTGTGTACTAACCCATATTAAATTACTCTTTCTATAGGTGCAGGTCCTTGAAGAAGATTGAAGATCAGTTGAAGCTGTTTGGACTAGTACCTTTAGACTTTGGTAGGTCCTCTTGAGCTTGAGGATGCCTACGCTTTATCTTCTAGCTCTAGTAGATTAGACATAGCTAGTGGATGTTATCCCTAGCGTTTCCTTTCAAACATTTGTTCAAGATTTTTTTATTAAGGCCGGTTTGGAAACAATTAAAGATATTATGAATTCTTCATTTCAATTGTTCAATCTGTTAATAGATGGCTATTTATTTAGATCTGTTAGTATATCACTCTTATGCAAGAATTATATGAAGTCTAAGTACACTTCAGTAAATTTAAAAAGTTTTAAATTTTTCGCTAAATTTAATTGTATGATTGTGATGAAAGCTAAGTAGAGGCTTGTCTGCGACCTCTGAGAGGTTAACGGCGCTGGTCTCATATAGGGTCTAGAACCCGGGTGTGACAAACTTGCTCAACTTGTGGCAATTGACAACCTCGGGGAGGAAGTCCCTCATTCACATCATTCTCCTCAACTCTCCTAGATGGTGTCCTCCTCGTATTCATCTTCCTAGGAACACAAGGAAAACCATAAGAAAAGAACACTATAACATTTTACTCTACAACACGACATGAGTAGAAAATAAGGGAAACTCTATCGTCCTATATACTCTCGCTCATGGACGTGTCACGACTCACACCAATGAAAAAGACTATACTATATGTGGCTTTTTAAGACTTTTTGATTCCTAAGTACAACTTCATAACCTTATGCTCTGATACAAAGTTTGTAATGACCCGAGAGAACCCCCTAGAAGTAAGGGCATTCTCGAATCGGAACACGACGTACTTGACCTCTCGAAGGTCTTGTACAAGCCCTTTGACATCGTTCATTGCATACATGTATTAAAAGTAGTGAGTAATTAAAACTTTTCGCATAAAATAATAATACTTCAAAATATCATTTTTTTTCATAGAAAAACATAATGAAAGACTAAGTCTCAAAGTCGCCATCTTAGACATACGAATATATTGGGACACGAACCATACTTCATCATAAAGAAAATAGCTAAGTCTATTACTATACTTTCAATAAGGAAATCTAAACATCAAGATGTCGTCGAATCTAGTGAGGACATACAAAATCTTTGCTTGAATGAACACTAATCCAAGCTTCCACTTCGAGACTCCTCTAAATTGCCATCTACACCTTTAGAGATAGACAAAATGTATGGAATTAAGGCAAACACTTGTACTAAGTATGACAAAATACATAAAATCATGATAAATGGACTTTTGTATGAAACATGCTATTTTTGAGAAAAACTTTTAAGATAAGTATAATAGTCACTTACAAGTCTATATATATATATATATATATATATATATATTAGTCACATTCCACAATATAACATTAACATCACTTCAACCCATATAAACGTATACACCTTCCACCAAAGGTTATCCTAAGACTTAATTAATTTAGACAATAAGAGACCGCCCACACACCCTCTTCAAGCCTACATAAATAATACTTAAGACTACCTAAGATAATATTGTTCCCTTTTCCTTTCATTTACTCCTCACCTAAGATTACTCCAAGATTCACCTATGTAGGACAAGAAGAGACCGCACATACACCCTCTTAAAGCTTACCTAAGCAACCCTCAAAGCTACCCTAGATAGAGAACATTATAGTCAACATACATCAGTTGAAGTCATAATCATTTATTAACTCAATTAGAAGACATTTCATTCATTAGGTACTTTACATGATGGTCTTAGAGAGCGTAGGAAACCTAAACTCTATCAGCGTTAAATCCTACTCGTGCCGTGTCAAGATAGCATCCCAATGCACTACTTAAACATTATAACTTATCAAATACTAGAATGTATCCCATATGATGAGAAATGGCAATAACCGAAATAGACCATACTAGCTTTGCATGGAATCTGTAGTCTACCCTACTCCAATGGAGGGTGTTCTACTTGCCAAGGGTAGGACAACGACACATCTCATGTAAGCACATGGTTAAGGAATATAAAGGTATTTTATCCACTCTAGTCCCATTCTCAAATTAAAGATACATTTTACTCTAGTCTCCTTCTTAAGAAGACCTGCAACTCATAAGATATTCACTCGACGCTACCCTTTGTTCTCATAGAGTAAGTTTAATAAAAAGGGGCATACGAAAAGGTACCATCTCTTAGTCATAATCAATTCATAATGAACCTACCAAATAAGTGTCCACTAGGGCTGCCACACAATGCTCTATAAGGATATCTCATCCTTAACTTTCTTTCTATATAGAAGGTTCCACATATTAGTCATGCTTAGAAAGGCACCAACTTAGGTCTACCGAACCTAAACATTCATTCAACATTCATCCATACACATACAATACAAAGGTGCCTAAGCCTACTATGTAAAGACATTCATATTCATAATGTATGTCTATCAAGTAAGGGACACAAGTCTACAAAGACAAGACACACACATCTTCACATATAACATATCATTCAATAAGCACATGGGCATAACCAACATCATCTATTGGTCACCCTACTCGATACTATAATATCATCAATATAACCATTATAAAACTCAAATAATAAGTAGGAAGGATCATGCACAAACTCTAAGACTACACATACAAGGACATAGTCATAGTCTAACATGACCAGCTAACATCATAAGTAGAAGAACACATACTATCACCTTAATCACAAATAGATAGATATGATCATACTTCACATAATTCGACTATACATATCATCATTATATATCAATTAGTTGTCGCCAAGGCCATGATCATTATAATACATAATGTAACACCGACGAGGCCACATAATTCACTAGTAATACACATAACACCTCCACCATAAGTGGACCATTCAAATCACAACGTAATTCGAGACTAAATTACATAAAATAAAGAGAATAAGGGCAGCGTACCACTAATACATTCTAACCACCTCAATCCATAGCTAAATCATCCAACACAATGTCAATAGGCTTTACCCATGGACATTAGATATAAAATCATAATACTAACTGAATCTAAGTCAATTCAATATAGATTTATCAATCTAAGACACCCTATACATCAGTCCAATAAAATTCTTACATCATTCTATAGCCCAAAGAAAACTAAACTAGAATTCATAAGCATTGAGAGAGGATCAAGTCACCCATAATATAGTCAAAATAAGGATTCCATGATTCGCATGGGTTCTTATGAATTATTGATTTAAAACATTGCATTAACATCAATTCAATCCTAAAACATTGATTCAAAACCTTTTATGCAAGAAATCATGGCTAGATCACAAAATTGGAGAATTCATATTTTTGATCATCTTTTAAAAGGCATTGGAATTGACTCCTTGAAGAAAGAGATTTCAATGATTAATAAACAAGACCTTAATTATGATGAAAATCCCACAAGATTGATGGACAAAAACTTGAGAAATATATCTTCTTCCTTGGATCTTCAAAGCTTCAACAGTGGAGGTTTTTTTGGAGAGAATAATGGAGAGGTTTTGTTTTGAGTTGATGATTTAGCTTTGATTGGTGATTTTAGGGGTTTAAAAAGGTCTAATAACCGTCAATAAGTCACCCCTAAATTACCCAACCTACCCCTGAACTTATTTGACAATTTAACCAACTTAAATTTTACTTTAAAATGACGCAATGAAATCTAGAAGTTTACTGCGCGTCGCGGAGGTACTTCCAAATCTTATTTTTTGGAAAATTTTTGGACATACTAGTTTGTGACAGCCCCGCGTCGTAGGGAAAGAAATTTTCCCTTTAATTGTAAGCTGCGCTACCGCAGTCACTACCAAAATCTAGCTGGCGCGGCAGCTTTACTGTCTTAAATTTGGGTCCACTTTAGGGACACTTTTCTTTGTCCCCGGGGCATCGTTCTTGGACATTTTGATCCTTGTATATCAGGATACGCGTAGGAACCCTCGGTACTAAATCTCAACTTCAAACCATCACTCAAAACATCACTACAAAACACTGCGACACACTAGTTCAACTTCAACTAGTTTCCAAACGTCTTGGACGTTTGACTTCCAAACACTTCAAAACGTTTCCGAACGTCTTGGACATTTGGACGTTTTGATGCTTACCTTGCTTTTATGGTTTGGTGAGTATATGTGAAGGTGAACTGAATATATGTTGATGTGATGCCACTTATGGCTTTGGGTGGTTTATGAGGAAGGAGATGCTATGTTGAGAAGTTATGATATCATATGGTTATAGCTTGTTAGTAGTTGTTATGGTTGAATGGAGTTATCCTTAGAATGATGGATTGCCTTATGTTTATGTAGGATGGTAGCATGATGTTATGATATAGGCTTGAAAGGTCTTGGAGAATGTAGAAAATACTGACAAAGATTAATGTTGCCTTGGTATATGTATTCATAATTGTCCTTGTATGGATTCGAATCTTTTTAAAGGCTTGCTCCTAAGGAGGGGAGATAGTGTGTTAAACCTTGTAAGGTGATTGTGGAGTATGCTAGCTAATGGGATAACCCTTATGACTATTTAATGATTCCATTTATGAACCTATTATATGATGGTAAAAAGTGGAAACAAGAGTTTTATTCCATAAGTTAGAAGTACGATTGCCCTAAGGTGACTTAGGGGATGTATGGCATACCCTTAGCTCTTAAAGAGAAAGAGAGAATCGAAGTTGACCTACTTTGAAGTGGTTAGTTGTCTTTTAATCTTTCATTTGAGTATTGTCAATTTAAAAAGTGCTTAGATTGTACGTAGGCATGGTTGGTTTGAAAGTTCCACCAAAAGTGAGGAACCTTGTAGGTTTGTCTTGACATGCCTAGACCTTGGCGTTTAAGGGCATGATGTGATTAGGCTTACCCCAAGTGGGGGATAATGTGCATAGATTGTAAGATTTTTAAAGCCCTTGATGTCCCTATATTGAGTTCCTTTAAAATTGTCTAAGTTGAAAATCACTTTATAGTGATGGTAAGAAAGGTGTTCATAAGCTTAGATCCCAAGAGAGCGATGAAGTGCTTAGTCAATAAGGTGGGTGAGCTAAAAATTCCCCTATTGTTGAGATGAGTTACTCTTAAATGAGTTTATCCTAAGTAGGGGAGGATGATTTGTGTAGAACGGTGGTATATACCCTATCTTTTCCTTCTATTCTTACCAAGCTTGAAACCAAAAGTGTTCCTAAGTAGCTTGTTCATGATAGGAGTCTTGCATAAGATGATAAGTTGCATGTTATGCATATGTTGTAACATTTCGGAAATTCACATGCCTAGTGAAGAGCCCAATAGGTCTTTAAGAATGCGTATTGGGGATACATAGGCATTCAAATGCCCAATATTGAGAAATATTAGGCATAAAATAGAAAATTGGCTAAGGAATATTTGCCAATTTCTATATAATACCCAAATAAGCAAAATATTGGGCATATTAGAAATATTGGCTTAAAGGGGTGTTAGCCAATTTTCTAACATTAATGATGCTTGTTTAAGAATTGTACCGGCAATAAAGACCCTAAGCTAAAAACATAGATTTCCAAGTATTCACTGAGGTATGAGGCATCCAAGTACAAGCCTAGATACCATTCCACATTACCATCTAAGATGATCATGTAAATTAAGCAGTGCCCAAGGACATGGTGAGGGTCCTTGGGACAATAAGTAAACATTCCCAAAGGAACCATAAATAATAGTTAGTTAGGAAAGTACAACCAACACATGTGCAAGCACATGTGCAAGACATGTGGAGAAGCGGCCAAAGGAGGGGACCACCCTAACCGAATTCGGTTAGGGTAGTTAGGGGGAAAACGTACACAAGGGACCACTCCATGTGGGTGCTAACCTCCTAAACAATTCTAGACTCTAACCTACTGCCCTAAATAGCTAACTAACCTATAACCAAACAGAATAAACTAATTAGTGCACCCGACAACCTAAGACTTAACCGGGTGACACTAACCTAGTAACTAGTTAAAGAGACCACCTAGTCATAACCTAGGATGGTCCAAAAGGTTGGTTGTGGTCATAACACCTTACGGTACATTAGTAATTATCCTAGGATACTTAATTAATTTATTTATTATCTTAATTAATTAATTTAAAAGGACAAAACCGAAATTACAAAGCAAGTTCCAGATTTCTGTTAAGACAAGAAAAAGACAACCTAGTACCTAACCTAGGATTGTCCAAAAGATTGGTTATGGTCCTAAAATCTTAGGGATACTTTAGTAATTACACTAGGCTACTTAATTAATTAATTTATCAGAATAATTAATTAATTTAAAAGGACAAAACCGAAATCACAAAGCAATTTCCAGATTTCCGTTAAGACAAGAAAAAGACAACCTAGTACCTAACCTAGGATGGTCCAAAGGATTAGTTATGGTTATAACGACTTAAGGTTACTTTATTAATTACACTAGGTCCCTTAATTAATTAAATTAGACATTCAATTAATTAGTTTAAAGGGGCAAAACGAAATTCTTAGGAAACATTTCAGATTTGACCAAGTATTGTGTTTTCGTAGTTCTAGTCAATCTAGGAGGGGCTTTTTAGTAATTAGTTAATTAATTGATTTAATTAACTTATTAAACCCTAATTTTACTGAGTAAATATCAGTTCCTAAGACTTGGAATCACTTTGAAACCCATAGAAAAGGCGACGCAAAAAAAGTAAGCAACGAACGAAAGAAAAAGGCAGAAAATTTATCGATTTCTCTAGGGCGATTTCAAGGTTTATTCAAGGTTTCGTACAAGGTGGTATTCATAGATTATGCTATACATAAGGTATGGGTTTCTCTCCTGGACTTCTTTCACTAAGAGAACTTTCTTTCTAACGATTCAAAGATCTTGAAAACTAGGGTTGTTCCCGTGTTCTGGTTGAACTCCTTTGTCCCCAGTATCCTTTTTGATTCAATGTTGAATAGGTTGTAGATCATGTTGTTGGTATGTGGTGCTGGCTGATATTATGTGTAATGTTCTTGAATTATGAATGGCGATTAACCTATGAAGTTGTGATCGTATAAATTTAAGTGCTTAAAACGTGAATCATGAATCGACGATGTGTTAGTTACACTCGTAATTGTTTAAGTGTTGATGTGTTTGTGCGAATGTTGTCTTGCTGTTATTGTGACGTTATGAAGATGCTAAATTCATCAAATATTAGTATGATGATGTTCAATATTTCTTAAAAACGTTACCCTAAAGTCATGAACTAAGATTGGTTAAGAGAATGATACTATGCTAAGATGTGTCCGAAAATGTTATGTATGAAGATGATTTTGGTCTGTTGTGCATACCTACTATTAATGTGACTTGTTGATGATGTTGTGTCCGTTAAATGATAATATTATGCTGTTCAAGATGTTTAAAAACGTTATGCCTAAAGTTATGTTACAAGGTTGGATAAAACGATCTCCTTGAAATCATAAGTTGAATGAATGTTTGGTTTCTGCCAATAAATTGGCTAACAATGTTTTGCCCCAAAAAGTTGAATCGAATTGGCTTGTAATGTTATTTTAAGATAACGAATTGGCCAATGTCTAAGACATACCAAATTAAGTATGGCCAATGTAAACTATGATGTTTCTTGTAACGCAAAAAATAGGCGGCTCAACATGATAAATTATTATAATGTATTTATGAAGTAATTGGCATGGCTAGTGATAATGTTATGACAAGTAACTAGTGAAATTTGGTTTTATGCCAACAAATTGGCTAGTAAAACATATGTCTAATCATATTACTTCCAACTCATGTAAAGTCATACCAATCTCTACATCAATGAACTCATAACATAGGGTATGTCAATCAATGGGACAAGTCCCAACATACCCTATACTATCATATATGACTAAAATGTTGGAATGCCAAATGAATAAGTACACCTAAGGTAATTCAATGAATCTATAACCAAGGGTATGCCAACAATTGGGACAAGTCCCAACATACTCTAACAAAATGAACTATGAAGATAATAGTATATCAAATGTTGTTCACAACGTCCATAAATAATGGAATAAAGCTACCAAATGAACGTGAACAAGATGAAGTGAGTAATAACATAAATAAAGACTTAAAAGTCATGAATGACCAGAATGAGGTGTTAAAGAAAGTGAGACAAGTCTCACTTACACCTAAGACAACTATGTTAAAGATACTAACATAAGAGGGTGTTAGAACATGTGATACAAGTCTCATTAACACCTAAGGATGATATGTAAGGACAATTCACATTTCATCAATATAAAGTAAGGATGATATGTATGAACAATTCACATTTCATCAATGTTAAATAAGAATGATATGGAAGGACAATTCACATTTCATCAATGTAAAGTAAGGATGACAAGTCATCAAAAGAGTAAGTAAATCTCAATCTAGAAGCAAGCTTCCATAATACTTGAGTCAACTCTAAAAGATAAAGAAGATAATGAAAGTGAGCACAGTACCGATAGGCTAGTTAAGAGTGGTGATGCCTTCCTTCGGGAAGGGGGGAGGTTCACGTAATTTTCATGAAGATGAGACTTTCCACCAAGGTGGGTATGGGTCTCCCTAACTCTCCTAGTCTTTTAACTATGTCTAGCCAACATAGGAACTAGCCAGTGGTTTCCACCTAAGCGAGCTAGGTATGTTCGGTTTCACTTTGGACGGTGATTCCACCTCTTTTCGGTGTGGGAAAGACACCGAATTTCATGTTTAGCTCACATGATCTATGTCGGTTAATGCTCACGATATGTTCTTGTTTAACTATAGTCGTGATCCACTATTTTCGGTGTGGAGTGAACACTTGAGATGGATTCGCCTTAGCCGGGGATCACCCCTTTCCATGTGTGGGGCAGACACTGGATTCCATGAGTAGCTCACATGTTCTAAGATTCACTTTAACTGGTGAATTACTTTTTTTTAGTGTGGGGAAGACACTGGATTTCATGTTAAGAGCACATGATCTTATTCTTAATGATGTCACTATGAAAGTGAGAACGAATGATGATGATGGAACGTATGTTCAAAGTGAGCAATGAAGAAGAGCTTAAGAATGTCAATTGCCAATGTCTCACTCCTAAAGTTTCAGCAAATAATGGGCAAATCCAAATAATATTGGCTTATAATGACTTCTTATATGATGCCAATAAAACTGGCTTATGAAATGTTAATGAATACATAAAGTAATGAATGACTCATTGTAAAATAGTGAAATCATTCCTTAGTCCTTGGATTACTTACATCGATTCATTGTGGGTATGGGACTACAATGAATCATTACACTTGTAAGTAAAACATAGTACCAAAGGAATTATTGAACGACACAACAACAAGAAGGAAAATACTGAAAATAAAACTAATTATGGATGATAGAGCTCTCGGGTTAGGGGACTTAAAATTTCAAATCTTCGCCCGAGGGGTTATAAAATTATGTTGATGATACTAATGTCTTGTATTCATATAGAAAATGAGTTGTGTGCTTTGAATGCATTAAAATACATCATATTCATACCAAAATTCACAAATAACGAATTAGGAAAGTCTAATGACTAGACTCCAGAAATGGCATGTTGCTTAGGAAGAGCTTTCATTGATCATGCATAGCTTTATGTGTATGTGTGAATACACCCATACTTAGTACATGTGGTGTAGTAACCCCCTACTATTTACTATTTTTATAGGTGCAGGTCAGAGGACAGGTTGACGACACTTGTAGCGGTTTGGACTTCTGCGTTTCTCCAAACCATTTGGTAGGTCCTCATGATTTCGAGGATGCTACAGTTCTATTCTAGACTTAGTCATAGACATAGCTAGTGGATGTTGTCCCTAGAGTTTCTTTCGTACTTTTATTTTGAATCTTTGTAATAAAGCCGTGTTTGGCAAACTATTTATGATATATTCATTTTCAGTTTCGAATTGATTCTTTATGATAGATGGTTGTTCTCTTATGTTGAACATAGTATTTGATGTAAATATGTAATGACTATATGAAGTCTAAGTAAACTTCATACATCTAAAAAAAGTTTATAATTTTTCGCAAATTTAACTAGATGAATGTGAAAAATGCAAGATGAGGCTTGTCTGCGACCTCTGAGAGGTCAACGATACCGGTGGCGATTCGGATTCAAGAATCCGGGTCGTTACATATGTTATGCATTTCTTAAATGACACTATGTTATTCATATTATGAAAGTTCATTATTGCATGAAAAAGGAAATTTTGATAAATTGCATTTTGCTCATGTTATGATGCATCCTTGTAGGATAAATGTGCATTTTGATATCATGAGATGTCTTAGTGATCATGCTTTATGTCACTTTAATGTGGGTGCGTTATACCAATACTAAGAAGTTGAGTATCCTTTAAATTAGATAAGATGAGTCTCTTTGAATAATGTGAAACTTTTGAGATTTGCGGAGTGTTGTGGTAGGCTCACACTTGAGAAGTGATGGTTTGTCTAGCCTATGTCTTTTGTTGTGCCTGTAAATTATGATAAATTTCCCTAAATGATGCATGTTTACGAGAGCTAGTGATGTGCTAGAAATAAAAAGCCGTAAATTTACTTCCTAATGATGTAATCTGCTTGGTGTGACCTACCATGTTGATTTCATAAGAAAGAAAGCATGAGCATAATGTTTTTTGGAGTAAAGAAATCATCCTTAATATGAATTAACCTCTATGCATTTCTTTTATATGAACTCTATGATGCCATGTGTGTATGTTGTGACTAGGAAAAGTTAGTTCCTCCTTGAGCAAAAAGTTAAACATGGTAAATTTTATGTATGACCTTGATGATATTCGGTCTAGACTATAAGATTGTAGTAAACCTACATTATTCATCATTCTTGTGCAACTAAATGAATTGTTCAATTTTCTCATGAGTTGAAGTGTGGATTATGCCCAAGTGTACAATTGAAATCCATAGTACTTCTAACCTTGTGATGACATAATGAACATGCCTAAAGTTGGAGAACGTAGTTCCTCCAAATGGCAATGAATATGAAGAAGTATGTATGCATGGAATGAATTAGAGAAGTAGTCCTTGTTTGATTATGTTGCTTTGAATAGATATTAGTATGAAGTTAGTGTTACGTGTAAGGTTTGTGAATTGACTATTATGTGATAACATGTTGAAGTGTTGTGAGCTGCTATGAAATTCATTGAATTCCTTTAAAGTGTTTAAAATGTTTTAGTGTCATTCGAGGACAAATGTTGTTTTATGTTGGGGAGTATTGACATGCCCTCAAAATGAAGTAAGGTATATAGAGCCTAACATGATCCTAAAAATGTTAATAACGTGTAAATACAGTGTTTTACAGCTTGTATGATTGATTTGAAGAGGTTTGAAGGTCAAACGTCCAAGACATTCAAAAGTTGGTCTTTAGACATGGTAGTGAGTCCTTGTATGTTTGCATTTTTTTATTTGTTGTTTGAAGTCCAAAAATAGTGGAGTTGACTCTAGTATCTTAATAGACATGTTAAGGGTCAAAATTTCCTGGTACAACTCCCCGGGAACCAGCCTAAGGGACCCCAAGGAGGACCCAAACGTTGGACAAGGAGGCTGTCCAAGGCAGCGAGCAGACCAATATTGGACCTGCCTGTGCGACGCTCGCCTAGCACGCAGCTCACTGCCTCACAAATTATTTGGGGCGAAATTCAGAGGCTGCCCACGATGCGCAGCCACTTCATAGATCTGGTTGTGTCGTTTTTAAGTCAAGTTGGACATCTCTGACAGTCCCAATGAGTATGGGGGTGTTTTGGTAACTTAGGGGGACATTTATTAAATGTTTTTAGGACCTTTTTTTAAAACCTTTCCCAAGTCAAAACCCCAACACCCATAAAGAAATCAAAATCCCCAAAGCTCTCTTCAACCCGAAAACCTCCATTGTAGACCAAGCTCAAGAACAAGCTATGGAGGTGGATTCTTGGAGCTTTCTTCTCAGATTTTCATGGGCTTTTTAATGTATAAGGTATGGTGATCCTTCATCCATAGATAACCATTTATCTATGGAGTCCGTTCAAAGCTTTTTCCAAACATGATTCTAAGTCAAAAATCTTATATTTCAATCTAGCCATGGGTTCATTGTTAAAGTGATTTCAAAAGCATTCTAATGATGATATATGTTTATCCACCGATTTTATAAAGAATTTCTATCAAATTTCAAGAAGAACACATGATCCTCCTAATCTCTCAAATTGTCCTATAATGTGGGTCTTGTGATCATGATTTCATGTTTATAGAATTCTGAATAGATTGTATTGAATTGTTTATTGCTATTACTATCTATATAAATTGAATGTGAATTGTGGAGGAATGATCAAAGATGATCATTAGCTTGAAGATTTGGTAAGTTTACCTATTTCCTCTAATTAGCTTAGAATGTACATTGAATTGTGTTGATTGGTATGGTCCACTTATGGTGGCGGTGTTTACATTCTTGTACATGTTTATGTATTATGATCATGGACTTGAAAGCATTATATGCAAGATGAATTGATATGATGATTTGTTTGTTAGGAAGTTGAAGGATTTAGACTTGATTCTAATGTCATATTCTAAGTGAATTGATGTTTATGTGAAGTATATGAATAGCCCTCCATACTAGTTGCATGACCTAGGTTTGGTGGAGATGATGTTATGTGTATATGTGTGATGATCATGTTAGGGATTAGGTGGTCTATATGGATAGTTATGAAGAATATCCTTGTACCATGAATCCTACCTATATGAACCCTTATGAATGTGTAATCGAAATATGGTAGGAGTCTTCTATTCTATGGTTGAATATGTACTTGCTTCCTATGATGTAATGTGAGTGTGTGTTGTCAGTAGTCTTTAATACTCTTGATTTGTTTGACTCAAGACTTGAGGAATCTTGTACATGTGTTGTGATATTTTGAGGGTAGCTTCATCAATGCTATGTGATAGCCATTATGTGATCATATTGACCAATGTACTCACACACTTCGTGCATATCTATGAGTAGGGTAGTTTTGTGATGACTAAGGAAAGGATAATTCTCGTAAGCATAATTACCTATTTCTATGCATGTGAAGTATATGATTTATGAAGTTGTGAACATATGCGACTATAGGTGTTATGTGAAGGTACATCTCATATTGTATGCGTACACACATGATATATGATTGTATGAATATGTGAAAGGACATTCTCACATGAATTAGGGTCTATGATAAAAGGATATTCTCATCTTAGAATCCTTTGAGCAATATGTTCTATGAAGGAGCAGCTCCTAAGGCCTTCTTTATGACTTAATGCATTAAAGGCTTAAATATAGATTAAAAATGGAGTTAAAGCCTAGCACCGAGTGAGCATGACAAGTGAGAGTGGGATCTTCACGTTAGAAAGTTCGGCTTCCCAAAAAGAGAACCTTCACGTTTAGCAAGTCTGGGTTCTTAACATAGATGTTGTCTCATGATATTGAAACCTCCAGCTAGTAAGTCAAGATTTCCAGAAGCAATCTCCATGTTCCATAACTACGTGCCCCCGTAGGTTATTGGTTGGACCAACTATGGATCTAGGTGTACACTGCCACATCGAGACTCTTTTTCGAAAGTGATATACCGGTAGAACTTATATAGCAATGTATGACTGTTTACACCTTAGGAAAGTGTTAACCCTCTCTTTTCGGTGTGGGAGTAGAACACCGGATTCCATGTAGCTCACACGGTTTATGTCGGTTATGGAAAAATCTCCCAATGTAAATAATGAACTAAGATAAGATTATGGACTCTAATACCAAATCCTTGAGAGGATTACTTAGTATAGGTAGGATTATGGCTCCTACCCATGCATTGCAAAAGTGAACTTCCAAAAAGGATAAGATTAGTACATGTATATAAGTAAGACTTATGTGATGTTATGTATGAATTGTATGAATGCATTGTTAAGCGACTTTGCTATGATTAAGACATGAATTATGTGTATGTGTGTGAATTACACATATGTCTTCTGAATGGGTTTACTTAGTATATGTGGGGGTATGAGACTCCATGTTTAAATTGCACAAGTAAGCTTTTGAAGGGGTTATGAGGGTGGTTTACATATGATATGAACTAAATGAGTTATGACTAAAGTTGTCGGAAATGAAAGTGTCCTTATATGATGCTATGAAGTAGGTGGCCTTATGTCTATTTATCAATGAAAGGGTTATGACTTATTAAGTATGTTATGCCTAGTCTAGTGTGACTTCTTAGATAAACTTGGTGGAAGTAGTATTATCGGATGCTACCTACACATTGCACTAGTGTGACTTAGGAGTTGTCTTTGGTGATGGTCCTAATGTAAAGTTGATGTGTATGAGTTGCTTCAGACTTATGAATATATGTGGTTGTGTTATATCTATGAAAGACAATTATAAGATGACCTCAAGGTAATACATTGTACTAAGTACACTTGAGGGTTACTTAAGGAAAGAATAAGATAAATGAGATGTAATGTATTGTATGTATTGAATATGATTCAAAGTATGATAAATAGATTTATGTGCTATTATGAGTAGTATCCATTTCTATATGATGTATGTGAACTATATTGAGCTTATATATTTCCAATGTATATGAAGTTGTTACACCAGGATTCTGGAATACAAATATAACCGGCGTCGTTAACCTCTCAGAGGTCGCAGACAAGCCTCTTCTTAGCTTTCATCACGATCATACAATTAAATTTATGGATAATTTAAAACATTTTAATTACTTATTGAAGTGTACATAGACTTCATATATATACTGTATAAGAGTGATATTCTAATGAGATCAACTAAATCAACCATCCATTAAAGATTAAACAATCGAAATAGAGAATCATAAGAATAATAATAATAGTTTGTCAATCGGACTTATTACAACGCTTGAAAAAATGTTTGAAATGAAATGCTAGGGGCTATCTGCACTAGCTATATCTAATGTACTAAGCTAGAATAATAAATGTAGCGTCCTCGAATTCATGAGGACCTACCAAAGTCTGGAGATCGCTAATCCAAACTGCTTTCTCGAATCTTCAATCTTCTCTCGGACCTGCGCCTATAAAAATAGTAATAATATATGGGGTTATTACACACTTGTAATAAGTATGGGTGTATGCACATAAACACATAAGGACTATGCATGATCAAGGAAAGCTCTTCCTAAAGAAACATGTCATTTTCGGAAAGTTAAGTTACTTTACTTTCTTAATTAGTTATTTCTTATTCATGCTATAAATATGACATGTTCTCATGAAATTAAGGCACGCAACTCATTTTCTATAAGAACATAAGACCTTTGAATCATGAACATAATTTAGGAACAACTTAAACAAAAGTTTATTATTTTACTCCCTTAGGCCGAGAGCTCACCTCTCCAGACTTAGTTTATTTTTCAGACTTTTCTTCTTTTATGTTGTGTAGTTCAAAAGATCTCCTTTGGTCCGATGTTTTACTTACAAGTGCAATGATTCATTGTAGTCCCATACCTACAATGAATCGAGTAAGCAATTCACAAGACTAAGGAAATGATTTGGCTACCCTACTCACAAGTTAGATTTCTCATTCTTCTTAAATTGGGTATGAATGTATTTATAGGCCAATCTTTATTGGCTATGCCCATTAATTGGTTGTTAAAAGTTCATTCTTATCAACATTAATGATTGACATTCTTAAGCTCTTGCTTACTTAACTCACTTTGAACTTACGCTTCTACTTATTTGATCTATTGTTTACTTTGAACATGCTACTTTCATTCATTCTTTCTTTTTTTAAAGAATTCTTTAGCATTAACTGAAGTAGATCATGCGAGCTAACATGAAATCTAGTGTCTCCCCCACACCGAAAAGGGGTGGTTCATCGGCTAAGGTGAACCAAGTCCAGTGTCTACCCCACACTGAAAAGGGGGGTTCACCGGCTAAAGTGAAACCAAGTTCAGTGTCTTGCCCACACCGAAAAGAGGGGTTCACGGTTGAAGTGAATCGAATACTTTCCTGAACTTTAACCGACATAGATCATGCGAGCTAGACATAAAATTTGGTGTCTTCCCCCACACCAAAAAATGGTGGAATCACCGGCCAAAGTGAAAACGAAACTACCTTGCATTCTTAGGTGAATAAATTAACTAGCTAGTCCCTGTGCTTGCAACATAGTTCAAAGACTAGGAGACTTCGGAGACCCTGGTCCACTTGGGTGGTGAACTCGTCTCATGAGGCTTACATATGCTGGCACAAGTTCATTTCTAGTCTATCGGTGCTAGGCTCAAATTTATTTTACTTTATATCTTTTAGAGTTGACTCAAACGTTATGGAAGCTTGCTTCTACTATGAGGTATACTTAACTTAATTGATGAATGGTTATCCCTTTTCTATACTTGATGAATATGAACTTAAATCTTACATTATCATCATGGTGCGAGTGAGACTTGTCTCACGGCTTCTAGCACCCTCTTATATTAGTAACTTTGACATAATCGATTAAGTGTGATTGATACTTCTCTCACTTCTTTTAACACTCTATATTAGGTCAATTTCATAACTTAAGCTTTTAGTTATTTCATTACTCACCTTAACTTGTTCAACGTTTATTGGTAGTCTTATACAATTCTTTATGAAAGTTATAACTACTTATTCAATGCTATTACGTTCACAAGTTCGTGTGGATAGGGTATGTTGGGACTTGTCTCAATTATTGGCATACACTATGTTATGAGTTCATTGATGTAGATATTGGCATGACTTCACATTTTTTGGGAGATAATATTTTGGACATAGTTTTGCTAGCCAATTTGTTCGCATAAATCATAATTTCACTAGATACTTGTCATATTATTATCACTAGCCATGACAATTACTTCATAAATATATTATAGTAATGTATAATGTTAAACAAGCCAACTTTCAATCTTTGATTAGCCTATGAAACAATTTAATGAACAACTTATAACAATTTCATCTTCTCGAACACAAGTAGGCATTACAACATTCATCATCTTATGTCAATAATACCCTAAGTATACAGATCTAACATGTAGGTTTCATTCGAAATTATAATCACGGAAACATAAGCATAATAATCAGTTAGCACCACATACAAACAACATGCTCGAGATTTACATCATACAAACTACAAGAATCGTAAATTGGGAGAACTAGGGAGATGAACATGCGATTCATTGGAAACAACCGTAGTTTCGATATTCTTGAAGTCAAAACATTTGAAAAGCCTCTTGGAGAAAGGAATATAGGATATAAAACCCATACCTTACTATAAAATGGAATCTACGAAGATCACCTTGCACTTTGCACAAAAACCTTGAAGAACTACTTGAAATCGTCTAGGGTTCTCTTACGTTTTCTCACTGATTTTAGTTGTAAGGTTTATGATGAATAAAGTGAGTCTAAGTCTTTAGGAACTAAATATTAACTAATTCAACTTAGACCAAAATAACTTAATTAACTAATTATTAAAACGCCTATCCTAAATTGACTAAAAATAGGAAAACACTTGACTTAACCGAAATCTAGAATTTTTCTTAATGGTTTCGGTTTTGACCATTTAAATTATTTAATTAAGTTGCTAAATTAATTAATTAAGTAACCTAGAGTAATTACTAAAGTACCCCTAAGTTTTTAGGACCATAACCAACCCTTTGGACCATCCTAGGTTAGGTACTAGGATGTTTCTTAGTTAGTTACTAGTCTCAATGTCACCCGGTTAGGCCTTAGGTTATCTGGTCGACTAGTTAGTTATTTTTTGTTTGTACTAGGTTAGTTTGTTAGTTAGGTCAGTTAGTTAGAGTCTAGGACCGATTAGGAAGCTTGGCCCCATGTGGGCAGACCCGGACACGCGCCTGTCCCCAATCGCTCTAACCGAATCGGTTAGCTTGGTCCCTTGGCCGGTTGCACGTGTGCTTGCACATGTGTTGCCGTGTACTTTCCTAACTAAATATTAAGGAAGGTTCATTTGGAATTTTACTTATTTTCCCAAGGATCCTCACTATGTCCTTGGGCACTGTTAAATCTACATGGTCATTTTAAATGATTATGTGCTATGGTACTAGGCTTGACACTTGAATGTCTAGTACCTAATGAGGATGTGTGTGAAGAATAATTATATTTTAGATTAGGGTATTCATTGCAGGTACAATTCTTATATAATATTGTATTATATTTTAAATACTTGTTAAAACATTAAATTTTGCTAACAACCTTAAGCCTATTCTCTAATATGCTTAATATTTCTCAATATTGGGCATTGGGATGCCTATGTACCCCAATAGGCATTCTTAAAAACCTGCTAGGCTCTTTACTAGACATGTACATTTTCTGGAATGTTACAGAATTTTACTAAACAGACATGATGCATGGTTTCTAACTAAATGTCCGTTTAAAATGCATGTTTTTGAATGGTTGCCATACTTAGTGCATTCTTGTACTAATACCATTCTTCTTCATCTTTTTACACAAAGTGTAGGTGGTGATGGCTAGAGGATGTCTCATAAGTGAAGTGTTTGGATAGATCTCCCAAGTTCAAGTAAAGGGACCCTTATGATTCAAGGGTTGCCTATGTCAACTGTTCTTAAAGTTAATGTAATATCTTAGACTTATATTTTATGTTGTTAAGGGACGTGTTCCTATTCTATTCCTTTGGGTTGTGTCTTAAGATGACAAAGAGACTTAGAGTCTAACTATGTATTATGATATTTTAAATATATATGAATTAATTTTCTAGCATTTGATGTGCTATGAAAATTTTTAACTTTTTTGCTATTGTTATTATGATTATGAAATGAAACATATCTAAGGGCTTGTCTTAGACCTCCGAGAGGTTGACAAAGCTGTGTCGCGATCTAAGACTACTCTAACTTGTAGAGGGTACGTGTAGGTCATAACAAACCTGATATCAGAGCATATGGTTTTGTGTTTTGTCCATAGGTTTCAAAGTCTCGTATTGCCACGTATAGTAGAGTCTCGTTTCATTGGTGGTGAGTCGCAACACCTCCATGATGCTGGAGGCTATATGATGATATAGTTTCCATTCTTCGCTATTCTCGTATCCTTCCATAGAACTTAACTCTATATTATCTCTCTTATGTTTCCATGTTCGGGGGTCTTTTAGATGTGATTGCTTGAATTGGGATGATGTCTCAATTCTTGAGAGAGAAAAAATGAGTTTTGATGCTTACCTTGGTTTTATGGTTTGGTGAGTATATGTGAAGGTGAATTTAGTATATGTTGATGTGATACCATTTATGGCTCTAGGTGGTTTATGAAGAAGGAGATGCTATGTTGAGAAGTTATGATATGATATGGTTATAGCTTCTTAGTAGTTGTTATGGTTCAATGGAGTTCCCCTTGGAATGATGGATTGCCTTATGTTTATGTAGGATGGAATCATGATGTGATGATATAAACTTGAAAGGTCTTGGATAATGTAGTAAATAGTGACAAAGATGAATGATGCCTTTGTATATGTAAAATGCTTCATAATTGTCCTTGTGTGGATTGGAATCTTTTTATAGGCTTGCTCCTAAGGAGGGGAGTAGAGTGGATTGGAATCTTTGTGTGTTAAGCGTTTTAAGGTGATTGTGAAGTATGCTAGTTAATGCGATAAACCTTATGACTATGTAATGATTCCCTTTATGAACCTATTCTAAGATGGTAAAAAGGGGAAACATGAGTTTTATTCCATAAGTTGGAAGTATGATTGCCCTAAGGTGACTTAGGGGATGTATAGTATGTACCCCTTTGCTCTTAAAGATATGGAGAGAATCAAAGTTGACCTACTTAGAAGTGGTTAGTTGCCTTTTAAGCTTGAATTTGAGTATGGTCAATTTAAAAAGTGCTTAGATTGTACGTAGGAATGGTTCGTTTGAAAGTTCCACCAAAAGTTAGGAACCTTGTAGGTTTGTCTTGACTTTCCTCTACCTTGGCATTTAAGAGCATGATGTGATTAGGTTTAACCCAAGTGGGGGATAATGTACATAGATGGTAAGATTTTTAGAGCCCTTGATGTCCATATGTTGAGTTCCCTTGAACATTTCTAGGTTGAAAATCACTTTGTAGTGATGGTAAGAAGGGTGTTCATAAGCTTAGATCCCAAGAGATGGTTGAAGTGCTTAGTCAATAAGGTGGTTGAGCTAAAACATCCCATAGAGTTAAGATGAGTTACTCTTAAATGAGTTTATCCTAAGTGGGGGAGGATGATTTGAGTAGTATGGTGGTAGATACCCCTATCTTTTCCTTCTATTCTTACTCAAGTTTGAAACCAAAAGTGTTCCTAAGTAGCTTGTTCATGATAGTAGCTTGTTCATGATAGTAGCCTTGCATAAGATAATAAGTTGCATGTTCTCCATATGTTATGCGTCTCTTAAATGACACTATGTTCATTATTGCATGAAAAAGGAAATTTTGATAAATTTTATTTTGCTCATGTTACGATACATCCTTGTAGGATAACGATGCATTTTGATTCATGAGATGTCTTACTGATCATGCTTTATGCCACTTTAATGTTGGGTGCCTTAGCCCCATAATGAGAATGAGTCTTTTTAAAATGAGATAAGATTAGTCTCTTTGAAAAATGTGTAACTTTTGAGATTTGCGGAATGTTATGGTAGGCTCACACTTGAGGAGTGATGGTTTGTCTAGCCTATGTCTTTTGGTGTGCTTGCAATTGTGATAAATTTCCCTAAATGATGCATGTTTACGAGAGCTAGTGATGTGCTAGAAATAAAAAGCCGTAAATTTACTTCCTAATGTTGTGATGTGCTTGGTGTGACCTACCATGTTGATTTCATATGATAGAAATCATGAGCATAATGTGGTTTGGAGTAATGAAATCCTCCTAAATACGAATTAACCACTATGCATTTATTTTATATGAACTCTATGATGCAATGTGTGTATGTTATGACTAGGAGAAGTTAGTTCCTCCTGGAGAAAAAAGTTAAACATCGTAAATTTTATGTATGATCTTGATGATATTAGGTCTAGACTATAAGATTGTAGTTAACCTACATTAATCATGATTCTTGTGCAACTAAATGTATTGTTCAATTTTCTCATAAGTTGAAGTGTGTATTATGCCCAAGTGTGCAATTGAAATCCATAGTATTTCTAACGTTGTGATGACATAATGAACATGTATAAAGTTGGAGAACGTAGTTCCTCCAAATGGCAATGAATATGAAGAAGTATGTGTGCATTGAATGAATTAGAGAAGTAGTCGTTGTTTGATTATGTTCTTTGAATACATATTAGTATGGAGTTAGTGTTACATGTAAGTTTTGTGCTTTGACTATTATGTGATAACATGTTGAAGTGTTGTGAGCTTCTATGAAATTCATTGAATTCCTTTAAAGTGTTTAAAATGTTTTAATGTCATTCGAGAACGAATGTTGTTCTAAATGGGGGAGTATTGACACTCCCTCAAAATGAACTAAGGTATATAGAGCCTAACATGAGCCTAAAAAGGTAAATAACATGTATATAAAGTGTTTTACAGCTTGTATAATTGATTTGAAGAGGTTTGAATGTCAAACATCCAAGACGTTTGAAAGTTGGTAATTCAACATGGTAGTGAGTCCTTGTATGTTTTCCTTGTTTTTATGTGTTGTTTGAAGTCCAAAAATAGTGGAGTTGACTCTAGTATCTTAATAGACATGTCAAGGGTCAAAATATCTGGGTACGACTCCCCGGGAACCTCCCTAAGTGACCCCAAGGAGGACCCAAACATTGGACAATAACAATGGAGTTGACTCTAGTATCTCAAGAAAGAGGTTGCGCAAGGAAGCGAGCAGACCAAGATTTGGACATGCCTATGCACACGCGCCTAGCACGTAGTTCACTGCCTCAACAATTATTTGGGGCAAAATTCAGAGGCTGCCCCGCGATGCGCCGCCACTTCCTAGATCTAGGTTCTTCATTTTTAAATCAATTTGGACATGTCTAAAAGTCCCAATGAGTATGGGGTGTTTTGGTAACTTAGGGAGACGTTTATTAACTTTTTAATGACCTTTTTTAAACCCTTTCCCAAGTGAAAACCCCAAAACATCAAAATCCCCAAAGCTCTCTTTGTAAGATCCCGAAAATGACTTATGTGAAGCTAGAGCCTAACATGGTTGTCATGGTGGATTAAGTTCCTAAATTAGTCTATAATGTTGTATTGAGGCAGTGTCTAAGAGTTTAGGTGCCTGGCAAGTCAAACGTCAAGGGACGACTAAGACGTTCGACGACTAAGTCACCTATGTGCCTCATATGTTACTATATGTGTTTATGTGTGATTCGTGAGGTTGTGAGGTGCTTAAATGTGTTATTATAGTGTAAATAGGAAGTGTGTCGTGTTTCGTGAAGTTTGGAGGTCAAACGCCCAAGAACGTCCATGGCGTTCGAAATATTTTCCTTAAGATGACATTGTGTGTCTAAACATGTTTCATCGAGAACTACGTGTTCGTTTTGGGTGAAATTCATGTGAGAGGTCCTAAACTTGTATACAAGCAGGTTTGGGTTGGAAACATCCAGGCAAACATCCCCACGGATCATCCATGGGTCCTTGAGGAAGGACCGTTTCATTGAGCCAAGACTGGCCAAGACAGCCCAACCTACGGAGGCGATCGATGCCCAGTGGGTCAATCGACGCCCCTTAGGTTAGGGGTTATTTGTGAACACTTAGGCGTGGGGAAGGAGAATCCAAATACCAGCCTCATTCCCAAACCACGGACCAACAGGACGGTCCGTTGGTCAAAGGACGGGTCGTCAATGGTCATCCGTCTGTGAGGCTGCCTTCATGCGCAGGTTCAGTGTTAAGTGAAGGGTGAATTGGTAAATTCACCCAACATCAAAATAAGAAGTTTGGCGGTTCCATAAAGGTCTTTTGGTATTTTAAACATATTTATAAGTCTTTAACACTTGACTCGAGGGCATAAATGTCTTTTATTGTTCTTATTGGATTATTGTAATAGACTTAGTAGTAGTATATTTCTATTGTGTATGGGCCGTGTCCCAAGTACTCTTGCGTTTAAGCTTTGATGAGATTGATACTTAGTATTTCCTATGGATTTTGTATGAAAGAGTTTTTAGAGACTATGAAATGTTTTATGAAAAGTTTTAATTCCGCACTACTTTTCACTATGTTAATGTGATGAACGATACGAAAGGGCTTGTATAAGACCTCCGAGAGTTCGAGTACGCCGGTCGCACTCCAAGAGTGCCATATATTATAGGGTGTGGTCTCGAGATGTGACAAGCTTGTTATCAGAGCATAGGATGTCAAAGTAGTCTTAGGAATCAAAAAGTCTCATCAAGTCACCTCTAGTAGAGTCTCGACCATCGGTGTGGGTCGCGACACATCTATGGGTTATAGGCTATAGGATGATAGAGTTTGCCTTATTTTCTACTCCTATGTCGTGCCGTAGAGTAAATTTTATGAGTATCCTTCTTAATGTGTTCCTTGTGTTTCTAGGAGATGAATACTAGAAGGATGGCCGTTAGATGGTTGGAAGAGGAAAGGTTGAATGAGGAAGTTACTCCTCAAGTTTAGCAAGTTCCTGAAGATGGACAAGGAGTACAAGGTGCTCAAGGTGCCCAAGGGTATCAAGTCCCTAATGTGGAAGGAGGTAATAAGGTTTCGGTGGTTCCCCCGTATTGAGTAATAGAGATATTAGAGAGTCTTTGCTTGATTTAGCCCGAGACGTGACTACTTAAGTGAATTTGAGTATCGTGCCTAGGGTGAATGTTGTAAAGAGCACTATGACCTCTAGATTGAGAGACTTTGAGAGGATGAATCCTCCTGTCTTTCTCGGCTCTAAGGTGGGAGAGGATCCTCAAGAGTTCCTTGATGTTGTGTACAAGGTATTGAGTGTTATGGGAATTACCTCTAGGGAGAAGGCGGAGTTGACTTCGTATCAATTGAGGGAAGTTTCTCAAGTTTGGTACACTCAATGGAAGGATAATAGGCCGGTTGAGTCGGATCCTGTTGAGTGGGAAGAATTTAAGGAAGCTTTTCTAGGAAAATACTTTTCCCATGAGAGGAGAAAGGTTAAGGTAAAGGAGTTTGTCAATCTCAAGAAAGGAAATATGAGTGTTGAGGAGTACTCTTTGAAGTTCTCAATGTTGTGTAGATATGAACCGTCCTTAGTGTCAAATCCTAGGGATGAGATGAGTCGTTTTGTGACCGGGGTCGCCGACTTAGTGAGGGAAGAATGTCGTACGGCCATGCTACATGGTGATATGACCTTACCTAGACTCATGGTGTATGCACAATCTATTGAAGATTCTACACTTAAGAGAAGTGATTCAACCGATCACGGGCAACATAGGTTCAAAAAGAGGTCTCAAACTCAAGATGTACCTAGTGCTCCTAAGGTGAAATTTGAGGAAGGAGGTGGTTTTCAAAATGGCAACCCTACATGAGTCACTTGTGGAAAAAGACATTATGGTGAGTGTCTAAGGGGTATCGGGAGTTGTTTTGGATGTGTAAAATATTGACACAAAGTGAGGGATTGTCCTAATAGAGATGGTATGAAAGTTGCTCTTAATGTTCCAAAAGATGATGCTCCAACAACGAGGCATTTCTATGCACTCCGTACTAGAGCAGAAAAGTCAGATGATGATGATGATGATTGTTGGTAAGTCCTTTTATTTCTCTTTTTCGTGATATGAGTTCCTTCTAAGTGAGGGAGTATGTTTAATAGATGGGATATAAAGTCCTAGGAGCTTGTTGCATGTGCATGGTGTTTAGGAGTTTTGTTGAAATTCAATTTCATTAATTTCTTCCATTGTGTATTTTATGAAGCTATGATCATGTTGTATAAGTTGTTTATATGATTTTATCTTGCATATTAGCATGTTTCTATCATGGATACCATACCTCAAATGAAATACAACACACTGGTTTTTGATGAATAACACGACCATACCATCCCTCCTAGCTCTTCTTGACTTCTAGCTTCCAAAGAGACTTGAGAGAGAATTCTAAGGGAGAGGGGTTTGGGGGTTTTGGAAAGTGAGGTCTAAAATAAGTCTTAGGGTATGAAATACATTAATATACCTAAATAACTCTAAAAATAACTCCCTAGTTTCATAAAAGACTTGGTGTGAATTTACCAAACACCCCAAGACTTTAGAGGAAACTTACAGCTTTTGGGCAGTCTGCATCAACGGACCAACCAACTGACCATTTGTCAAAGGACGGACCGTTGGTGGGGTCTCGTTGGTTGAGACATAGCACCATTTGCAAGTATGCCATCCTTCCTTACAGGGACAATCGACGCCCTTGGTCGATGGACCGTTGGTTGACCAACGGACCGTCCTTTGGGTCGTCGTTTGGTCACTGTTTTGGCAGTTTGGTCCAAGTCTTAGGCCTTTATTTAAGGCCCTCTGGTGGGTTCTAGATGGGGTCGTACCCAAATGTTAAACCACTAAACTAAGTCACCTAGGTATTAGGAACATCTCATACAAGTTTCAAGCAAAACGAACACGTGAAACTCACACAAACAAATCAAGACACACAAGTACTTTCTAAGGCACATCTTCCGAACGTCATGGACGTTCTTGGTCGTTTGACCTCTAATATTAACCAAACTTAACAAACTGCCTAAGGACACTAAATGAACTCGTTTTAAATTATAATTAGCTCATGAAATCACCACGAATCTCTAGTTCACCTTAGTTTGATTTAGGGTGTTACATTCTCCCCCACATGGGATAACATTCGTCCTCGAATGACACTAAAACTCTAGGACCATTAAGGACTCACTTAGCATCAGATAACACATTTCAATCATGATCAAAACATCAAAAATCGAATCATCAATTAATAAGGAGCATCATTTCACACTTTCAAACACTAGCAACATAAGCAATTTTTGTCAAACTTCACAAATTTCAAAACTCAACCTTAAACTTCTTTTATGGAGGAACTACCTTCTCCAACATTAAACATTCTAATATACAACACTTTTGCACACAATGAAACTTCAATCAACGCAAGACAAATTTTTCTCAAAACTCAAATTTTTTACAGTGAGCAGCACTGTAACACTGCCCAACATGGTCAAAATTTCAAAAATCCATCCTTTGAGCTATTCATCGAGATGACATGATCATATGAACTATAAAACCACATAAACTCATTTCATAACATAAAAACAACAATCATAAAGAGTTAAGACTTACCAAGACCATCAAATCCGGATTAGTTATCTTTTCTAGCTCCCATACCATAGGAAGGGTTCTTCTTGGGAGCATGATTGACATCTTTCCCTCTTTCTTTGATGCTAGGGCCGTCCCTCATCTTGTGTCCATTGCTATCACAACTAAAACAACCATTCTTTCTGGCAAGACACTAATCCGAATGTTGCTTTCCACAATTAGGACACCTAGCCCTTTCAAAAGGTTGGCCACCACCTTGAGAATGTTGGTTTGGAGCGATATCCTTGTTTCCCATGCAAGAATCTTGGTGATAGAACCTCTTCTTAGGCTTTTGGAAACTATAATCATCCGACCTAGGCCTCTTACCCTCTTGCCTTATCTCCCTAATTTTTGACTCCTCAATTTGTTGTTCATAAACCATGAGCCTAGAAATATCCATTTCATTAAGAAGAATTGTCGTACGACACTCTTTCTCCACCAAGCTAGACACTTGCATCACAAATTTTTTTTCCTAGCCCTAGGGTTGGCTACCATGGTTGGGGAATACTTAGAGAGTTGGGTGAATTTGAGAGAGTACTCTCGCACACTCATTCCCCCTTGACGAAGATTCATGAACTCAACCATCTTCTTCTCCCTCCACTCTAGGGGAAAGAACCTATATAGGAAAGCCTCTTTGAATTCCTCCCAATAAACCGGACCTCTTTCTAAGGGTGTCTCACCCCTCCATTGATCATACCATACTTGAGCCACCTGCTTAAGTTGGTAAGAGGCTAACTCCGCTTTCTCTCTAGGGGTCACATCCATAGCATGTACCACTTTGAAAATCTCATCTATGAAACCTTGTGGATCTTCATCCACCAATATGCCATGAAAAGTAGGAGGGTTCATCCTCATGAAATCCCAAATCCTAGAAGCGGGTGTACTAGCATTTGGTTGAGGTCTATATTGTTGATTATCTTGGGCAACAAAGTGATTGTTGACGATATGAGCTTGGCCCATCATGAGTTGGATCAAGTTCATTAGGGCAGCCCTCAACTTAGCATTAGTCATATCACCATCAACAAAAGGAGCTTGAGGCATAGGAGGCACTTGAGGCACTTGAGGGTCTTGGGGTTCCGGAGGCACTTGAGGTTCTTGAAGGGGAACCTCTACATTCTCTTCCTCTAGGCCAACAATAAGAACTTGGTCAACACGGGGAGGGATCCTCTCATTAGCTACACCTCCCTCCTCCCTTCTAGCGGTTGATATCCTCTTATTCATGTCCTATAAACACAAAGAGAAGAGGTTGAGAAAAGTAATCTTATAGAACTCAACTCTAGGGCACGACATTAGAATAGAGAAGAAAGTGAAACTTCTATCATCCTATAGCCTATTGTCCATGGATGTGTCGCGACTCACACCAATACCCAAGATACTACTAGATGTGGCTTGTGAGACTTTTAGACCTTAAACTATTTCCCAAAACCTTATGCTCTGATACCAAGTTTGTCACAACCCAAAAGCACCCCCTAGAAGCTAGGGATAACCCTCGGATCGTGGAAAGGCATATTTGACCCTTTGGGGTCTCATACAAGCCCTTTGACTATAGTTCATTACATAAGACATGAAAAGTAGTGCGGAATTTAAAAAATTTCACGAATAAATAATTAAAGGAAATATTTCATAATTACTAGAGAATCTCATCGTCACAAGCCAACATAAAGACACGACATAAATATCTTAGGGACATGACCCTTTACATTAAAAGGAAAAAAATACATAATAAATCTTTAATAAGAAACTAAGAAAAGGACTATTCCCTCGAATATATAAGGACATACTTTGCCTTGAGAGAAACTTTACCAAGCTTCACCTTCAAACCTTCAAAAGCTTCCAACCTATACTTATAGAGTATAGAAAAGTATGGGGTTAGTACAAACAATGTACTAAGTATGGCATATGCAAAATCATGCAAAAATGGACATTTTAGTAAAGTAAGTTTTCATGCCAAATAATTATAACATTCATGAATTTAGAAATAAAACAACATAAGAAATATCATTTAACACTTAGATAAGGATTTTCCATGATTTTAAACCAAGAATACACTTTGCAGTAAGTTACCCAATTTTACAGTAAACTCATCTTGACATTACAGTGAACTATTTTAGAACAGTACATTGAACTAAAGACTCCAATAATGGTGAATTTCCAAGGCATTGCCAATGAGGAAGTGAACTCATTTCCGTAGGAGTTTCCCTACCTAAGGATTATCCTAAGACTCTCCAAGGTAAGATACGAAGAAAATGTGTAAACACTTTCTTCAATATACACCAAAGCGATCCTCAAGACTACCCTATTCGGCTTACTCACCTCGGAAGAACAAGTCACCACTCAATCACAAGACATTAAAAAAACACCCAATAAAAACACCAAAGACTTCCCTTTCAGAATGCCTACTTAGTGCAATGAGTGCATAGCGTCCCATACCACCACCTACCCTAAGTAGTACACTCTTTTAGAAGGTTTGGCACCAAGTCTTCCCTTTCGGAAGGGCCTACTTAGTACAATGGATAGATAGTGTCCCATACCACCACCTACCATAAGTAGCACGTTCTTTTAGTAGACTTAGTTCATTCAATTCACATATGTATCACATTCTTTTAGAAGAATTAGTACTTTCATTAGTTTTGTGGGGGGTTAGATTAACAAAAAAAGAACATGAGAGCTAGAAATGGAATCCCGATACTAACCTCTATCGGATGAGGGATCCTCACTTGCCTAGAGTAAGGTCATACTTCTTAGCTTTCACATGGATTTCCCAATAGCTACACCTATGTGGGCACATAGTTAAGGGATAAGGAGAGTGCTACTAAGTAACTCATTATCTACTAACGAGGAGTACTTATCTCAAGAGGTATATTGGAATACAACATCTCAACTCACGAAGTGTAATCCACCTCTTTTTCATATCCTCTCGGTTCTAGGCTTAACTCCCCACGGATTCTCAACATTATAAAATATAGATTAAGGATAACTAGTGAATACCACTTGTCAACTCACGAAGGGAATTCATCCTCCAAACTATCTTTCAAAGATCATAAGGAATTGTGGGGTTGCTACTAAACACTTCATCTCTACTCACGAAGAGTGTTCACCCCAAGACTCCCCTTTTTACTCAACATAGCTTCATACATTCACTTAAGTGCGTGTGTGTGTACAGGTGAGCACACCTTGCATATAAGCATCATTTAATGAACATTACTTCTATACATGCTTTATACCTTCATTCATCAACTCACACACCTTACATACTTCACATAAACATATATTTCATTTAGGCATAGTCTAGGTCAAACATGTACATCAAGCTTCACAAAACACAATACAATACTCATTTCCAATATCTCTTCGTTACACATATTAGACCTTCAAAACCATACTCACAATACATATTAAGTAATATCAAGTTCATCAAGTAAACACCGCCACCAAGAAGGTGGACAATACCACTCAAGAGCAATTTATAATAAGGATTACACAATATAAGAAAATCACCATTTAACCAAGCCATCACCACCTATAATAATTTTCTCAATATTTCATCATAATAAGGCCCTTAGGGCAGTAGCTAAACAAACATAACAACACAAGAAAACCAAAGTTCATGCTCTACACAAACATGATCATTTAAACCATTTCTTAAGCTAAAAGTTTAAAATATGCATAAAAGAGTTCATAAGGTTTTTGACATTAAAATCATGAATTAATGCTAGAATAAACACAATTGAATCATTAAAACACTTTTACAAGAAGACCCATGCTTAGAATCAAAGATAGAAGAAAGTAGAGTTTGAAAATCCTTTTTGAAATCTTTTGGCAATGACTCCTTGAATGGAAGAGGGTTAAAGGATGGATACCATACCTCAAATGCAAGACAACACACTGATTTTTGATGAAGAACACGACCAAACCAACCCTCCTAACTCTTCTTGACTTCTAACTTCCAAAGAGACTTTGAGAGAGAATTCTAAGGGAGAGGGGTTTTGGGGTTTTGGGAAGTGAGGTCTAGAATTATGTCTTAGGGTTTGAAATACTTTAATATACCTAAATAACACTAAAAATAACTCCCTAGGTTCATAAAAGACTTGGGGTGAATTTACTAAACACCCCAAGACTTTACAGGAAACTTACAACTTTTGGGCAGTCTCCATCAACGGACCAACAAACTGACCATTTGTCAAAGGACGGACCGTTGGTGGGGTCTCGTTGGTTGAGACATAACACCATTTGTAATTAGGCCATCCTGCCTTGCAGGGCCAATCGACGCCCTTGGTCGACGGACCGTGGGTTGACCAACGTACCGTACTTTTGGTCGTCGTTTGGTAACTGTGTTGGCAGTAAGTCATCTAGGTATTAGGAACACCTCATACAGGTTTCAAGAAAAACGAACACATAAAACTCACTCAAACACATCAAGACACACAAGTACTTTCTAAGGCACATCTTACGAACGTGATGGACGTTCTTGGTCGTTTGACCTTCAAACTTAACCAAACTTCACACACTGCCTAAGGACACTAAAGTAAATCATTTTAACTTAAAATTAACTCATTAAACCATCACGAAGCTCTAGTTCACCTTAGTTTGTTTTAGGGCGTTACATTCTTCCCCACTTGGGATAACATTCGTCCTTGAATGACAATAAAGCTCTAGGACCATCAAGGACTCACTTAGAATCACATAAAACATTGCATTCATGATCAAAACATCAAAAATCAAAGCAACAACTAACAAGGAGCATCATTTCACACTTTCAAACACTAGCAACATAAGCAACTTTTTCCAAACTTCACAAATTTCAAAACTCAACCTTAAACTTCTTTTATGGAGGAAATACCTTCTCCAACATTAAACATGCTAATATACAACACTTTTGCACACAATTAAACTTCAATCAAGGCAAGGTAAATTTTTCTCAAAACTCAAAATTTTACAGTGAGCATCACTGTAACACTTCCCAACATGGTCAAAATTTCAAAAATCCATCATTTAAGCAATTCATGAAGATGACATGAACTATAAAACCACATAAACTAATTTCATAACATTAAAACAACAATCATAAAGAATTAAGACTTACCAAGACCATCAAATCCGGATTAGTTATCCTTCCTAGCTCCCATCCCATAGGAAGGGTTTTTCTTGGGAGCATTAGGATCTAGGGAAGCTTGATTGACATCTTTCCACCTTGGTTTGATGCTAGGGCAGTACCTCATCTTGTGTCCATTTCTACCACATCTAAAACAACCATCCGTTCCATCAAGACACTTACCCGAATGTTGCTTTACACAAGTAGGACACCTAGCCCTTTCAAATGTGTGGCCACCACTTGAGAATGTTTCTTTGGAGACCTATCCTTGTTTCCCATGGAAGAATCTTGGTGATAGAACCTCTTTTTAGGCTTTTGGTGACTAGAATCATCTGACCTAGGCCTCTTACCCTCTTGCCTTATCTCCCTATTTTAGGACTCCACAATTTGTTGTGCATAAACCATGAGCCTAGAAATATCCATGTCATTAAGAAGCATTCCCGTACGACACTCTTTCTCCACCAAGCTAGGCACTCACATCACAAATTTGTTCATCCTAGCCCTACGGTTGGCTACCATGGTTGGGGCATACATAGAGAGTTGGGTGAATTTGAGAGAGCACTCTCGCACACTCATTCCCCCTTGACGAAGATTCATGAACTCAACCAACTTATTCTCCCTCCACTCTAGGGGAAAGAACCTATCCAAGAAAGCCTCTTTGAATTCTTCCTAATCAACCGGACCTCTTTCTAAGGGTCTCTCACCCCTTCATTGCTCATACCACACTTGATCCACCTCCTCAAGTTGGTAAGCGGCTAACTCCGCTTTCTCCCTAGGGGTCACACCCATAGCATCTATCACTTTGAAAATCTCATCTATAAAACCTTGTGTTTCTTCATCCACCAATGTGCCATGAAAAGTAGGAGGGTCATCCTCATGAAATCCCGAATCTTAGAAGCGGGTGTACTAGCATTTGGTTGAGGTCTATCTCGTTGATTAGCTTGGGCAACAAAGTGATTGTTGACGACATGAGCTTGGGCCATCATGAGTTGGGTCAAGTTCATTAGGGCAGCCCTCAACTTAGCATTAGCCATATCACCATCAACAAAAGGAGCTTGAGGCATAGCAGGCACTTGAGGCACTTGAGGCTCTTGGGGTTCCGGAGGCACTTGAGGTTCTTGAAGGGGAACCTCTACATTCTCTTCCTCTAGGCCAACAATAGGAACTTGGTTAACATGGGGAGGGATCCTCTCATTAGCTATAACTGCCTCCTTCCTTCTAGCGGTTGATGTCCTCTTATTCATGTCCTATAAACACAAAGAGAAGTGGTTGTGAAAAGACATCTTATAGAACTCAACTCCAAGGAACGACATTATAATAGAGAAGAAAGTGAAACTTCTATCATCATATAGCCTGTTATCAATGGATGTGTCACGACTCACACCAATGCCCAAGATACTACTATATGTGGTTTGTGAGACTTTTAGACCTTAAACTGTTTCCCAAAACCTTATTCTCTAATACCAAGTCTGTCACGACCCGAAAGCACCCCCTGGAAGCTAGGGATAACCCTCGGATCGTGGCAAGTCATACTTGACCTATTAGGGTCTCATACAAGCCCTTTCTCTAACGTTCATTACATAAGACATGAAAAGTAGTGCGAAATTTAAAAATTTTCATGAATAATTAAATTAAGGAAGTCTTTCATAAATACTAGAGAATCTCATCGTCACAAGCCAACTTAAATACACGACATAAATATCTTAGGGACACGACCCTTTACATTAAAAGGAAAAAAATACATAATAAGTATTTAATAAGAAACTACGAAAAGGACTATGCCCTCGAATATATGAGGACATCCTTTGCCTTGAAAGGAACTTTACCAAGCTTCACCTTCAAACCTTCAAAAACTTTCAACCTATACTTATAGAGTATAGAAAAGTATGGGGTTAGTACAAACAATGTACTAAGTATGGCATATGCAAAATCATGCAAAAAGGGACATTTTAGTGAAGTAAGATTTCATGCCAAATAATTATAACTTTCATGAATTTAGAAGAAAAACAACATAAGAAACATAATTTAACACTTAGATAAGGATTTTCCACAATTTGAACCAAGAATACACTTTACAGTAAGTTACCCAATTTTACAGTAAACTCATCTTGACATTACAGTGAACTATTTTAGAACATTACAGTGAACTAAAAACTCCAACAATGGTGAATTTCCAAGGCATTGCAAATGAGGAAGTGAACTGATTTCCGTAGGAGTTACCCTACCTAAGGATTATCCTAAGACTCTCCAAGGTAAGATATGAAGAAAACGTCTAAACACTTCCTTCAATACAAACCAAAGCGATCCTCAAGACTACCCCTTTTGGCTTACTCACCTCGGGAGAACAAGTCACCACTCAATCACAAGACTTTAGAAAAACAGCAAACAAAACACCAAAGACTTCCCTTTCGGAATGCCTACTTAGTGCAATGAGTAGATAGCGTCCCATACCACCACGTTTAGAAGGTTTGGCACCAAGTCTTTTCTTTCGGAAGGTCCTACTTAGTACAATGGATAGATAGCGTCTCATACCACCACCTACCCTAAGTAGAGCATTCTCTTAGTAGACTTAGTTAATTCAATTCACATAGTTATCACATTCTTTTAGAAGAATTAGTACTTTCATTACTTTTATGGGGGGTTATCTTAACTGAAAAAGAACATGAGAGCTTAATATGAAATATCGATATTAACCCCTATCGGATGAGGGATCCTCACTTGCCTAAAGTAAGGTCATACTTCTTAGCTTTTACATGGCTTTCCCTTGAGCTACACCTATGTGGGCACATAGTTAAGGGATAAGGAGATTGGTACTAAGTAACTCATTATCTACTAACGAGGAGTACTCATGTCAAGAGGTACATTGGAATACAATATATCAACTCACGAAGTGTAATCCACCTCTTCTTCATATCCTCTCGGTTCTAGGCTTAACTCCCCACAGATTCTTAACATTATAAATTATAGATTAAGGATAAATAGTGAATACCACATCTCAACTCACGAAGGGCATTCATCCTCCAAACTATCTTGGAAACATCATAAGGAATTCTGGGGTTTCTACAAAACACTTCATGTCAACTCACGAATAGTGTTAACCCCAAGACTCCCTTTCTTACTCAACTTAGCTACATACATTCACTTAAGTGTGTGTGTGTACATGTGATCACACCTTTAATATAAGCATAATTTCATGCACATTACTTCTATAAATGATTTAGACCTTGATTCATCAACTCACACACCTTACATACTTCACATAAACATATATTTCATTTTGGCATAATCTAGGTCAAACATGTACTTCAAGCTTTACAAAACACAATACAAGACTCATTTCCAGTATCTCTTCATTTCACATATTAGACCTTCAAAACCATACTAACAATACATACTAAGTAATATCAAGTTCATCAAGTAAACAACGCCACCAAGAAGGTGGACAATACCGCTCAAGAGCAATTTATAATAACGATTACACAATATAAGCAACTCACCGTTTAACCAAGACATCACCACCTATAATAATTTTCTCAATAATGGATCATAATAAGTCCCTTAGGGCAGTATCTAAGCCAACATAACAACACAAGAAAACCAAAGTTCATTCTCTACACAAATATGCTCATTTAACCCATTTCTTCAGCTAAAAGTTTGAAATATGCATAAACATTAGTTCATAAGGATTTTGACATTAAAATCATCAATTAATGCTAGAATAAACACAATAGAATCATTAAAATACTTTTACAAGAAGACCCATGCTTATAATCAAAGATAGAAGAAACTAGAGTTTTAAAACACTTTTTGAAATCTTTTGGAATGACTCCTTGAATGAAAGAGGGTTCAAGGATGGATACCATACCTCAAATTCATGACAAAACATTGTTTTTTGATGAAGAACACGACCAAACCAGCCCTCTTAGCTATTCTTGACTTCTAGCTTCGAAAGAGACTTGAGAGAGAATTATAAGGGAGAGGGGTTTTGGGGTTTTGGGAAGTGATGTCTAAAATTATGTCTTAGGGTTTGAAAAACTTTAATATAACTAAATAACCCTAAAAATAACTCCCTAGGTTCATAAAATACTTGGGGTGTATTTACCAAACACTCCAAGACTTTACAAGAAACTTACAGTTGGGTAGTCTCCATCAACGGACCAACCAACAGACCGTTTGTCAAAGGATGGACAGTTGGTGGGGTCTCGTTGGTTGAGACTCAGCACCATTTGCAAGTAGGACAACATAACTTGCAGGGACAATCAGCACCCTTGGTCGACGGACCGTTGGTTGACCAACTCACCGTCCTTTGGGTCGTCGTTTGGTCACTGTTTTGGCAGTTTTGTCCAAGTCTTGGGCCCCTCGTGTTGGTACTAGATGGGGTCGTACCCAAACGTTAAACCCCTAAACTAAGTCATCTAGGTTTTAGGAACATATCATACAAGTTTCAAGCAAAACAAACACGTAAAACTCACTCAAACACATCATGACACACAAGTACTTTCTAAGGCACATCTTCCGAACGTCATCGACGTTCTTGGTCGTTTGACCTCCAAACTTAATGATACGCTCAAACTTACTTCTCAAATAAGAAGTAAAGCGGTCGTATCAAGTAAAGAACCCAACTGATGAGGTTGGGATCGATCCCACAAGGAAAATAGTTCAGACTTAACTTTATTCTATTATTACTATTATTTAGCCAAATATTTTCCAAGAAAACAAAAGACAAAAAGGGGGTTTTTATTTCTAAATTAATGAAAATGATGAACTAAATAAAAATGAACAACTAACAGATTCAGCTTTCAGAGTTTATTCAGTTAATAAAAGTAACTAGGGCTTAAGTGTTCCCCACAGGTTTCTAACTTGATAAATCTAACTATAACAATTCTATCCTAATATCTTGCATGTAAAGTGATAAGTTATGTATCTCTAAATCCTTGGTCTGGCATCTAGAGAATTTCACTCCGCACCTTGATCCGGCTACGTGTGTTGCTATACTAACCCTTATCTTTACCTCATATTAAGCATTGTATTCGGTATTTGACTAAGTTATTAACTCGTACCAACCAATACTAGCCTATTAGATAGTCTACACTAAATCTATGTTGATAATTCTTTTCCTATTATCTACCTCCTTGGTCCGGCAAGTAGCATTAAGGCTAGTTCTAACGTTGGCCAACCGTTAAAAAGACTTCTACACGAAAGAATTATCAATACATGCAAAACACCATTCTAGAATTGTTATTTTAGTTAAATTTTACCTTGTTATTCACCCATGGTTCCCACAACCCTAGCTATGGAGTTTAGTTACCCATGTTCATAATTACACAATTCATATTGTTAATGGAAGAATTCATGCACTTACTTTATGAGAACGAATAAATTCCAGAATTTAACTTGATTAATCAACCAAATCACCAACAATCAATTCCGAAAAAAGTATCTTAATTACCAAAATCGAGAGTTCAATACTATAACAAGAGATCTAAAAATTATCAAAAAGTCTAACCATAAAAACGAGGTTTTTCAAACTATTTATAATAAAAACAAAACCTAATCAAAGAAGGATTCTATTTACTAAAAATCTGTCCAAACGCGTCTGGGTCGACGGACCACGTGACGGACCGTCATGGCCTCCGTCGTCCCATACTTCACACAATCTTCTGCTGCTTTCTTCATTCCTCTCGACGGACAGGTATGAGGGACCGTTTCAAGCACGACGGTCCGTCGAGGGTCTCCGTTCCAAAATACTTGAACTTCTTGGAATTTGGGTATTGTGACTACTTTCTGATCATCACGACGAACAAGCAGGATGGACCGTCGTGGCTATAACGGTCCGTCATGGACTTCCGTAATCCCACACTTGGTCAGACTTCCCCATCTTCCTTCAGCAGCTTCTCTCATCACTACGATACCACCTACGGACCGTCACAGCCTCGACGGACCGTCATAAGCTCCGTAGGTGGTCTCTTCTGCATTTCTTTCTCAAAAACTTTCGCGTTCTTCCTTGGAAAGATTTTCTGCAAACAAAGAGAAACTTATATAAAAATCAACACAAAAAGGCTTTCGACACACACTAAACTTAAGGAAAAAGCATTAGAAATACCGTGACAGCACGGTACATCAATACCCTCAACTTAAATTCGTTGTTTGTCCTCAAGCGACGCACTATGACTCACTACAAAATCTTTGTACAAGAGTATCAATATTTTAACTTTCGCAATCATTTGGCTATCAATCCCGATCATTCTCATTATGTTCATGCATGGTATCACTATTAGGCATTGACTTGTGTAGAATCAGACCATGACACAGACTCACTACGCAATGACACCTATCCTCTTCAATTTCTCATCGAGGTGCTAATATTTCCGGTATTGCAACTACTGTCCTCACTTCAAATAACATCCTCATTTTTCACACAATGATTTCAGTTTGAGTATACGGATCACTTTCCGACACTCACTCTCAGAACAAATTCACAACTCATTTATACATATTGCCATAGGCTTGCCCTTATTTTAACTACTTTAAGTTCGCCATATAACTCTTAGGATCACAATAGGACTTTTTATCTTGTAACATAGGCTCAGGGTCAGGTAGGGTATATTTAGGTATATTTTAGTGACTTGTTGCCCTCCTTGACATATCGATTAAATGCACTACCGTTTTATCATTCTATTTCGCCCAATTTCTCAATTTTCTTTTTACCTTGCTGCTTTCCCTTTCTCATCCTTATATGTGAGTGACTTTTCTCTTTTATTATTTTATTTTTTTCTTTTATTTTTATTTTATTTTTAGTCACTTCTGTTTTGTTCTTTCTTCCTCTTCATACATTCAACCCAAATTTTCCAGAGTATTCCTTATAACAGCCACCCTCAACTCATGACTTTGCCATGAGTTAAGGTTCACAATACCCATGTTTGGGTCAGGGCCACGACAAGGTTGCTTTCTACATTAGCCACCCTCAACTTATGCTTTTTTGGCATAAATTGAGGTGCAGATGTCCAAGGAGGGACCAGGGCCAACACATTGTTCCCCGAGAAGATCAGTTGGGATGATAAAGAAAGATCTGTTTTTAGGCTCAAATCATTTGGATCAATAAAGGGTTAACATCATTTGGTTTTCTGTTATTTTTTTAGGATTAAGATTGACTATTTCGAACAAAGGCCTATGATCCTTTCCTAATTGTTTGATTTGGCTCACTTTTAGCAGGACTAACTAGGCAAGTTCTAGCTCAGTATTGATGGTGGACATTCGAATTCACCTCACACTCACTTGACATTCCTTACATTCCCAGATTATTAGACACCTAGTTCGAGTCTTAGATTCAGGATCATGCAGTAGTGTATCTTTATTTCATGTTTCAAACCACACAATTATCAATTACTATGCCTAGTCATGCATCATTTTGATTATTGGGATATCATATTTGTTTTAGCCATCATGCTTCAGATTTATACTATGCACATAAGATATGATATGCCGGTTCAACAATAAAAGTAATCAGTCTTTTGGGGAAAAAGAACACAGGCAAGAAAACCCCAAAATAGGATCGTGAACTTGGGCTACTCAGAATTCACCCAAGTACTCACTTTCCATTTACCCTACCCCCAACAAAAGATATGTAATTGTCCCTAATGCAAAAAAAAAAAAACTAAAATACTCGAAAGGTAAGTGAAGCAAACCTGAGGCGCTAAGCGCCGGCGATCAGCAAGCTGGTGGGTCCGGTTCACCGGAACCCACTCCCTGCATAGTCTGGACACCCTCAGTAGTGTCCTCAGCATCAACAGCACCATCAGTAGTGCCTCCCACAGTATCTACAATTTTGGAGCTAGACGCCCCGGCAGCTAACTCTACAGCCCTCAACGTACGGGCCTCCTCGTCAGCAATCGAGGCTCTCCTCGCAACCTCCATCTCACGGCGCTCCTTCTTCCTCGCCCTAGCCTCATCCTCCTCTCGACCCCTGCGTCTCTTGGCATGCTCTCGTGGGGGAGATGGTGGAACATCAGAAGTGGCAAAAAGAGCAGCCATCACTGTGTCCTCAGCAGGCTCTGCAGAAGGGGCCTCAGACTCAGGCACCTTCGCTTCTAAGATCGTATCAAGATCAGCCCACAGACTCTCAACCGCAGCATAAAGGGTCGACATTTCCACCGGAGGTGCTGGTCGGGCTAGCACTCGCAACTCAAAAGCGTCTAAGCGCTGATGTACCTCTGCGATCTTTCTCTCTGTGTGCTGTGCCATCTTACACTTCATGCGCTCCTCTGCCTCAGCAATAGACCTCTGCATCCAAGGCTGGATGTGATGCAGAAGTGTAGCCATCTGTGCCTCGAATTTCTGGACCCTAGCAAGTGGGACCAGAGTGGCAGAAGGAGCCGAGCGAGAGAAGCTCGGGGCAGTGCTACTACCCAGGGTAGACTCAACCGGGGTAGTGCCAGTGGGTGCATAAGCAGCCTGGGAAGCCGCATGAGCATGCTCTATGGTATCTGCCAGGTTCTCACCAAGTGGGACAACCTCCCTGATGAGGCAGATGTCAACATTTCCCTGCGGGGTCCTGAGCTGGACAATGTGCCAAATGGACATACCTGCGAATCTGCATAAAGAGAAAACCATGCAAGGAAAAGGGTAAGCCGTGGTGACCTTGAAGGCCCTCTCGTGCATGACCACCTGTAGAAGACAAGCGAAGTCGACCTCGAACCCTGCCATCATTGCGGCCATTAGAACTGCACGATCCCATGTGACTATATTATCAGCAGCAGTGGGGTAAAGGCAGTGGCGGACTATCAACCAAAGAAACTTGGCCGTAAAGGTCAAGTTGGCCTTCCTGATGGCTCCCTTTGGCTCCATCACCCAATCAGCAGCCTCTCCATCAATAGACAAGTGCTGGGCCATCCACCTCTTGGTGGTCTCTCTCAGCGATGGCTCACGTAAGAACCAGCCCTCTTTAACAATTTGCCACCGGTAGTCGAACTCGGCGTTGAGAGGTGTCTTGGTAGTATCAACATCCTCGCCGTACAGATATCGGCGGATGGCTGGCAGGGAGATGTCGACCTGTATGCCGTGTACTCGGACGTGCTCAAGTGTGGCCTGTTTGGCGGGGGCAGCCCACCTATCTATCTGTGATCGGAGAGTGGCCACATAAGAGGCATAGAACTCTCAGACCAACTCCTCACTGTAGCGGCCCAAAGAACGAGCTGTCCACTCCAGCCGGTGTCTGGTGAAGAGAGTGTGAATATCCGGCATGGTGGGAAGACTTCCCGTAAGGACCTTCCTCTCCAGTGTAAGGTTCCGTATAATGACGCCTTTATCATTGAGAACCTTGGCGACACACCACCGGTTGGGCTGGTCGGCAACCGGGGTAGGAACTCCAGTCGGTGAGTTAGGAGTGGAGTCAGTGCTATCAGCCTCATCAGCCGAGGCAGACTGTGTAGCTGTGGCGGGTGCAGAGGCTTCTGCGGACCCGGAGGCTTCCTCTGACCACGAAGCTCCTAAGGAGCCAGATGCTCCTTCGTCTTGGGCAGCTGACCCAGAAGGTGTGCCGATCAGTGTGCTCTCCTCATCTGTCTGGGAGGCAGTGACTACGAAGGATGCCACCTTCTTGGGCGTGTCTCTAGGTGCACGAGGAGCTCGTGTTGTAGTAGCAGTGCCTGGGGGCAAGTACTCGGGATCATGCTCATTATCGGAGCCTATCACCAGTCGGGCAGACGGGGCGACAGACTTGGAATACCCACGTGCGTAAACGCGATCTTGTTTTGGTGCCATGAGAGGTAGTACCTGTAAAGAATCATCATTAGTACTAGAAAGAGAAAACATGACAAGAAAAAATGAGACAAAATAAACATAAATTCAAAGCAGTAATGACAGCTCTGTAGTAACAGTGAGGCACGACGGACCTGGTGATGGCCCGTCATGAGTATGACGGACCGTCATGGGGTCCATCATGTAATACTCAACAATATAGACTCTCAGAAGGAAGGTCTCTGACTGGTACGACGGTTGTACAGGACAGGCTGTCGTGGGCATGACGGTCCGTCACATGTGTCCGTCAGTGGACACTTAGAAAAATTATTGAGACCCTTGGGACAGGGGTCTCTGACAACCAAGAAGGTTGTGCAGGACGGACCGTCGTGGGCATGACGGTCCGTCACATGTGTCCGTCAGTGGACACTTAGAAAAAGTATTGAGACCCTTGGGACAGGGGTCTCTGACAACCAAGACGGTTGTGCAGGACGGACCGTCGTGGGCATGACGGTCCGTCACATGTGTCCGTCAGTGGACACTTAGAAAAAGTGTTGAGATCCTTAGTACAGGGGTCTCTGACCGTCACGACGGTTGTGCAGGACGGACTGTCGTGGGCATGACGGTCCGTCACATGTGTCCATCCGTGGACACTTAGAAAAAGTATTGAGACACTTAGGACAGGAGTCTCTAACCGTCACGATGGTTGTGCAGGATGGACCGTTGTGGGCATGACGGTCCGTCACATATGTCCATCAGTGGACACTTAGAAAAAGTGTTGAGACCCTTAGGACAGGGGTCTATGACCGTCACGACGGTTGTGCAGGACAAACTGTCGTGGGCGTGACGGTCCATCACATGTGTCCGTCAGTGGACACTTAGAAAAATTATTGAGACCCTTGGGACAGGGGTCTCTGACAACCAAGACGGTTGTGCAGGACGGACCGTCATGGGCATGACGGTCCGTCACATGTATTTGTTGGTGGACACTTAGAGAAAACAAGTTGGGGGTGTTTGGACGGACCCTATGACGGTCCGTCGTGGTTACGACGGTCCATCATTGGGGTTTCATTCTGTCATTCAGAGATAGAACTGGGGATGCCACAATCAACCCATGTGATTCAAACTAAAGACACAACATTTCCCTAACGCTTTTTAACCTAAATACTTATCAAATTTACAAGGCTAAAGCCCTAATTTCTCGAGTTTTATCAAGGCATTTCGTGGGATTAATAACCTAGGTTAGACAAGATTTGGTCAAAGATCAAAGACCCACACACACAAAAAAAGTATGCTAATAGTAAATAAAAACAAAAATGAAGAGTAAATGGGTAGAGTTGAGAAACACATACCTTGGAAGAGGAGAAAACAACACGGAAGTGATGGCACCCAACAAGAAAAATGAGAATCACAGCAGCAGACTCCGACCAAGAAAGGAGATTTGGGATGGGGAAAGGGAGAATGTGGGGATTTTGGGAAGGGCAGGAAGTTGAAAGGGGAGGAAATGGGAGAAAGAGGGAAAGAAACGGTTGAATGAAGGGGTGGGGAGTTTAAAAAGGTTTAAAACTTTTAAAATTCCTTAGCCGGGTCGGGTCGGGTTGCTAGGTAATGAAGTGACAAAACCCGGATTACGGTCCGTCACAGCTGTGACGGTCCGTCATAGGTTCCGTCGCATGTGCCCTAATTTTTCAAAACAATAAAGAACGTACCTGGCACGACGAAGTAATGTGACGGTCCGTCACAGGCGTGACGGTCCGTCGATGTATCCGTCAGTGAATGTGGCAGAGTAATTTTCTGCATAACTTCCTGGAGATGTGCTACCTGAAAATTTACAACCCATTAGTAGAAAATGCTACCGATACTAGAAAGAAAACTATAAATTGGTTAGATGATACATATTGGGTTGCCTCCCAACCAGCGCCTGATTTAACATCGCGGCACAACTGAGGACCCTCGATTACTCAGACTTCATCAAGATGATATGCCTCAATCACCTCATTCGCCGATTCCGCATGACCAACATAGATTTTGAGACGTTGTCCGTTCACCTTAAACCGCACACCTTCCTTGTTTTCCAACTCAACCGCTCCATGAGGGAATAATTGGGTGATCAAGTAAGGTCCAGTCCATTTAGACTTGAGCTTGCCCGAAAACAAGCGCAATCTAGAGTTGAATAAAAGCACCGAATCCCCAATCATAAACTCTCGTTTCTCGATTTTTAGGTCATGGTACTTCTTCATCTTCTCTTTGTAGAGGGCTGAGCTTTCATAAGCCTTAAGGCGAAATTCATCGAGTTCATTTAACCCATTTAATCGTTGTTCTGCAGCTTCGTTCCAGTCCATTTTTAGCTTCTTCATAGCCCACATGGCTTTATGCTCTAATTCAACCAGAAGATGACATGCTTTCCCATATACTAGTTGGTATGGGGACATACCTATGGGAGTCTTATACGCTGTCCGGTAAGCCCAAAGAGCATCATCAAGCCTCCTTGACCAATCTGTTCTACTAGCGTTCATTGTTTTCGACAAAATCTGTTTGATCTCCCTATTGGACACTTGAACTTGCCCACTAGTTTGAGGATGGTAAGGAGTGGCCACATTATGGAAAACCCCATATTTCTCCAATAATCCCTTGAACAATTTGTTGCAAAAGTGGGATCCCCCATCACTAATAATTGCCCGTGGGGTACCAAATCGAGAGAATATATTCTTTTTCAAGAATGCAGTGACACTCTTCCCCTCATTGTTCGCGAGGGCGATAGCTTCCACCCACTTAGATACATAATCAACTGCTACTAAAATATACTTCATTCCATGAGAACTCACAAACGGACCCATAAAGTCAATGCCCCGAACATCAAATAACTCAATCACAAGAATGGGATTTAGAGGGAGTTCTTGCTTTCTTGAAATGCCGCCATCTCTTATGCATCTATCACATGCTTTGGTGAACTCATGAGCATCTTGATGAATAGTTAGCTAATAGTAACCACATTGTAAGATCTTATGAGCAGTCCGGATACCACTATGATGTCCACCAAAAGGTGAGGAATGGCATGCCTTTAAAACACTCAACATCTCAACTTCTGGCACACAACGCCGAATAAGCCCATCAGCACAGCTCCTATATAAGTATGGCTCATCCCAAAAGAACTTCTTCACATCGTACATGAACTTTTTCCTTTGATGAAAGGACAAGTCCGATGGAACAATATCACTAGCTAAGTAGTTCGCAAAATCTGCGAACTATGGAATCAAGTCTTGTGAGGCAGCCAATACATGCTCATCGGGGAACGTGTCATCAATATCAGTCTTATCCCCCAACTCTCTCATAGCTTCATCTTCTAAATGGGACAAGTGATCAGCAACTTGATTTTCGGTCCCTTTTCTATCCCTTACCTCAAAGTCAAATTCTTGCAGTAGTAATACCCAACGAATCAACCTTGGTTTTGCATCCTTCTTTGCTATCAAATATCTCAAGACTGAATGGTCAGTATGCACTATAACTCTAGTACCTAGCAAATAGGAGCGAAATTTTTCAAAAGCAAATACTACTGCAAGGAGCTCTTGTTCAGTTACTTTATAGTTCTTCTGAGCTTCATTGAGGGTTTTACTAGCATAGTAAATGGGATGAAGGATTTTGTCCCTTCTTTGTCCCAATACCACACCAAGGGCAACCCCACTAGCATCGCACATCACCTCAAATTGATTACTCCAATCCGGAGAAATAATGATAGGTGCAGATACCAATTTTTCTTTTAGTTCGCCGAATGCTTTAAGACAGGATTCATCAAAATAAAATTTGCAATCTTTCTCGAGCAGTTTGCACAATGGATGTGCAATTTTTGAGAAATCTTTGATGAATCTCCTGTAAAAACCTGCATGCCCAAGAAAGCTTCTCACACCTTTTACAGAGATAGGTGGAGGAAGTCTCTCTATTACCTCGACTTTAGCTCGATCAACCTCTATGCCCTTTTCTGAAATGCGATGACCCAAAACAATACCTTCTTTCACCATGAAGTGGCATTTTTCCCAATTGAGTACTAAATTGCAGTCTTTACATCTCTTAAGAACCTCAGATAAATGGCTCAAACACCGCTCGAATGATTCACCAACCACAGAAAAATCATCCATAAAAACCTCAATAGTATCTTCCACCATGTCGGAGAATATTGACATCATACATCTCTGAAATGTGGCGGGTGCATTGCACAACCCAAACGGCATTCTCTTGAACGCAAAGGTCCCATATGGACAAGTAAAAGTGGTTTTCTCTTAATCTTCTGGTGCAATATAAATCTGATTATACCGCGAATAACCATCAAGAAAACAGTACCACCCTTTTCCAGCGAGTCTATCCAACATCTGATCCATGAAGGGCATAGGAAAATGGTCCTTTTCGGTCCATGCATTTAATTTCCGGTAATCCATCCAAACCCTCCATCCAGTCACCAGTCTCATTAGAACAAGTTCATTTTTTTCATTGGGGACCACAGTCATTCCCCCTTTCTTAGGTACACACTGAACAGGGCATACCCAACTACTATCGGCGATCGCATATATATTACTCCAGCATCCAACCATTTTATGATTTCCTTTTTCACGACCTCTTGCATTGGTGGATTTAAGCGTCTCTGGTGCTCAATACTTGGCTTATGATCGGGCATGAGTTGGATTTTATGAGAACAAATGCCAGGAGGGATCCCAATAATGTCCGCAATAGTCCACCCAATATCTCTTTTGAACCTTTTTAGCACTTTCACCAAACTCTAACCTTGTTGTTCATTGAGGTCTGATGCAATGATTACCGGCAATGTGTCACCGTTTCCTAAGAATTCATACCTGAGATGAGGTGGGAGAGCTTTTAGTTCTAACTTTGGAGCCTCCTCTATAGATGGTTTAGCGGGTGGAGACTCGCGATTCTTCATGTCTAGCTCATATTTCTTCGGTTTAAACCAAACATTTCCACGATCAAGAGCAGCAACTAATGACCGATATTCTTCAATGTAATCATTATCAAAATTCATTATCACTGCCGCCAGTGCTTCTACACCTAGACGTTCTTCTATTTGTGTCTCGGGTGACTTACCAACTTTGTAGGATATAGCAGATACCGATTGGATCTCACCACTCTGCCGCATGGACCTACAAATGTTGAAAGTCACTTCTTCATTGTTCAACCAAAATTTCATTTGCCCCTTTTCCATATCAACTAAGGCTCTACCCGTAGCAAGGAATGGCCTCCCAAGAATAATAGGCACCTCAAAATCGACTTTACAATCAAGAATAACAAAATCTGCCGGAAATATGAACGACTCCACTTTTATTAGCATATCATGGAGTATCCCTATAGGACTTTTTACTGTTCGATCGACCATCAGTAGCCGCACCGCAGTGGGCTTTGGATCACCCAAACCCAACTTCTTGTAAATCGAGAGAGGCATGAGATTTATGCTTGCCCCCAGATAACATAATGCTTTCGCAAAATGTAATAACCCGATTGTACAAGGAATTGTGAACACACCCGGATCTTCTTTCTTTTGCACTAAAGATCTTGTAGCAATAGCGCTACAATGCTGCATTCTATCATCATCCTCAAAAGTGATCGATCTTTTCTTTGTAACTAGATCTTTCATAAACTTGGCATAACCCGACATTTGTTCAAGAGATTCTACCAAAGGGACATTGATAGAACGCTGCTTCAACATTGTTATAAAACGTTGATATTTACCATCCTCGGTCTTTTTCACTAATCTTTGAGGAAAGGGGGGCGGTGGTCTAGTCATGGGAGTTACCTTTTTAGGCACTTCAGCATCTTTTTCAGTGTTATCTTCTACTTTATCACTAACCTCTACCACTTTATCATTATCTCTCATCACCTTTTCCACAATAGACGGCATATGTGGGTCAATGGTTTGTTTACCACCCCGAGTAGTAATTGTCATGCAGTGTCCATCATTTTTAGGATTTTGGACAGTGTTGCTAGGGAGAGTGACCGATTGCCGTGTGTTCACAGTCGCAGATAATTGGGCCATTTGCAATTCAAGCTGCTTAATCGATATGGCATGTGTATCAACTTTCTGTCCAATACCCGCTACATCACTCCTTAACTCTTTCGTGTGCTCATAACTAGCATCGAACCTCCTCATCATCTTGTGCAACATATCCTCAACTCGCGCCATACTACCTCCACCATCCCTAGGAACAACTTCACAATTTTGAGGAGGAACATAGGGCCCACTCCTATCATTTCTATTACCATAGTTACCCCTGTTGAAGTTGTTGTCGCGGTTGTAATTTCCATCACGGACATAATTACCCTCACGGTTATAGTTACCATAGTTCCGACCATGGTTCCCTTGACCTTGGCACCAATTGACCTGATTGGAGCCTTGGGCATTCGGTCGGAAACCCCCCGTCTGATCATTTACTGCATAGGAATCTTCCTCATAATAATATTCATTAGTTGGTGGTGGTGGTTTAGACAAGTAGTTCACTGCGTTTATCTTTTCTTCACCCCAGTGACATGTTTTAACACCAACCCAAGCTCAGTTCTCATCTGTGCCATCTCTTCATGAATCTCATCTGTGGCTGGGTTGTGTGTGGATTGCACTGCAAAGGTATTTCTCCCAGTATCTGACTTCCTAGTACTCCATGTTTTATTATTTCGGGAGATTTTCTCTAATTTTTTGGCAATTTCAGCATAAGGACACTCCCTATAAGAACCAGCTGCTATAGTATCCAATACCGCTTTATTATTATCATCCTGTCCCCGATAGAAGTATTCTTTCAGTGACTCATCATCTATGCGGTGATTGGGGACACTTCTCAAAAATGAAGTGAACCTATCCCAAGAACTGCTAACTGACTCTCCTGGTAGTGTCACAAAGTTTTTCACTCTTTCTTTGTTATTTAGTTTCTTGGAGACCGGGTAGTAACGTGCTAAGAAAACGTCCCTCAGTTGGTTCCAAGTGAAAATTGAATTATAAGGGAGCTCAGTGAACCAAATAGCAGCCTCTCCCGTCAGTGAGAGAGGAAATACTCTTAGCCCTATTACATCCAAATTCAAATCAGGCCTCCCTACACAGCTTTTACACACTGCCCTCACCTTAGCTATATGGGCATGTGGGTCCTCAGACGGTAGTGCTGAAAACAAACCTCTAGAAGTGAGTATTTGCATTAGACTACTAGCGACTAAAAAGGTGTGACCTTCTGGTAGAGGGGGAAAGACAAGTGGCCCATCAGAATCAGCAATATTATCATAACCTCTGTAGTATTCTTGAGGACGTGGAGCGGGATTTTGTCCCCTTTGTGCATCTTGACCAGGATTATCAGGTAATAATCGACCATGAGCGTCAATTGGAGCTGGGATGTTCTGGTTTGGATCATCATCATTTATACCCAAGTTTCGATTCATATTGCGTAGTGTACGCTCTAACTCGTGATCGTAGGGAAACAAGGGTACTCTTCCTCTCCGTGTATTTGGTATACAAGGAAGTTAGTTCTGCAAAAAATCAAAAACAACAGAAAAAGTAAAATCAGGAAATTATTGACTAAACTTTAGTAATAAGTTTAAGTTAATCTAAAAGCTACTTTCCCCGGCAGCGGCGCCAAAATTTGATATGCTCAAACTTACTTCTCAAATAAGAAGTAAAGCGGTCGTATCAAGTAAAGAACCCAACTGATGAGGTTGGGATCGATCCCACAAGGAAAATAGTTCAGACTTAACTTTATTCTATTATTACTATTATTTAGCCAACTATTTTCCGAGAAAACAAAAGACAAAAAGGGGGGGTTTATTTCTAAATTAATGAAAATGATGAACTAAATAAAAATGAACAACTAACAGATTCAGCTTTCGGAGTTTAATCAATTAATAAAAGTAACTAGGGCTTAAGTGTTCCCCACAGGTGCCTAACTTGATAAATCTAACTATAACAATTCTATCCTAATATCTTGCATGTAAAGTGATAAGTTATGTATCTCTAAATCCTTGGTCTGGCATCTAGAGAATTTCACTTCGCACCTTGGTCCGGCTACGTGTGTTGCTATACTAACCCTTATCTTTACCTCATATTAAGCATTGTATTCGGTATTTGACTAAGTTATTAACTCGTACCAACCAATACTAGCCTATTAGATTGTCTACACTAAATCTATGTTTATAATTCTTTTCCTATTATCTACCTCCTTGGTCCGGCAAGTAGCATTAAGGCTAGTTCTAACGTTGGCCATCCGTCAAAAAGACTTCTACACGAAAGAATTATCAATACATGCAAGAGACCATTCTAGAATTGTTATTTTAGTTAAATTTTACCTTGTTATTCACCCATGGTTCCCACAACCATAGCTATGGAGTTTAGTTACCAATGTTCATAATTACACAATTCATATTGTTAATGGAAGAATTCATGCACTTACTTTTATAAGAACGAATAAATTCCAGAATTTAACTTGATTAAACAACAAAATCACCAACAATCAATTTCGGAAAAAGTATCTTAATTACCAACATCGAGAGTTCAATACTATAACAAGAGATCTAAACATTATCAAAAAGTCTAACCCCAAAAACGAGGTTTTTCAAACTATTTATAATAAAAACAAAACCTAACCAAAGAAGGATTCTATTTACTAAAAATCTGTCCAAACGCGTCTGGGTCGACGGACCACGTGACGGACCGTCATGGCCTCCGTTGTCCCATACTTCACACATTCTTCTGCTGCTTTCTTCATTCCACTCGACGGACAGGTATGACGGACCATTTCAAGCACGACGGTCCGTCGAGGGTCTCCGTTCCAAAATACTTGAACTTCTTGGAATTTGGGTACTAGGACTACTTCTCTGATCATCACGACGAACAAGCAGGATGGACCGTCGTGGCTATGACGGTCCGTCATGGACTTCCGTAATCCCACACTTGGTCAGACTTCCCCATCTTCCTTCAGCAGCTTCTCTCCTCACTACGATGCCACCTACGGACCGTCACAGCCTTGACGGACCGTCATAAGCTCCGTAGGTGGTCTCTTCTGCATTTCTTTCTCAAAAACTTCCGCGTTCATCCTTGGACATATTTTATGCAAACAAAGAGAAACTTACATAAAAATCAACACAAAAAGGCTTTCGACACACACTAAACTTAAGAAAAAAGCATTAGAAATACCGTGAAACCACGGTACATCACTTAACCAAACTTCACACACTGCCCAAGGACACTAAAGTATCCATTTAAACTTAAAATTAACTCATGAAACCACCACGAAGCTCTAGTTCACCTTAGTTCGTTTTAGGGCATTACATGTTATGTATGAATTGTATGAATGCATTTTTAAGCGACTTTGCTATGATTAAGACATGAATAATGTGAATGTGTGTGAATTACACTTATGGCTTCTAAATGGGTTTACTGAGTATATGTGGGGGTATGGGACTCCATTTGTACATTGCACAAGTAAGCTTGTGAAGGGGTTATGAGGGTGGTTTACCTATGATATGAACTAAATGAGTTATGACTAAATTTTTAGGAAAGGAAAGAGTCCTTATATGATTCTATGAAGTATGTGGCCTTATGTCTAGTTATGAATGAAAGAGTTATGACTTGTTTAGTATGTTATGCCTAGTCTAGGGTGACTTCTTAGATAAACTTGGTGGATGTAGTATTATGGGATGATACGTACACATTGCACTAGTGTGACCTAGTAGTTGTCTTAGGTGATGGTACTTATGTGAAGTTGATGTCTATGAGGTTCTTAAGACTTTTGAATATATGTGGTTCTGTTATGAATCATATCTATGAAAGAATGTTAGAAGATGACCTCAAGGTGATCCATTGTACTAAGTACACTTAAGGGTTACTTAAGGAAAGAATAAGATAAAAGAGATGTAATGTATTGTATGTATTGAATATGCCTCAAAGTATGATAAATAGATTTATGTTCTATTATGAGTAGTATCCATGTCTATATGATGTATGTGAACTATTAAGCATATATGTGCCAATGTTTATCAAGTTTACTAAAAAGACATGATGCATGGTTTCTAACTAAATGTTTGTTTAAAATGCTTCTTTTTGCATGGTTTCCATACTTAGTGCATTCTTGTACTAATACCATTCTTCTTCATCTTTTTACATAAAGTGTAGGTGGTGATGTCTAGGGGATGTCTACTATGTGAAGATCATGGATAGATCTCCCAAGTTCATGTAAAGGGACCCTTATTATTCAAGATTTGCCTATGTCGAGATGTTATTAAAGTTAATGAAATAGCTTAGACTTATATTTTATTATGTTAAGGGTCGTGTCTCTATTCTATTCTATTGGGTTGTATCTTAAGATGGCAAAGAGACTTAGAGTCTAACTATGTATTATGATATTTTATATATATATGAAGTAATGTTCTAGCATTTGATGTGCTATGAAAAGTTTAAATTTTTCGCTATTGTTATTACGATCATGCAATGAAAGATGTCTATGGTCTTGTCTTAGACCTCCGAGAAGTCGACGATGCCTGTGGCGATCTAAGAGTACTCGAACTTCTAGGAGGTACTTGCGGGTCATTAAAAACTTGGTATCACAGAATATGGTTTTGTTTTTTGTCCATAGGTTTCAATGTCTCTTATTGCCACCTCTACTCGTTTCATTGGCGGTGAGTCACGACACATCCATGATGCGGGAGGCTATAGGATGATAGAGTTTCCCTTTTTTGCTATTCTCGTATCGTGCTATAAAACTTACCTCTATATGATCTCTCTCTTATGTTTCCATGTCCGGTGGTCTTTTAGATGTGATTACTTGGATTGGTATGATGTCTCAATACTTGAGAGAGAAAGTGAGTTTTGATGCTTACCTTGGTTTGATGGTTTGGTGAGTATATGTGAAGGTTAATTTAGTATATGTTGATGTCATGCCATTTATGGCTCTAAGTGGTTTATAAGGAAGGAGATCCTATGTTCAGAAGCTATCATATGATATTGTTATAGCTTGTTAGTAGTTGTTATGGTTGAATGGAGTTCCCCTTGGAATGATGGATTGCCTTATATTCATGTAGGATGGTAGCATGATGTTATGATATAGGCTTGAAAAGTCTTGGAGAATTTAGTAATAGTGACAAAGATGAATGTTGCCTTAGTATATGTAAAATACTTCATAAATGTCCTTGTGTGGATTGGAATCTTTTTATAGTCTTGCTCTTAAGGAGGGGAGATAGTGTGTTGAGCCTTGTAAGGTGATTGTGAAGTATGCTAGTTAATGGGATAACCCTTATGACTATTTAATGATTCCCTTTATGAACCTATTATTGATGGTAAAAAGGGGAAACAAGATTTTTATTCCATAAGATTGAAGTACGACTGCCCTAAGGTGACTTAGGGGATGTATGGTATGTGTAACATTCCGAAAAAATGTACTTGTCTAGTGAAGAGCTCTTAGGTTTTAAGAATAGTTATTGAGGTACATAGGCATCCCATTGTCCAATATTTAGTAATATTGGGCAAGTTAATGAACATTTGGCTTAAGGGTGTTAGCCAATTTCTTTGTATACACAAGTAAGTGAAAATATACTTTGATGTTCAAATGCTCCAATCCAAGCTTATTTAGGAATTGTACCTACAATGAAGACCCTAAGCTAAAATAATTATATTCATCGCATACTCACATTAGGCACTAGGCATCCAAGTGTCAAGCCTAGGTACCATAGCACATGATCATTAAAAATGATCATGTAGATAAGCAGTGCCCAAGGACATAGTGAGTATCCTTGGACAAGAAGTGAACTTTCCAGAAGTGCATGGTTAGGAAAGTGCACGGCAACACATGTGCAAGCACATGTGCTACCAACGGCCGAGAAACCAAGCCCAACCGATACGGTTAGGGCGGTTAGGGGGCATTCGTGTAGAACCAAGACAAGTGGGCCCGAGCCTCCTAACCTATCCTAGGTCCTAACTAACGTCCCTAACTAACTAACTAACCTAGGATTAACTAAAATTAACTAACTAGTGTGCCCGAAATCCTAAGACCTAACTGGGTGACACTAGCCGAGTAACTAACTAAAGAAACATCCTAGTACCTAACCTAGGATGGTCCAAAGGGGTTGGTTATGGTCCTAACGACTTGGGGGTACTTTAGTAATTACCTTAGGTCACTTAATTAATTAAATTAGCAAATTAATTAATTAATTTAATTTCTAGTCAAACCCAGACCCTAAGTCAAATGTTCTCCTAGATGTAGTCAATATAGAAGGGCCGTTTTAGGTAATTTAAGTGGAGGGTCTTTAGGGTAATTCTTGGGATGTCTATATAATGATATTTGGTAAGTTTTAGACCACTTTTACACGTCCCAAATCAGAATCAAATGAAATTCTCTTATTCTCTCAAGAACGCTCTCTTTTCCAAAACTCCATTGAAGAACAAGAAAAGCTTAAGGAAGAAGACGAAGGTTTCGAAGTCTCCAATCAGATTTCGTGGATTCTTCATATATAAGGTATGGTTTTTCACTCTTGGGATCCTTTCCCCAAGAGTTCCTTTCAAGATAAGTTTTCAAGAACTTCAAATACTAGGGTTTTTACTCTACAAAATGGATTTTCTTCCTAACCCTAGATTTATGATTTTAATGAAAAATAAAAATATTCTATATTCAATTTTGCAAGAATTGTTGAGTAATTGATTTATAATGTTTGAATCTCGTGTGATACATGATATTTCTCTATGTGATGGTTTCAAATGGGTTGTTTGTGCTTGATAACATGAAAATGTTAGGGTTAGAATTTAATGTTTCGAATGGGTTGTTTATGCTATGCATTGGTCTTGTATATGATTTTATAAGTTGATCCCTATTATGTAATTGATTATTTCACTATGTATGATTATGAATACTGCATGATGAATAAGATTCTTGGAAGCAATAGGTAAGTCTTCTAAGTGTGATTACTCTTAAATGTTTATGTTAGCCTATAAACTATGATGCTATGTTATGAAAAGTATGTGTGATGTTGCTATGTGAATATGCTGGCTATGAACATGTAAATTGTGAGATCATGATAAGAATACGAATCTGCAAGTTATGATATCCCTTGTAAGCTTTACACAAGGTGATTATGTTATGTTAATCTCACAAAAGAAGGGTTATGATGAAAGGACAATTCTCATCTAATCTAAAAGATCTCATGATCATGTTATACATGGATATAATCTCCTCTGACCTATGATAAGTTTATGTTAAAAGGAAACTTAAAGGTTATTTCAAGAAAGGGACTTAAGCTAAGCACCGATGAACTAGATATGGGAAGTGTCCCGTCCCTAGCGGGAAGGTAGGTTCACAATAATTGTCATGAGACTGAGGCTGCCATGTAATGTGGAACTATGGGTCTCTAATACATCTCCTAGTTCTTGAACTATGCTGCCACCATAGGATACTAGCTAATGGATCCACCTAGAAAGCTATGTCATGTTCGGTTCTACTTTGGTCGGTAGACCACCTCTTTTCGGTGTGGGGAAGACACTGGTTTCATTGTTTAGATCACATGGTCTATGTCAGTTAATGCATATGTTCCCTCATGTAAAATAAAAGACAAGTAAATGAACGTTGACTAGGGTGACTTGAGGAGTTTTCTTAGTATAGGTAGTGGTATGGGACGCTACCTAGACATTGCACAAAGTAGACTCTAAGGGAAGTCCTAGGGGATTGTTCTTATGAATATGATAATATGAAAGATATGTTTATGATATATGATGTTACTCTTACATGAATGTTGATCCTTATATTGAATATGTTATTGAGTTATATTGTTATATGAAGTGATGACTAACTATGTTACAAGTTATATGAAGCAAGGCTTTACTTAAGGTATCCTACCTTATCTACTCGGTTATGTGGGGTTATGGGGCTTCACATGACCATTGCACTTGTAGGTTGGGGATGAGGTCATTGGTAAATGTTTTTATGTTATGTTTATATGATTTATTGAATATGAAATGTTAATATGACTCTGTGATGATATTTACGTGATTATCATCGTGCTTTAAGTTGATGAAATCCTTACTTGTATACGGTATATGGTATGTGCATTGAAGACTTACTTTCATATGACTTAGCATGTTTTCTAAAGAGTTCATAAATGATTCTTTTTCATGCATGTCCTTATGTGTTATGTGCATATACCCATACTTAGTACATGTGGTGTACTAACCCCATTACTTATATTACTACAACTGTAGGTTCCGGCCATTGAAATTAAGCAGGTCGAGTTGAAGAAGCTTGGAACTCTTTCTCCATGTCTTGGTAGGTCCTCACGTTCGGGATGCTATCATCTATATTACAGCGTTATGAAGATTTAGTAGTTTTTAGATTTCCATTTATGTTCTTTCGATTCTTTTGTATTAAGGCCTATATGGTATATTGACTATTATTGGCTAAGTCTAGATTTCTACTCTTTAGATGGTTCTATATATGTGAGATATTAGAATATCGTATGAATCTTAAGTATGAAGTCTAAGTATACTTCATTAGTATATTAAAAGTTTTTAATTTTTCTGCAAAAGTTAACTGTATGATTGTGATGAAAGCTAAGAAGAGGCTTGTCTGCGACCTCTGAGAGGTTAACAACGCCGGCTCATCCGGGGTAGGAAGTCTGGGTGTGACAGTATGTACCCCTTAGCTCTTATAGAAAAGGAGAGAATCGAAGATGACCTACTTTGAAGTGGTTAGTTGTCTTTTAAGATTGAATTTGAGTATTGTCAATTTAAAATGTGCATAGATTGTACATAGGCATGGTTTGTTTGAAAGTTCCACAAAAAGTAGGGAACCTTGTAGGTTTGTCTTGACTTGCCTCGACCTTGGCGTTTAAGGGCATGATGTGATTAGGCTTACCCCAAGTTGGGGATATTGTGCATAGATGGTAAGATTATTAAAGCCCTTCATGTCCCTATGTGGAGTTCCCTTGAACTTGTCTAGGTTGAAAATCACTTTGTAGTGATGGTAAGAAGGGTGTTCATAAGCTTAGATCCCCATAGAGGGATGAAGTGCTTAGTCAATAAGGTGTGTGAGCTAAAAATTCCCCTAGAGTTGAGATGAATTACTCTTAAATGAGTTTATCCTAAGTGGGGGAGGATGATTTGAGTAGTAAGGTGGTAGATACCCCTATCTTTTCCTTTTATTCTTACTCAAGCTTGAAGCCAAAAGTGTTCCTAAGTAGCTTGTTCATGATAGGAGTCTTGCATAAGATGATAAGTTGCATGTTCTCCATATGTTATGCATATCATAAATGACACTATGTTATGCATATTATGACAGGTCATTATTGCATAAAAAAGGAAATTTTGATAAATTGTATTTTGCTCATGTTATGATGCATCCTTGTAGGATAAATGTGCATTTTGATCTCATGAGATTTCTTAGTGATCATGCTTTGTGTCACTTTAATGTAGGGTGCCTAAGCCCCATAATGAGAAGTTGAGCCTCCTTTAAATGAGATAAGATGAGTATCTTTGAAAAATGTGTAACAATTAAGATTTGCAGAGTGTTGTGGTAGGCTCACACTTGAGGACTGATGGTTTGTCTAGCCTATGTCTTTTGGTGTGCCTGTAAATTGTGATAAATTTCTCTAAATAATGCATATTTACGAGAGCTAGCGATGTGCTAGAAATAGAAAGCCGTAAATTTACTTCCTCATGTTGTGATTTGGTTGGTGTGACCTACTATGTTAATTTCATAAGAAATAAAGCATGAGCATAATGTGGTTTTGAGTAAATAAATCAGTTTTATTATGAATTAACATCTATGAATTTCTTTTATATGAACTCTATGATGACATGGGTGTATGTTGTGACTAGGAGAAGTTAGTTCCTCCTTGAGGAAAAAGTTAAACATGGTAAATTTTATGTATTACCTTGATGATATTAGGTCTAGACTATAATATTGTAGTTAACCTACATTATTCATGATTCTTGTGCAACTAAATAAATTGTTCAATTTTCTCATGAGTTGAAGTGTAGATTATGCCTAAGTGTGCAATTGAAATCCATAGTATTTCTAACCTTGTGATGACATAATGAACATGCCTAAAGTTGGAGAATGTAGTTCCTCCAAATGGCAATGAATATGAAGAAGTATGTATGCATGGAATGAATTAGAGAAGTAGTCCTTGTTTGAATATGTTGCTTTGAAAACATATTAGTATGAAGTTAGTGTTACGTGTAAGTTTTGTGCATTGATTATATGTGATAACATGTTGAAGTGTTGTGAGCTGCTATGAAAATCATTGAATTCCTTGAAACTGTTTAAAATGTTTTAGTGTCATTCGAGAACGAATGTTGTTCTAAGTGGGGTAGTATTGACACGCCCTCAAAATGAACTAAGCTAGATAGACCCTAACATGAGCATAAAAGGTTAATAACATGTAAATAAAGTGTTTTACAGCTTGTATAATTGATTTGAAGAGGTTTGAAGGTCAAACTCCCAAGACGTTCGAAAGTTGGTCTTTAGACATGCTAGTGACTCCTTGTATGTTTGCCTTGTTTTTATGTGTTGTTTGAAGTCCAAAAATAGTGGATTTGACTCTAGTATATTAATAGACTTGTTAAGGGTCAAAACGTCCGGGTCAACTCCCCGGGAACCACCCTAAGGGCTCCCAAGGAGGACCCAAACATTTGACAAGGAGGCTGCTCTTGCAACATATCTAGTTTATCCTGAAGCAGCATTTCTCAAAGTAGCATTCCCATAAGTAGAGGATGAAACCCTTGCTTGTTTATCCCGACGAGGGTTTATGAAACACTTTCTTTACTCATTCCATACTGGGAAGAATTACAGGAAATCATTCGATAACACTTCTTCCTATTTCTTTCTCAATGATATCCGACGATCAAGACAATTCCCGTGAAACTCATTCATTTCATAGAAATTAATTCTTATTCTTACGAACAAAATAGCATTTCCTATTGATTTGTCCCCTGGACTGGACCTATTCTGATTCTGAATTATTCGTCGCTACGCTGTTCCCAAGGACTAGCAAGACCTATGAAGGCCTTGGCTCTAAGCCGTACGAAGCCTTTTTCAATACCATATTTAGTCACGCAGAAACCTTCTTTAATGCTATAGCATGCTTTTTAGTGCATTCATTGCTTTGAGGGATTGCTTGTGATAAGCAAAGTAGGAAGCACATATTGGGAAGATTAGGCTTTTTTTAGAACTCCTATATGGCAAGAAAGGTCTTTTAATACCGGGGGTGCTACAACATAGGCCTCAATAAAACCAAAGAGGCTGTCTAAATCCATATCTTCACATTTATCCATCCAGACAGGCTAACCAAGATTTGGACCTGCCTGTGTGACGCGGGCCTAGCACACAGCTCACTGCATCAAAAATTATTTGGGGCAAAATTCAGAGGCTGCCCCGCGACTCGCAATAACTTCCCTGATCTGGTTGGGTAGTTTTAAAGTCAATTTGGACATGTCTAAAAGTCCCAATGAGTATAGGGGTGTTTTTGTCACTTTATTAACTTTTTTTAGGACTTTTTTTAAACGTTTTCCCAAGTCAAAACACCAAAAGCCATAAGCCTTATGTGAAGCTAGAGACTAACATGGTTGTCATGGTGGTATAAGGTCCTAAATTGGTCTATAATGTTTTATTGAGGCAGTGTCTAAGAGTTTAGGTGCATAGGAAGTCAAATGTCAAGGGACGACTAAGACGTTTGACGACTAAGTTACCTATGTGCCTCATATGTAGTTATGTGTATTTCTTTGTGATTCATGAGGTTTTTATGTCCTTAAATGAGTTATTGTAGTGTATATAGGCATTGTTTCAATTTCGTGAAGTTTTGGAGGTCAAACATCCAAGAACGTCCATTACATTCGAAAGATTTGCCTTGAAATGACCTTGTGTGTCTAGACATGTTTCATCAAATTTACGTGTTTGTTTTGGGTGAAAATCATGTGATAGGTCCTAAACTAGTATACGAGAATCTTTGGGTTGGAAACATCTGGGAAAACATCTCCAAGGACCATCCGAGGGTCCTTGAACAAGGACCCTTTCATTGAGCAGAGACTGCCCAAGACAACCCAACTTACGGAAGCAATCGACGCCCAGTGGGTCAGTCGACGCCCCGTAGGTGAGGGGTCATTGGTATAAACTTAGGAGTGGGGAATAATAAGCCAAAGACCAGCCTCAGTCCCAAACCAAGGACCAACAGGACGGTCCATTGGTCAAGGGACAGGCCGTCGATGGTCTTCCGTTTGTGAGGCTGCCTTCATGCAAAGGTTCACTGGTAAGTGAAGGTGAATTGGTAAATTCACCCAACGTCTAAATAAGAATTTTGGCGGTTCCTGAAGGGTCTTTTGGGTATTTTAAACATGTTTATAAGTCTTTAACACTTAGAAGAATTCATTCTTCAAAATCAAAACCCAAATTCTCTTTGAAATTCCTTAGAACTCCATTGAAGCCAAAACTCAAGGAGAGCTTGGATTGGATATTTGAGTGGTGATTCTTTATCAAATTGGATAATTAACATCATTGAGGTATGATTTTTGATCCTTTAAACTCTATTCATCAAGGATCCCAAATTCAAAGAAGTTTTCTAAAGATTTCAAAGATGAACTTGCCCTATATCAAGATCTATCCTTGGGTTCTTGCATTAAAGGTTTTGAATCATTGAATATTGATTGATTTTTTGTTAATTAGATTATTTTAACTAAAATTTACCTATGAACCAATGTAATTTATCAACCCTTGTTTTTAACTACTTTATGTGTTACTTGATATTGACTTAATGCTTAAGAATTCTAGTGTTGTTTTCTATGGTCTATCTAATGATGTAAGAATTGTATTTAATTTATGTCTAATTGGTATTATATTGATAAATCTATATTGAATTGACTTATATTCATGGAGTATTATATTTTATGCATTGAATTGATGTCATGGACATGGGTAAGGGCCTTATCGTATTGAATTGGATCATTTAGACGTTGATTGAAGTGGAGAGAATGGATTGGTGGTACACTACCCTAATTCTGTTTATTTTAAGTATTATAGCTTGTGAATTATTTTGTGATTTGTATTGACAACTTATGGTGGCGGTGTTATGTGAATGATGTGGCCTTATCAGCGTTATTTTAAGTATTATGATGATCATGGCCTTGTCGGCACTACTTGAAGTATTATGATGATTTGTGTAGTTGATTATGTGAATTATGATCATATCTACCTATATGTGAAGTAATGTGAAAGTATGTGTTTCTACTATTGATGTTATTTAGGTGATCATGTTAGACTATGACTATTTGTTCATGTGTGTAGTCTTAGAGTTGATGCATGATTGTTCCTACTTGTCTATATGAGTCTATAATGATTATATTGATGATCATAGAGTAGTGTATAGAATGACTTAAAGTTGATAATGGTTATTCCTATGTGCTTCTAGAAAGACATGTAATATGTACAAAAGTGAAGTATGTTGTGTCTTATTTTGGTAGAATCATGAATGATATGTAAATATGTGATGTATTTACTTAGGATGCTAAAGCCTATTAGTCTTGAATGTATTATGATATGTGAGACCTTTAATGATGATAAGAAGGTCCTTTATGTGAAACCTTGAACCTAGTGGTGATGTTATGAAACTTGAAGTGGAAAGCCATAATGGTATCCTTCTTGTAATGAATGATGGACTTAAGGTTAATTTGCTTGAACGACATCATATCAATCCTTAGGGAAGTCATGATGATTTTCTTGTCGCCATTGTAAGACAGCCCTAGGGGACCTCTTTGGTAGGGTAAATGTAATTGGGTTATGAATTTGATATGGAACCCTTTGTATGAACCTTAATGTGAATTACTCTACGAGAACAAAGGCTAGCATCGAGTGAGTATGGTAAGGGAATTAGTTCATTTAAAGGATGAGGCTAGAATACAAAGTTAGACCTTTATATTCCTTAACCATGTGCCTACATGGGATGTGTCAAAGTTCTTCCATTGGCAAGTAGAACACCCTCATCGGAGTAGGATAGAACTCCGGATTCCATGTCTTGCTACCATGGTCTATGTAGGTTATTGCTATTTCTCATCATGTGGGATACCTTTTAGCATTAGAGACGTTCTATGAAATTTAGGTGGTGGTATGAGACGCTATCTAGACATTGCACATTAGGATTTGAAGATGTTAGTGAGAGTCCCTAGGTCTTCTCCAAGACCATTACTTGAATGTCCATTATGTGATGAATGTCTCTCAAATGAACTAATGAAATAATGGCTTATGTTATTAAGCATGTAAATAAATGAGTACCTATTCTAGAGTGACTTAAGGATTCCTTAGTTAAAGTGTAAAAGGAGCATAAGGGATGATCTCTTCATGTCTTATCTAGGGAAGTCTTGAGAATTACTCTAGTTTGGGAAATTGGTTGATTATTTAGGCACGATCCAAACTTAGGAAGTCTTAAGGATTATTTAGGTAGCCTTTAAGAGGGTGTATAGGCGTTCTCTTCTAGGTGTACTTAAGTAAATCTTTTGATAGCTTTGGTAAGGAGAATTACATATGATATATGTTATGTGTTTTGGTGTATTGTAAGTGTGTATGTGTCTCATTCTAAGTAGTCTTAAGGATCATTTAGGCATGCTTAGAGAGGGTGTATGGGCGGTCTCTCTTTGTGTTGCTTAAGTGAGTCTTAGGATAGCTTTTGGTGGCGGAAATATATGCTAGAAAGTGCCTAAAGTAAAGATAAGGCACTTCACTATACAGTGAATTGGTTCGCTGTAAAGTGACCTTAAAAATGTACTAAATTGCTTCAATGTTATCTTATGTGTTTCTAAGTTGATAAATGTTGTTCTTATGATTATATTATGATATTTAAATCAAAAGATGCATATTTCCAATAAATGTCCATTTTCATTATTTTTATGCATTATGTCATACTTAGTACATGTGGTTGTACTAATTCCATACATTTATCTATCTTTATAGTTGTTGGTAGGTGAGGAGAATTTCGTAACCAAGACTTGGATCATAGCATCGTTCAAGTGAAGTTGAAGTATGTCCTCATTTGACTCGAGGGCATAGATGTCTTTTATTGTTCTTATTGTAGTATTTTAATAGACTTAGTAGTATTATATTTCTATTGTATGGGCCGTGTCCCAAATACTCTTGTGTCTAAGCTTTGATGAGATTGAGACTTAGTATTTCCTATGTATTTTGGATGAAAGAGTTTTTAGAGACTATGAAATGTTTTGTGAAAAGTTTTAATTCCGCACTACTTTTCACTATGTATATGTGATGAACGATACAAAAGGCCTTGTATAATACCTCCGAGAGGTTGAGTACACCAGTCGCACTCCGAAAGTACCATGTCTTCTAGGGTGTGGTCTTGGGATTTGACAAGCTTGTTTTTAGAGCATAGGATGTGAAAGTAGTCTTAGGAACAAAAAGTCTCATCAAGTCATGTCTAGTAGAGTCTCGACCATCGATCTGAGTCGCGACACATCTATGGGCGAGAGACTATAGAACAATAGAGTTTCCCTTCTTTTCTACTCCTATGTCGTGCCGTAGAATACATGTTATGAGTATCCTTCTTAATGTTTTTCCTTATGTTTCTAGGAGATTAATACTAGAAGGATGGATGGTAGAAGGTTGAAGAGATAAGATTTAATGAGGAAGTTCTTCCTCAAGTTGAGCAAGTTCCTTAAGATGGAAAAGGAGTCCAAGGTGCTCAAGGTGATCAATTCCCTAATATGGAAGGAGGTAATGAGGTTCCGGTGGTTCCCCCACAATTGAGTATAGAGATATTAGAGAGGCTTTGCTTGCTTTAGCCCGAGTCGTGATTGCTTAAGCGAATTTTAGTATGGCGCCTAGGGTTAATGTTTTGGAGAGGAATATCACCTCTAGGTTGAGAGACTTTGTGAGGATGAATCCTCCTATTTTTCTTGGCTTTAAGGTGGGAGAGGATCCCCAATAGTTCGTTGATGGTGTGTACAAGGTGTTGAGTGCTATGTGGGTTACCTCTAGGGAGAAGGCGGAGTTGGCTTCGTATCAATTGAGGGATGTTTCTCAAGTTGGGTACAATCAATGGAAGGATAATAGGCCGGTTGAGTCGGATCCTATTGAGTGAGAAGAATTTAAAGAAGCATTTCTAGGAAAATACTTTCCCCGTGAGAGGAGGGAGGTTAGGGTAGAGGATTTTATCAATCTCAAGCAAGGCAATATAAGTTTTGAGGAGTACTCTTTGATGTTCTCAATGTTGTTAAGATATGCACCGTCCTTAGTGTCAAATCCCATGAATGAGGAGTCGTTTTGTGACTGCGGTCACCGACTTAGTGAGGGAATAATGTCGTACGGACATTCTACATGATGATATGACCTTAGCTAGATTCATGGTGTATGAAAAATCTATTAAAGAGTCTATACTTGGTAGGATTGCTAGAAACTTGAAGAGATGTGGTTTAAGTGAACAAGGTAAACCTAGGTTCAAAGAGAGTGCTCAAACTCAAGATGGACCTAGTGATCCTAAGGTGAAATTCGAGAAAAGAAGGTGGTTCTCAAAATGGCAAGCCTACATGTGTCACTTGTGTAAAGAGACATTATGGTGAGTGTATAAGGGGTACCGGGAGTTATTTTGGATGTGGAAAAAATGGACACAAAGTGAGGGATTGTCCTAATTGAGATGGTAAGAAAGTTTCTCTTAATGTTCCAAAAGATGATGCTCCAACAATGAGGAGTTTCTATGTACTTCGGACTAGAGGAGAAAAGCTTGATGAGGATGAGGATGATGTTGGTAAGTCCTTGTATTTCTCTTTTTACTGATATGAGTTCCTTCTAAGTGGGGGAGTATGATTAATAAACAGGATAGAAAGTCCTAGAAGCTTGTTGCATGTGCATGGTGTTTAGGTGTTTTATTGAAATTGAATTTCATGAACTTCTTGCATTGTGTATTACATTAAGGTAGTGGTCATGTTGTAAAAGGTGTTTATATGATATTACCTTGCATATTCGCATGTTTCTATCATGAATTGCCTAAACGTTGCATTTTTTTAAAAAAATTGCACAATTCACTGTAAAGACTGCCTGCTCACTGTAGGAATTTTGAAAAATTGACTAATTCATTATTTGGTTAAAAATTGTTGTAATGTGGTTAGAACTGATGTATATGAGTATTATAATGAAGATAGAGCTAACGTGGTTTTTGTAAGACCCCGAAAATGACATAGGTGAAGCTAGAGCCTAACGTGGTAGTCATGATGGTCTATGGTCCTAAAATATTGTATAATGTGTGGTTGAGTCACTAGCTAAGAGTTTAGGTGCATTGGAAGTCAAACGTCAAGGGTCGACCAAGACGTTCGACGACTAAGTCACCTAAATGCCTCATTTGTGATTATGTGTAATGCATGAGTTTATATGGTTCTTAAGTGTGTTTAGATGATGTTTATAGTAAGCATGTTAAGTTTCGTGAAGTTTGGAGGTCAAACGCTCAAGAACGTCCATGACGTTTGAAAGTTGTTCCTAGAAATGACCTTGTGTGTTTAAGCATGTTTCGTCGAGTTTTACGTGTTCGTTTTGGATGAAACTTATGTGGTAGGTACTAAACTCGTATAAAAACATATTTGGGGTGTAAACGTCCGGGTAAGACTCCACATAGGACCTCAAAGGGGCCCTAAGGGAGGTCCCAAACTTAGAGACCAACACTACCACGCAGTGGCCAAATGACGGACCAGTCGACGGCCTGTTGACAAGGCGATGGCCCATTGATGGGTCTTATCGGTTGGGACATGTATCCTGCAGGTTGGGAAATCTCTGAAGTGAACCACGAGACCCCATCGATGGGACGTGGCCTGACCAAATGTCCGTCGATGGTCACATCGATGGTGCTGGAAATTGGCAGTTTTTCTGTTAAGACTTGGGAGTTTTGGTAAATTCACCCCAAGTATTATAAAAGGTGGGGACGGTTGTTTTAGGTGTTTAAGGGTATTTTAAGAGTATATTAGTCATTAAACTCTCATTATAACCCTAGCATCTAAACCAAAACCCCTTCCCTCCTAAAGTTTCTCCAAAAACTTCCATGTGAGTTCAACGTGAAGATGAAGCTTGAAGATGGGTCTTGAGTGGAGTATCTTCATCAATTGGCATTGTGTTCTTCAAATAATGTATGGGAGTTCTTCATCTAAGATTTGCTATCACCTTAGAGCCAATTTGAAAGATGTTTTCAAAGTGATTTCAAAAAGATTAAAATTCCAATTTCTACTCTAAATCATGCATTCTTGCATGAAAGGTTTTCAAACGTTAAGATATGATGTTATTAATGTTAAATTAATGTTTTACAATGAAATTCTCTATGAACCCCTGATCTTCTCAATTCTCTAATTTTCACTAAAATATGGGTGAATTGACTATGTTTTGAGATTGACGAATTCATGTGTAGATTGATGTGGGCTTTTGAATGATATATAAAGTATGTATGTGTAACATTTCGGAAAATCACATGTCTAGTGAAGAGACCAATAGGTCTTTAAGAATGTGTATTGAGGATACATAGGCATTCCAATACCCAATATTGAGAAATATTGGGCATAGTATAGAAAATTGGCTAAGGAGTATTAGCCAATTTCTACATAATACCCAAATAAGCAAAAATATTGGGCATATTAGAAATATTGGCTTAAAGGGGTGTTAGCCAATTTTCTAACATTAATGATGCTTGTTTAAGAATTGTACCTGAAATAAAGACCCTAAGCTAAAAACATAGATTTTCAAGTATTCATTGAGGTATGAGGCATCCAAGTGTCAAGCCTAGATACCATAGCACATGACCATTTAAAATGATCATGTAAATTAAGCAGTGTCCAAGGACATAGTGAGGATCCTTGGGACAATAAGTAAACATTCTCAAAGGAACCATAAATAATAGTTAGTTAGGAAAGTACAACCAACCCATGTGCAAGACATGTGAAGAAGCTGCCAAAGGAGGGGACCACCCTAACCGAATTCGGTTAGGGTAGTTAGGGGGAAAAACGTGTACAAGGGACCCCTCCATGTGGGGAATAACTTCCTAACTAATTCTAGACTCTAACCTAATGCCCTAAATAGATAACTAACCTAGGACCAAATGAAATAAACTAATTAGTGCACCCGACAACCTAGGACCAAAACCGGGTTGACACTAACCTAGTACTAGTTAAAAAGACAACCTAGTACCTAACCTAGGATGGTCCAAAAGGTTAGTTATGGTCCTAACAACTTATAGGTACATTAGTAATTTCCCTAGGTTACCTAATTAATTAATTTAGTAAATTAATTAATTAATTTAAAAGGGCTAAAACCGAAACTAAAAAGGAAGTTTTTCAGATTCGGTTAAGACAAGAAAGGGACAACCTAGTACCTAACCTAGGATGGTCGAAAGAGTTAGTTAAGATCCTAATGACTTAAGGGTACTTTAGTAATTACCCTAGGCTACTTAATTAATTAATTTATCAACTTAATTAATTAATTTAAAGAGGAAAAACCGAACTCACAAAGAAATTTTCAGATTTCGGTTAAAATAAGAAAAAGACAACCTAGTACCTAACCTAGGATGGTTCAAAGGATTGGTTATGGTCCTAAAGACTTAAGGGTACTTTAGCAATTACCTTAGTCCACCTAATTAATTAAATTAGCAATTTAATTAATTAGTATAAATGATCAAAACGAAATTCTTACACTAACATAGTACAACTCAAGAAACATCCTAGTACTTAACCTAGGATGGTCCAAAAGGGTAAATTTGGTTCCAATGACTTAGGGGTACTTTAGTAGTTACCCTAGGTACCTAAATTAATTAAATTAAGGATTTAATTAATTAATATAAAGTCAAAATGTTGACCAAAACCATAGTCAATACCAATTTCCAGATTTGACTAGGTGTTATGTTCTCCTATATTTAGTCAACCTAGGAGGGGCGTTTTGGTAATTGGTTAATTAGGTTATTAAATTAACTTATTAAACCTAAGTATTATAATTCAATATCAGTTCTTAAACATAAAAATCACGTTCAAACTCATAGAAAAGGCGACACAAAAACAGCAAGCAACGAAAGAAAGAAAAATAGAAAATTAATGATTTCTCTAGGGCGATTTCAAGGTTTCGTTCAAGGTGGTCTTCGTAGATTAAGTTCTACATAAGGTATGGGTTTCTCTCCTGGAATTATTTCTCCAAGAGTATTTTCCTTCGAATGATTCACAAGATCTTGAAAACTAGGGTTGTTCCCGTTCTCGTCGAACTCCTTTCCCTAGTATCCTTGTTAGGATTTCAATGTTGAATAGGTTAGAAATCATGTTGTTGGTATGTGGTGCTGGCTGATCTTAATGTGTATGGTTTTTGATTAAAAATGATTGAATGAACCTATTAATTGGACTTGTTTGATGCTAAGTGTTATTACGTGAATTAAAAGAATGATACTATGTTAACGATATGTCCAAAAATGTTATGTATGAAGATGTTACGGTTTGTTGTGCACGCTTGCTGTTAATATGACGTTATGAAGATGATATATTCATCAAATTATAATATGATGCTGTCCAAGATGTTTAAAAACGTTATGCCTAAAGTTATGTTATAAGGTTGGCTAAAAAGATCTCCATGAAATCATAATTTGAGTGATTGTTGGCTTATGCCAATAAAATGGCTAACAATACATGTCCAAAAGGGATGCATGCAAATGGCTATAATGTTATGATTAATAATTGAATTGGCTAATGAATAAAGGTATAATAATGTAAGCATGAATGAATATAACTTTGGCTTATGCCAACAAAGAAGTTATGAAGCCTATAGCCAATTGCTTATGCCAATACTAATCTTATGCCAATAAATTGGCTGACACTACATTGTCAAACAAGTTGTAGGGAATTGGCTATAATATTATATTAAATAGCTAAAATATTGGCTAATGTATAATGTATAAAAACTTAAGCATGTTGAACATGAAAATTGGCTTATGACAACAAATATGGTTATGAAATCTATGCCCAATTGTTTATGCCAATAAAATGGCTAACGATACATTGTCTAAAAGTGATGCATGTAAATTGCTATAATATTATATTAAATAATTAAAAGATTGGCTAATGGTTCATACAGATTAAATTAAATTTGAACACACTTAAAATTGGCACATGCCAACAAAAATGGTTATGTAGTTTAATATTGAAAGGTTGAGGCCAATACTAATGATATGCCAATCTTATGTAGTTAGAATATCAAATGATAATATAAGCACTTCTAAGCTAATTCAATGAACCCATAACCAAGGGCATGCCACTCATTGGGACAACTCCCAACATGCTCTACAAGAATGAACTATGAACACATTAAACTCACTGAATGAAGTGCTCATCATCCATAAACGGTGATATGAAGCTAGTACACTAAAGTAAGTAAGTAACGTGAGTTATAACATAATTAAAGGGGTATATATTAAGTAAGTGACCAGAATGAGGTGTTAAAGAAAGTGAGACAAGTCTTACTTACACCAAAGCTAATTTGTTAAAAGAATACTCACGAATGAAGGTGTTAGAATGTGTGAGACTAGTCTCATTAACACCTAAGGATGATATGTAAGGACAATTCATATTCATCAATGTAAAGTAAGGATGATATGTAAGGACAATTCACATTCATCAATGTAAAGTAAGGATGATATATAAGGACAATTCACATTCATCAATGTAAAGTAAGGATGATATGTAAGGACAATTCACATTCATTAATGTAAAGTAAGGATGATATGTAAGGACAATTCACATTTCATCAATGTAATGTAAGGATGACAAGTCATCAAAAGAGTAAATAAGTCTCAATCATACTCTATATGTAAGTGTAAGGACAGTTCACACTTAATACTAATGATGAGATGAGAAATCATCTAATGAGCTATGATGTCCTCATGCTAGAAGCCAGCTTCCATGATGTATGAGTTGAATGTAATGGAACTTTATACTGAGCACCGATAGGCTAGCTATGAGCGGTAATGCCTTCCTTTGGGAAGGGCGGAGGTTCACGTAACTCTCATGAGATGAGACTGTCCGGCATTCCGGGTATGGGTCTCCTTATATCTCCTAGTCTTTGAACCTATACTGCCAATATAGGGACCTAGCAGGGTTAAATTCCCTATATACGCTAGCATGTTTTGGTTTCACCTTGGCCAGTGACTCCACCTCTTTTCGGTGTGGGGAAGACACTGGATTTCATGAGCTCACATGATCTATGTCGGTTAAAGTTGAAGTTCCTCAAAGTATGAAAGATAAAGAAATGAACGATACCGAAGGTGTTTGTGCAAGACAATCAGGAGGTGAAATCAGATTCAAGTAATGGCATTAGGTCATTCTTGGTCATTGCACTTCATGATCCCAATGAGAGTCTTAAACTTCATCCTAAAAATGGTTGGTGTTTACATCAGCATACGAATGAATGAAATTAATAATGTGAAGTACTAATGAATGAATGAAGTAGACTCTGTGTTTGCTAAAGAAGGCCCTCGGGTTGAGTTCCCATATGTTGGGCCCTCACTTGAGATGTCTTAATGCTATATCAACGATTCCAAGGTCTCGTGTATATGAAATGTATAATTGCAAAACATGAAAGTAATGAAATCAATGGCATAATCAATAGAGAATGGCTTATGAAATGTAATGAATACTTGATGTAGTGAATAACTTGTTGTAAGAATAGTCAAATCGTGTCCAATAAAGTTTTCAATAAGTAAAAGGCAGAGCCAATAATGAATCCTCATGTTATGAAAATGATAAAGCCAAATAAATTGGCTTATGATGACTTTATATAATTGACAAAAGATGTTAGCCAAATAAAATTGGCTTATAATGACTTCTTTTATTATGAGAATGGTCATAGCCAATAATGAGTTCAAATATACTTATCCAAATTGATCAACTAATGTATTTAGCCAATAAAAATTGGTTTATAAAGAATTCATGCCCAAAGTAAGCAAGAACATAAGTTTTAATGATATGCCCCAAGAACTATGCACATTATGCAATCAACTAAAGAATGAGTATAGTCAATAACTATTGACTTATAAATATATTCATGCCCCAAATTGTAGTTAAGTCAAATTTCTTAATGTCTTGAATTACTTACTTGATTCGTTGTGGGTATGGGACTACAATGAATCATTGCATTTGTAAGTAAAACATAGGACTAAAGGAGTTATAGAACTACACAACAACAAGAAGAAAAAGACTGAAAAATAATCTAAGTGTACAAAGAGGAGCTCTCGGCCTAAGAGGATCAAAATCTCAAATCTTTGCTCGAGTTGTTCTAAAATTATGTTGATGATACTAATGTCTTGTAATCATATAGAAAATGAATTGTGTGCTTTGCATGCATTAAAATACATCATATTCATACCACAATTCACAACTAACAAATTAGGAAAGTCTACTAACTAGACTTTCCATAAATGGCATATTGCTTAGGAAGAGCTTTCATTGATCATGCATAGCTTTATTTGTATGTGTGCAAACACCCATACTTAGTACAAGTGGTGTACTAACCCCCTACATTTTACTATTTTATAGATGCAGGTTAAAGGACAGATTGATGACTCTTTCAATGGTTTGGACTTCAGCGTTTCTCCAAACCATTTGGTAGGTCCTCATGATTTCGAGGATGCTATAGTTTTAGTCTAGCCTTAGTCTAAGAAATAGTTAGTGGATGTTGTCCCTAGCGTTTCTTTCGTACTTTCATTTGGAAGCTTTGTAATAAGGCCATGTTTGGCAACTATTTATGATATATTCATTTTCAGTTTCGAATTGATTCTTTATGTTAGATGGTTGTTCTCTTATGTTTAGCTTAGTATAAGATGTATCTAGTTAATAATTATATGATGTCTATGTATACTTCATACATATAAAAAGTTTTAAATTTTCAACAAATTTAACTAGATGAATGTGATGAATGCAAGATGAGGCTTGTCTGCGACCTCTGAAAAGTCAACGACGCCGGTTGTGATCCGGATTACAGAATCCGAGTCGTGACAAACTTGGTATCAGAGCATGAGGTTAAATTACCTAGGATCTAAAGCTCAACACAACCACGTTACGTAGTTTCTAGCTTATGGTTGTGAAGCGCGCCACAATCATGACTTAGAGACTACGCGATGATAGGAAATTCTCCCTTCTTCTACTCTTTATCGTGCTATCTAGATCTTTGACGCTTTGTGTCATTCTAAGTATCTAACTTCGTTCTTGTGTGAATGCGTAGAAGAATACACAAAAGAATTAGGATGGCCAAGTGGTCTAAGGCGCCAGACTCAGGATCTGTCCTTCCCAAGAAGGGCCATAATGGAAATGCCCAACGTGGACGAAAGACGTGTGGTGAGTGTGGCTGTTCGCATGGAGGTGAATGCATGGTAATGTCTAAAAGTCTACTATGAGTATTGATGAGAAGGATAAGGATAAGTTGGCTGCATACCAACTCAAGAATATGGCTTAGACATGGATTTTCTTCATAAGTGTTATGCTATAATAGACTATAGAAACAAGGTAGTAAGGCTTCAATTTCAGAATAAGTAGGGTTAAAATGAGAAGGGTGTGGTTAAAATCCAACAGGCCAACAAGATGTTATCTAAGAGGTTAGATATACTCTTCCTAGGTCTGGTTTATGTTTAAGAAAACTCTAAGTTTAAGTGCTTTAGTGGATTTGGTGTGGTAAGTCCCTAATCGTATGTCTTATAATAGCACTATGTGAGTTAAAACGAAGTTATGTTGTATTTTATGTTGCTGTTTTTGAGTAGCATAGGCATGTTTTCTGTGTTGCATGATTTGTGATGTGCATTAAGCTAAGTGTGATTGAGAAGAAAATTCCTCAATATCAAATATGAAGCTTCAGATAAGCTTGAATGATATGCATCATCCAAATAAGTGTGAATCAGATATTCACAAAAGAGAAATGTTTAAGTATGATAAAGTAACCTTTGAAAGTCACCCTCTTTGTTTAAATGATGTGTAAGTGTCATTCGGGGACGAATGTTTCGAAGGGGGGGATAATGTAACATTTCGGAAACTCACATGTCTAGTGAAGAGACCAATAGGTCTTTAAGAATGTGTATTGAGGATACATAGGCATTCCAATACCCAATATTGAGAAATATTGGGCATAGTATAGAAAATTTGCTAAGGAGTATTAGCCAATTTCTACATAATACCCAAATAAGCAAAAATATTGGGCATATTAGAAATATTGTCTTAAAGGGGTGTTAGCCAATTTACTAACATTAATGACGCTTGTTTAAGAATTGTACCTGAAATAAAGACCCTAAGCTAAAAACATAGATTTTCAAGTATTCATTGAGGTATGAGGCATCCAAGTGTCAAGCCTAGATACCATAGCACATGACCATTTAAAATGATCATGTAAATTAAGCAGTGTCCAAGGACATAGTGAGGATCCTTGGGACAATAAGTAAATATTCTCAAAGAAACCATAAATAATAGTTAGTTAGGAAAGTACAACCAACCCATGTGCAAGCACATGTGCAAGACATGTGAAGAAGCTGTCAAAGGAGGGGACCACCCTAACCGAATTCGGTTAGGGTAGTTAGGGGGGAAAACGTGTACAAGGGACCCCTCCATGTGGGGAATAACTTCCTTACTAATTCTAGACTCTAACCTAATGCCCTAAATAGATAACTAACCTTGTACCAAATGAAATAAACTAATTAGTGCACCCGACAACCTAGGACCAAAACCGGGTTGACACTAACCTAGTACTAGTTAAAAAGACAACCTAGTACCTAACCTAGGATGGTCCAAAAGGTTAGTTATGGTCCTAACAACTTATAGGTACATTTGTAATTCCCCTAGGTTACCTAATTAATAAATTTAGTAAATTAATTAATTAATTTAAAAGGGCTAAAACCGAAACTAAAAAGGAAGTTTTTCAGATTCGGTTAAGACAAGAAAGGGACAACCTAGTACCTAACCTAGGATGGTCCAAAGAGTTAGTTAAGATCCTAAAGACTTAAGGGTACTTTAGTAATTACACTAGGCTACTTAATTAATTAATTTATCAACTTAATTAATTAATTTAAAGGGGCAAAACCGAACTCACAAAGCAATTTTCAGGTTTCGGTTAAAATAAGAAAAAGACAACCTAGTACCTAACCTAGGATGGTTCAAAGGATTGGTTATGGTCCTAACGACTTAAGGGTACTTCAGCAATTACCTTAGGTCACCTAATTAATTAAATTAGCAATTTAATTAATTAGTATAAATGATCAAAACGAAATTTTACACTAACCTAGTACAACTCAAGAAACATCCTAATACTTAACCTAGGATGGTCCAAAAGGGTAAATTTTGGTTCCAATGACTTAGGGGTACTTTAGTACTTACCCTAGGTACCTAAATTAATTAAATTAAGGATTTAATTAATTAATATAAAGTCAAAATGTTGACCAAAACCATAGTCAATACCAATTTCCAGATTTGACTAGGTGTTATGTTCTCCTATATTTAGTCAACTTAGGAGGGGCGTTTTGGTAATTGGTTAATTAGTTTATTAAATTAACTTATTAAACGTAAGTTTTATAATTCAAGATCAGTTCTTAAACATAAAAATCACGTTCAAACTCATAGAAAAGGCGATACAAAAACAGCAAGCAACGAAAGAAAGAAAACCAGAAAATTAATGATTTCTCTAGGGCGATTTCAAGGTTTCTTCAAGGTTTCGTTCAAGGTGGTCTTCGTAGATTAAGTTATACATATGGTATGGGTTTCTCTCCTGGAATTCTTTCTCCAAGAGTATTTTCCTTCGAATGATTCACAAGATCATGAAAACTAGGGTTGTTCCCGTTCTTGTCGAACTCCTTTCCCTAGTATCCTTGTTAGGATTTCAATGTTGAATAGGTTAGAAATCATGTTGTTGGTATGTGGTGCTGGCTGATCTTAATGTGTATGGTTTTTGATTAATAATGATTGAATGAACCTATTAATTAGACTTGTTTGAAGCTAAGTGTTATTACGTGAATTAAAAGAATGATACTATGTTAACGATATGTCCGAAAATGTTACGTATGAAGATGTTACGTTTTGTTGTGCACGCTTGCTGTTAATATGACGTTATGAAGAAGATATATTCATCAAATGATAATATGATGCTGTCCAAGATGTTTAAAAACGTTATGCCTAAAGTTATGTTATAAGGTTGGCTAAAAAGATCTCCATGAAATCATAATTTGAGTGATTGTTGGCTTATGCCAATAAAATGGCTAACAATACATGTCCAAAAGGGATGCATGCAAATGTCTGTAATGTTATGATTAATAATTCAATTGGATAATGAATAAAGGTATAATAATGTAAGCATGAATGAATATAACTTTGGCTTATGCCAACAAAGAAGTTATGAAGCCTATAGCCAATTGCTTATGCCAATAAATTGGCTGACACTACATTGTCAAACAAGTTGTAGGGAATTGGATATAATATTATATTAAATAGCTAAAATATTGGCTAATGTATAATGTATAAAAACTTAATCATGTTGAACATGAAAATTGGCTTATGACAACAAATATGGTTATGAAATCTATGCCCAATTGTTTATGCCAATAAAATGGCTAACGATACATTGTCTAAAAGTGATGCATGTAAATTGCCATAATATTATGTTAAATAATTAAAAGATTGGCTAATGGTTAAATATGAACACACTTAAAATTGGCACATGCCAACAAAAATGGTTATGTAGTTTAATATTGAAAGGTTGAGGCCAATACTAATGATATGCCAATCTTATGTAGTTAGAATATCAAATGATAATATAAGCACTTCTAAGCTAATTCAATGAACCCATAACCAAGGGCATGCCACTCATTGGGACAACTCCCAACATGCTCTACAAGAATCAACTATGAGCATATTAAACTCATTGAATGAAGTGCTCATCGTCCATAAACGGTGATATTAAGCTACTACACTAAAGTAAGTAAGTAACGTGAGTTATAACATAATTAAAGGGGTATAAATTAAGTAAGTGACCAGAATGAGGTGTTAAAGGAAGTGAGACAAGTCTTACTTACACCAAAGCTTATTTGTTAAAAGAATACTCACGAATGAAGGTGTTAGAATGTGTGAGACTAGTCTCATTAATACCTAAGGATGATATGTAAGGACAATTCATATTCATCAATGTAAAGTAAGGATGATATGTAAGGACAATTCACATTCATCAATGTAAAGTAAGGATGATATGTAAGGACAATTCACATTCATCAATGTAAAGTAAGGATGATATGTAAGGACAATTCACATTTCATCAATGTAAAGTAAGGATGACAAGTCATAAAAAGAGTAAGTAAGTCTCAATCATACTCTATATGTAAGTGTAAGGACAGTTCACAGGCATGCCGAGTATGGGTCTCCTTATATCTCCTAGTCTTTGAACCTATACTGCCAATATAGGGACCTAGCAGGGTTCAATTCCCTATATATGCTAGAATATTTTGGTTTCACCTTGGCTAGTGACTCCACCTCTTTTCGGTGTGGGGAAGACACTGGATTTCATGAGCTCCATGATCTATGTCGGTTAAAGTTGAAGTTCCTCAAAGTATGAAAGATACCGAAGGTGTTTTTGCAAGACAATCAGGAGGTGAAATCAGATTCAAGTAATGGCATTAGGTCATTCTTGGTCAATGCACTTCATGATCCCGATGAGAGTCTTAAACTTCATCCTAAAAATGGCTAGTGTTTACATCAGCATACGAATGAATGAAATGAATAATGTGAAGTACTAATGAACGAATGAAGTAGACTCTGTGTTTGCTAAAGAAGGCCCTCGGGTTGAGGTCCCATATGTTGGGCCCTCACTTGAGATGTCTTAATGCTATATCAACGATTCCAAGGTCTCGTGTATATGAAATGTATAATTATAAAACATTAAATTAATGAAATCAATGGCATAATCAATAGAGAATGGCTTATGAAATGTAATGAATACTTGATGTAATGAATAACTTGTTGTAAGGATAGTCAAATCGTGTCCAATAAAGTTTACAATGAGTAAAAGGCAAAGCCAATAATGAATCCTCATGTTATGAAAATGATAAAACCAAATAAATGGGCTTATGATGACTTTATATAATTGACAAAAGACGTTAGCCAAATAAAATTGGCTTATAATGACTTCTTTTATTATGAAAATGATCATAGCCAATAATGAGTTCAAAGATACTTATCCAAATTGATCAACTAATGTATTTAGCCAATAAAAATTGGTTTATAAAGAATTCATGCCCAAAGTAAGCAAGAACATAAGTTTTAATGATATGCCCCAAGAACTATGCACATTATGCAATCAACTAAAGAATGAGTATAGTCAATAACTATTGACTTATAAATATATTCATGCCCCAAATTGTAGTTAAGTCAAATTTCTTAATCTCTTGAATTACTTACTTGATTCGTTGTGGGTATGGGACTACAATGAATCATTGCATTTGTAAGTAAAACATAGGACTAAAGGAGTTATAGAACTACACAACAACAAGAAGAAAAAGACTGAAAAATAATCTAAGTGTCCTAAGAGGAGCTCTCGGCCTAAGAGGATCAAAATCTCAAATCTTTGCTCGAGTTGTTCTAAAATTATGTTGATGATACTAATGTCTTGTAATCATATAGAAAATGAATTGTGTGCTTTGAATGCATTAAAATACATCATATTCATACCACAATTCACAACTAACAAATTAGGAAAGTCTACTAACTAGACTTTCCAGAAATGGCATGTTGCTTAGGAAGAGCTTTCATTGATCATGCATAGCTTTATGTGTATGTGTACAAACACCCATACTTAGTACAAGTGGTGTACTAACCCCCTACATTTTACTATTTTATAGATGCAGGTTAAAGGACAGATTGATGACTCTTTCAATGGTTTGGACTTCAGCGTTTCTCCAAACCATTTGGTAGGTCCTCATGATTTCGAGGATGCTATAGTTTTAGTCTAGCCTTAGTCTTAGAAATAGTTAGTGGATGTTGTCCCTAGCGTTTCTTTCATACTTTCATTTGGAAGCTTTGTAATAAGGCCGTGTTTGGCAACTATTTACGATATATTCATCTTCAGTTTCGAATTGATTCTTTATGTTAGATGGTTGTTCTCTTATGTTGAGCTTAGTGTATGATGTATCTAGTTAATAATTATATGAAGTCTATGTATACTTCATACATATAAAAAGTTTTAAATTTTCCGCAAATTTAACTAGATGAATGTGATGAATGCAAGATGAGGCTTGTCTGCGACCTCTGAGAGGTCAACGATGCCGGTTGCGATTCGGATTCTAGAATCCGAGTCGTGACAGTATGAATGATGTATAGGCTTTTTCAATTTGATTAATTGAGTAATGAATACTTTTAGATCTATTGGCTACTAGGCTTATTGAATTGATATGAACTTGATGCTTGTAGATTCTATTGTAGTTTATTATGGGCTTTCTAATGATATAAGGATTGCATTCAATTGGTATATAATTGGTTTTAGATTGATAATTGCAGATTGAATTGACTTAGATTCATTGATTATTATGATCGATGCTTTGAATTGATGTTCATGGCCACCGGTAAGGGCCATATGGTAATGAATTGAATGGTTTGGCTTTGGATTGAAGTGATGAGATCAAGAGGGTGGTATGCTGCCCTAACTCTCTTATTATTGTGGAAAATTATTGTAATTTAGCTTCATTATATGTGATTGGTATGGTCCACTTATGGTGGCGGTGTTATGTGAATTGATGTGGCCTTCTCGGCGTTACTTTTAGTATATTGATGATCATTGCCTTGTCGGCACTAGTTGAACTTATATGGCTATTTGTGTAGTTTATTTAGTGATGTATAATCATATCTATCTATATGTGAAAGTATGTGTTAGACTATTGATACTATCTAGGTAATCATGTTATACTTTTACTATGTGTTTAGGGTGTAGTCTCAGAGTTGATACATGGTTATTCCTAAAGTGGTTAGATGATCCTTAAATGGTTAAGTTTATGATGTTAAGGTAATGAATAGGTTGACCAAATAGGGTTAATGGTAATTCCTAAGAGTCTAAATAAAGATAGGATATATGAATAAAATGCAAGTGTGTTGTGTCTTGTTTAGGTAGACTTGTGTCCCTTACTTGGTGCTTATGTGAAAATGTGATGTCTTGACTTAGGAACCTAAAGGGTCTTAGTCTTGAATAAATGAATATAGGTGAGGCATTCAATGATAAGAGGGTCATTTATGTAGAACCTTGAACCAAGTGGTAAGGTTATAAATCGTGAAGTAGTTAGCCGCAATTGTATCCTTCATGTCATGAGTGATGGACCTAAGGTTGATTGGCTGGAACGGCATCATATCATACCTTAAGAAAGTCGCGATGAGCAACTTGTCGCCATAGTGAGATATGCCCTAGTGGACCTTGCTTTGGTAGGGTAAATGTAATTATGTCATGAACTTGATATGGGACCCCTTTATATGAACCTTAATGTGAATTGATCTATGAGAACTAAGGCTAGCATCGAGTGAATATGGTAAGGGAAAGTAGTTCTAGTTAAGTATGAGACTAGAATACAAAGTATGCCCTTCATATTCCTTAACCATGTGCCTACATGGGATGTCCATGTTCTACCATTGGCAAGTAGAACACCTCATGGAGTAGGATAGAACTCCGGATTCCATGCTTTACTACCATGGTCTATGTCGGTTATTGTCTACTCTCATCATATGGGATACCCATTAGCATTAGAGAAGTTCTATGAAAGTATGTGTTAGACTATTGATACTATCTAGGTAATCATGTTATACTTTTACTATGTGTTTAGGGTGTAGTCTCAGAGTTGATACATGGTTATTCCTAAAGTCGTTAGATGATCCTTAAATGGTTAAGTTTATGATGTTAAGGTAATGAATAGGTTCACCAAATAGGGTTAATGGTAATTCCTAAGAGTCTAAATAAAGATAGGATATATGAATAAAATGCAAGTATGTTGTGTCTTGTTTAGGTAGACTTGTGTCCCTTACTTGGTGCTTATGTGAAAATGTCATGTCTTGACTTAGGAACCTAAAGGGTCTTAGTCTTGAATAAATGAATATAGGTGAGGCATTCAATGATAAGAGGGTCATTTATGTGGAACCTTGAACCAAGTGGTAAGGTTATAAATCGTGAAGTAGTTAGCCGTAATTGTATCCTTCATGTCATGAGTGATGGACCTAAGGTTGATTAGCTGGAACGGCATCATATCATACCTTAAGAAAGTCGCGATGAGCAACTTGTCGCCATAGTGAGATATGCCCTAGTGGACCTTGCTTTGGTAGGGTAAATGTAATTATGTCATGAACTTGATATGGGACCCCTTTATATGAACCTTAATGTGAATTGATCTATGAGAACTAAAGCTAGCACCGAGTGAATATGGTAAGGGAAAGTAGTTCTAGTTAAGTATAAGACTAGAATACAAAGTACGCCCTTCATATTCCTTAACCATGTGCCTACATGGGATTTATATGTTCTACCATTGGCAGGTAGAACACCTCATCGAAGTAGGATAGAACTATGGATTCCATGCTTTTCTACCATGGTCTATGTCGGTTGTTACCTATTCTCATCATATGGGATACCTATTAGCATTAGAGGAGTTCTATGAGGTTTAGGTGGTGGTATGGGACGCTATCTAGACATTGCACAATAGACTTTGAAGATGTTAGTAAGAGTCCCTAGGTCTTGTCTAAGACCATTATTTGAATGTCCTCTATGTGATGTATGTCTCTTAAATGAACTAATGTACTAACGACTTACGTTATGAATTATGTAAATAAATAAGTACCTAATCTAAAGTAACTTAAGGACTCCTTAGCTAAAGTGTGAAGAGGGCATATGGGATGATCTCTTCATGTCTTATCTTTGGAAGTCTTGAGAATGACTCTAGTTAGGAAAGATGTTTGGTGTTGTATACATGATCTAAGCCTTAGGTAGTCTCAAGGACAGTTTAGGTAATCTTGAAGAGGTCAATCATGGACGTTATCTTCTTGATTTACTTAAGTAGGTCTTTTGATAGCCTTTGGAAGGAGAGTGTCCTATCATCTATGTGTTGGCGTGTTTAGTGAGAATGATTCTATCCTAGGGAGTCTATAGGATCTCTTGAGTGTGCGTGTATGGGATTGTATGGGAGGTTGCTTCACAACTCACTCAAGTGAGGCTTAGAATTCACCTTTGGTAGAAGAATCTTACCTTGATGTTTAAGATGCTTTGTAAGTGTGTGTGTGACTCATTATAAGTAATCTTAAGGGTCGTTTAGGTACATCTAGAGAGGGTGTATGGGCGGTCTCTCTTTGTGTGACTTAAGTGAATCTTAGGTTGACGTTAGTGGGAAGACTACATGCTAAAATATGTTCAATAGATAGGGCTTAGACTTCACTGTAACAGTGAAGTGAACTCACTGTAATGTGACTTAAAAATTATGTTTTTCGGTTTTAATGTTTTCTTATGTGATTCTAAGTTGCTAAATGTTATTCTTATGACGATATTATGATTTATAAAATGAAAATATGCATATTTCCAATAAAATCCGTTTTCATGATTTTTATGCATAATGTCATACTTAGTACATGTGGTTGTACTAATTCCATGCTTCATTTTCTATCTATAGTTCTTAACAGGTGAAGAGCTTTGGGAAGAAGACTTGGACAAGGAGATCGTTCAAGAAGAGTTGAAGTATGTCCTCATTTGACTAGAGGGCATATATGTCATTTTATGTTTCCTTTATGAAGTTTTGTAATAGAAAGAGTTCAAAGACTTCTATATTGTTTTATGAAAAGTTTTAATTCCGCACTACTTTACATTATGTATATGCGATGAATGATATGAGAGGCTTGTATGAGACCTCCGAGAGGTCGAATACGCCGGTCACAATCCAAGATTGCACCCTAACTTCTAGGGTGTGGTTGTGACATTTATGTAAAGATAGTTTTTAATTCTTATGCATTTTTAGTATGTTATTACGCAATGAACGATACGAATGGCTTGTATGAGACCTCCTTGAGGTCGAATACGCCGGTCGCAATCCAAGATTGCACCCTAACTTCTAGGGTGTACTTGTGGGATGTGACAGTTTTCATGATTGTCTAAGGTCATAAATTTGTCTATAAAGTAGTATAGAGGCAGTGTCTAAGATTTTAGGTGCATTGGAAGTCAAATGTCAAGGGAAGGCTAAGACATTCGACGACTAAGTCACCTATGTGCCTCATATGTGTTTATGTGTTTATGTGTGTTTTATGAGGTTATGATGTCCTTACATGAGTTATTATGGTGTATATAGGTAGTGTGTCCTGTTTCGTAAAGTTTGGAGGTCAAACGTCAAAGAACGTCCGGGGACATTTGAAAGATAGCCTTTAGACATCCTTGTAAGTTTGGATGTGTTTAAGAATATTGCTTGGCTTGTTTGATGTTGAACCTGTTTGGAGATGTTCCTAATGCCTAAAGGTACCTTTTTAGAGGTTTAACGTCCGGGTACGACTCCACTTAGGACCCACTAGGGGCCCTAGAGGAAGACCCCAACTCAAGACTTGAAGTTGCATGGCAGCTTGGATGCACTGCCAAACGACGATCCAAACGACAGCCGATCGATGGAACGATGGCTCGTAGACTTGGGGCGTCGATGGAGTTTGCATGTATGTAGGTGGAGGAGCTTCAGGAGCAACCAACGAGACCCCATCGACGGGGCATAGTATCACCCACGGACAGTCGATGCTAGGGCATCGATGGCACTGTGAACTGCCTGGAATTTTTCTGTTAAGGCTTGGTGGTTTCGGGAAATTCACCCAAAGTATTATAAAATAGGAGGAAGGTTGTTTTGGGTGTTTATGGGTATTTTAAGATTATGTAAGTCATTAAACTCTCATTTAAACCCTAGCACTTAGATCAAAAACCTTTCCCTCCTAATGTTTCTCCAAAAATCTCCATGAGAGCTAAAGGTGAGGATGGAGCTTGAAGATGGATCTTCAATGGAGTTTCTTATTCAATTATCATTGAGCTCTTCTAATAAGGTGTGGGAGTTCTTCATCTAAGGCTTGCTATCATCTTAGAGTCAATTTCAAAGATGATTTTCAAAGATTTCAAAAAGATGAAAAGTCCAATTTCTACCCTAACTCTTGAGTTCTTGCATGAAACGTTTTCAAACCTTAAGATATGATGTTATTGATGTATAATGGATGTTTTCCAATGAAATTCTCCATGAACCCTTGATATTCCCAACTCTATAAATTTGACTAAAATATGGATGAATTGATCATGCTTTGATATTAACGTATTCATGTGTAGATTGTTATGGGCTTTTTATTTATGTATAGATTATGAATGTATGGCATATATGTTGTTTCAATTTGATCAATTGAGTATTGAATACTCTTAGATCTATTGTATGTTAATTTTGTTAAATTTATATTGGCTTAATGCTTATAGATTCTACGATAGTTTTCTATGGGCTATTGGATGATGTAAGAATTGTATTCAATTGACGTTTAGGTTGTCTTAGATTAATAAATCTATATTGAATTGACCTAGATTCACTGAGTATTATGGTTATTATATTGAATTGATATGGCCATGGGTAAGGGCCTTATGGTATCAAATTGGATGGTTTGGCTTTGGATTAAAGTGGTGAGATTAAATGGGTGGTATGCTTCGCTAACTCTCTTAATATTATGTATAGATATTGTAATTTATCTCTTGAATTATGTGTGATTTGTATGGCCCACTTATGGTGGCGGTGTTATGTTAATGTTGTGGCCTTGTCGGCGTTACTATATGTATTATGATGATTATGACCTTGTCGACACTACTTGAAGTAACATGATGATTTGTGTAGTTATTATGCGAAGTGTGATCATATCTACCTACATGTGAAGTAATGTTAAAGTATGTGTTTCTTCTATGGATATTAGGTTATCATGTTAGACTATGACTAGGTCTTTATGTGTGTAGTCTTAGAGTTGATACATGATTATTCCTACTTGACTATATAAGTCTATGATGGTTATATGGATGATGTTATAGTAGTGTATAAAGAGAAGCAATGGTGTGTCTTGTTTAGGTAGACTTAAGTCCCACTTCTTGATTCATGAATGATATGTGAATATTATATGTCTTGACTTAGGATGCTAAAGCCTCTTAGTCTTGTATGTATGAATGATATGTGAGACCTTGAATGATGATAAAAAGGTCCTTTATGTGAAACCATGAACCTAGTGGTAATGTTATGAAACTTAAAGTCGAAAGTCGTAATGGTATCCTTCTTGTAATGAATGATGGACTTAAGGATTGTTGGATGGAACGACATCATATCAATCCTTAGGAAAGTCATTATGAGTTTCTTGTCGCCATTGTAAGGCAGCCCTAGGGGACCTCTTAGGTAGGGTAAATGAATTGGGTTATGAACTTGATATGGAACCCTTTTGTATGAACTTTTAATGTGAATTACTCTAAGAGAACAAAGGCTAGAACCGAGTGAGTATCGTAAGGGAAGTAGCTCTAGTCAAAGGATTATTTAACATAATATTATGTTAAATAATTAAAAGATTGGCTAATAGTTCATACATATTAAATTAAATATGAACACACTTAAAATTGGCACATGCCAACAAAAATGGTTATGTAGTTTAATATTGAAAGGTTGAGGCCAATACTAATGATATGCCAATCTTATGTAGTTAGAATATCAAATGATAATATAAGCACTTCTAAGCTAATTCAATGAACCCATAACCAAGGGCATGCCACTCATTGGGACAACTCCCAACATGCTCTACAAGAATGAACTATGAACACATTAAACTCATTGAATGAAGTGCTCATCGTCCATAAACGGTGATATGAAGCTACTATACTAAAGTAAGTAAGTAACGTGAGTTATAACAAGGGGTATAAATTAAGTAAGTGACCAGAATGAGGTGTTAAAGGAAGTGAGACAACTCTTACTTACACCAAAGCTAATTTGTTAAAAGAATACTCACAAATGAAGGTGTTAGAATGTGTGAGACTAGTCTCATTAACACCTAAGGATGATATGTAAGGACAATTCATATTCATCAATGTAAAGTAAGGATGATATGTAAGGACAATTCACATTCATCAATGTAAAGTAAGGATGATATGTAAGGACAATTCACATTCATTAATGTAAAGTAAGGATGATATGTAAGGACAATTCACATTTCATCAATGTAAATTAAGGATGACAAGTCATAAAAAGAGTAAATAAGTCTCAATCATACTCTATATGTAAGTGTAAGGACAGTTCACACTTAATACTAATGATGAGATGAGAAATCATCTAATGAGCTATGATGTCCTCATGCTAGAAGCCAGCTTCCATGATGTATGAGTTGAATGTAATGGAACTTTATGCTGAGCACCGATAGGCTAGCTATGAGCGGTAATGCCTTCCTTCGGGAAAGGCGGAGGTTCACGTAACTCTCATGAGATGAGACTGTCCGGCATGCCGGGTATGGGTCTCCTTATATCTTCTAGTCTTTAAACCTATACTGCCAATATAGGGACCTAGCAGGGTTCAATTCCCTATATATGCTAGCATGTTTTTGTTTCACCTTGGCCAGTGACTCCACCTCTTTTTGGTGTGGGGAAGACACTGGATTTCATGAGCTCACATGATCTATGTCGGTTAAAGTTGAAGTTCCTCAAAGTATGAAAGATAAAGAAATGAACGATACCGAAGGTGTTTGTGCAAGACAATCAGGAGGTGAAATCAGATTCAAGTAATGGCATTAGGTCATTCTTGGTCATTGCACTTCATGATCCCGATGAGAGTCTAAAACTTCATCTTAAAAATGGCTGGTGTTTACATCAGCATACGAATGAATGAAATGAATAATGTGAAGTACTAATGAACGAATGAAGTAGACTCTGTGTTTGCTAAAGAAGGCCCTCGGGTTGAGGTCCCATATGTTGGGCCCTCACTTGATATGTCTTAATGCTATATCAACGATTCCAAGGTCTCGTGTATATGAAATGTATAATTATAAAACATGAAAGTAATGAAATCAATGGCATAATCAATAGAGAATGGCTTATGAAATGTAATGGATACTTGATGTAATGAATAACTTGTTGTAAGGATACTCAAATCGTGTCCAATAAAGTTTACAATAATTAAAAGGCAGAGCCAATAATGAATCCTCATGTTATGAAAATGATAAAGCCAAATAAATTGGCTTATGATGACTTTATATAATTGACAAAAGATGTTAGCCAAATAAAATTGGCTTATAATGACTTCTTTTATTATGAAAATGATCATAGCCAATAATGAGTTCAAATATACTTATCCAAATTGATCAACTAATGTATTTAGCCAATAAAAATTGGTTTATAAAGAATTCATGCCCAAAGTAAGCAAGAACATAAGTTTTAATGATATGCCCTAAGAACTATGCACATTATGCAATCAACTAAAGAATGAGTATAGTCAATAACTATTGACTTATAAATATATTCATGCCCCAAATTGTAGTTAAGTCAAATTTCTTAATCTCTTGAATTACTTACTTGATTCATTGTGGTTATGGGACTACAATGAATCATTTCATTTGTAAGTAAAACATAGGACTAAAGGAGTTATAGAACTACACAACAACAAGAAGAAAAAGACTGAAAAATAATCTAAGTGTACAAAGAGGAGCTCTCGGCCTAAGAGGATCAAAATCTCAAATCTTTGCTCGAGTTGTTCTAAAATTATGTTGATGATACTAATGTCTTGTAATCATATAGAAAATGAATTGTGTGCTTTGAATGCATTAAAATACATCATATTCATACCACAATTCACAACTAACAAATTAGGAAAGTCTACTAACTAGACTTTCCAGAAATGGCATGTTGCTTAGGAAGAGCTTTCATTGATCATGCATAGCTTTATGTGTATGTGTGCAAACACCCATACTTAGTACAAGTGGTGTACTAACCCCCTACATTTTACTATTTTATAGATGCAGGTTAAAGGACAGATTGATGACTCTTTCAATGGTTTGGACTTCAGCGTTTCTCCAAACCATTTGGTAGGTCCTCATGATTTCGAGGATGCTATAGTTTTAGTCTAGCCTTAGTCTTAGAAATAGTTAGTGGATGTTGTCCCTAGCGTTTCTTTCGTACTTTCATTTGGAAGCTTCGTAATAAGGCCGTGTTTGGCAACTATTTATGATATATTCATCTTCAGTTTCGAATTGATTCTTTATGTTAGATGGTTGTTCTCTTATGTTGAGCTTAGTATATGATGTATCTAGTTAATAATTATATGAAGTCTATGTATACTTCATACATATAAAAAGTTTTAACTTTTCTGCAAATTTAACTAGATGAATGTGATAAATGCAAGATGAGGCTTGTCTTCGACCTCTGAGAGGTCAACGACGCCGGTTGCGATCCGGATTCCAGAATCCGAGTCGTGACAAACTTGGTATCAGAGCATGAGGTTAAATTACCTAGGATCTAAAGCTCAACACAACCACGTTATGTAGTTTCTAGCTTATGGTTGTGAAGCGCGCCACAATCATGACTTAGAGACTACGCGATGATAGGAAATTCTCCCTTCTTCTACTCTTTATCGTGCTATCTAGATCTTTGACGCTTTGTGTCATTCTAAGTATCTAACTTCGTTCTTGTGTGAATGCGTAGAAGAATACACAAAAGAATTAGGATGGCCAAGTGGTCTAAGGCGCCAGACTCAGGATCTGTCCTTCCCAAGAAGGGCCATAATGGAAATGCCCAACGTGGACGAAAGACGTGTGGTGAGTGTGGCTGTTCGCATGGAGGTGAATGCATGGTAATGTCTAAAAGTCTACTATGAGTATTGATGAGAAGGATAAGGATAAGTTGGCTGCATACCAACTCAAGAATATGGCTTAGACATGGATTTTCTTCATAAGTGTTATGTTATAATAGACTATAGAAACAAGGTAGTAAGGCTTCAGTTTCAGAATAAGTAGGGTTAAAATGAGAAGGGTGTGGTTAAAATCCAACAGGCCAACAAGATGTTATCTAAGAGGTTAGATATACTCTTCCTAGGTCTGGTTTATGTTTAAGAAAACTCTAAGTTTAAGTGCTTTAGTGGATTTGGTGTGGTAAGTCCCTAATCGTATGTCTTATAATAGCACTATGTGAGTTAAAATGAAGTTATGTTATATTTTATGTTGCTGTTTTTGAGTAGCATAGGCATGTTTTCTGTGTTGCATGATTTGTGATGTGCATTAAGCTAAGTGTGATTGAGAAGAAAATTCCTCAATATCAAATATGAAGCTTCAGATAAGCTTGAATGATATGCATCATCCAAATAAGTGTGAATCAGATATTCACAAAAGAGAAATGTTTAAGTATGATAAAGTAACCTTTGAAAGTCACCCTCTTTGTTTAAATGATGTGTAAGTGTCATTCGGGGACGAATGTTTCGAAGGGGGGGATAATGTAACATTTCGGAAACTCACATGTCTAGTGAAGAGACCAATAGGTCTTTAAGAATGTGTATTGAGGATACATAGGCATTCCAATACCCAATATTGAGAAATATTGGGCATAGTATAGAAAATTTGCTAAGGAGTATTAGCCAATTTCTATATAATACCCAAATAAGCAAAAATATTGGGCATATTAGAAATATTGGCTTAAAGGGGTGTTAGCCAATTTTCTAACATTAATGATGCTTGTTCAAGAATTGTACCTGAAATAAAGACCCTAAGCTAAAAACATAGATTTTCAAGTATTCATTGAGGTATGAGGCATCCAAGTGTCAAGCCTAGATACCATAGTACATGACCATTTAAAATGATCATGTAAATTAAGCAGTGTCCAAGGACAAAATGAGGATCCTTGGGACAATAAGTAAACATTCTCAAAGGAACCATAAATAATAGTTAGTTCGGAAAGTACAACCAACCCATGTGCAAGCACATGTGCAAGACATGTGAAGAAGCTGCCAAAGGAGGGGACCACCCTAACCGAATTCGGTTAGGGTAGTTAGGGGGGAAAACGTGTACAAGGGACCCCTCCATGTGGGGAATAACTTCCTAACTAATTGTAGAATCTAACCTAATGCCCTAAATAGATAACTAACCTAGGACCAAATGAAATAAACTAATTAGTGCACCAGACAACCTAGGACCAAAACCGGGTTGACACACTAACCTAGTACTAGTTAAAAAGACAACCTAGTACCTAACCTAGGATGGTCCAAAAGGTTAGTTATGGTCCTAACAACTTATAGGTACATTAGTAATTCCCCTAGGTTACCTAATTAATTAATTTAGTAAATTAATTAATTAATTTAAAGGGCTAAAACCGAAACTAAAAAGGAAGTTTTTCAGATTCGGTTAAGACAAGAAAGGGTTGCCTAGTACCTAATCTAGGATGGTCCAAAGAGTTAGTTAAGATCCTAAAGACTTAAGGGTACTTTAGTATTTACCCTAGGCTACTTAATTAATTAATTTAGAAACTTAATTAATTAGTTTAAAGGGGCAAAACCGAACTCACAAAGCAATTTTCAGATTTCGGTTAAAATAAGAAAAAGACAACCTAGTACCTAACCTAGGATGGTTCAAAGGATTGGTTATGGTCCTAACGACTTAAGGATTGGTTAAGGATTGGTTAAAAGATCTCATATAACACAAGGAAAACCATAAGAAAAGAACACTCATAACATCTAAGACTCTACAACATGACATAGTAGTAGAAAAAAAGGGAAACTCTATCGTCCGATAGCCTGTCGTTCATGGGTGTGTCTCAACTCCCACCAATTAACAAGACTCTACTAGACGTGACTTGATGAGACTTTTGGATAACTAAGACAACTTTCATAACCTATGCTCTGATACCAAGTTTGTTACGACCCGAGAGAACCCCCTAGATGTTAGGGCATTCTCGAATGCAACACCGCGTACTTGACCTCTCGGAGGTGTTGTACAAGCCCTTTGACATCTTTCATTGCATACATGTATGAAAAGTAGTGAATAATCAAAAAATTTCGCAACGTGCGAATAGTGTTTCAAAAACCCTTTCATTTAAAAACAATAGGACATACTAATTATCATTTCATCAAATCTTAGATACAAGAGTACTTGGGGCACGGACCATACAATCAAATATAGTACTACTAAGTCTATTACAATGCTTCAACATAAAAGAAACCTAAGATAACTATGCCCTCGAATCAAGAGAGGACATACTTCAACTTCAGTTGAATGATGTTATAATCCAAGCCTAGCTTCCCAATGTTGTTCACCTACCAACCATTATACAGACAGAAATATATGTGGAATTATTACCACCACATGTACTAAGTATGACATAATGCATAAAAATCATGATAACGGACATTTCATGGAAATATGCTCTTTTTGATTAAACCATCATAGTATAAGCATAAGAACAACATTTAACACCTTAGGAACACATAATATAACACTTAAGCAATTTATCACTTTTTAATAGCATTACAGTAAACTAGGTTACTGTTATAGTGAAATACTTCACTGTTACAATGAAGTTCCTCAACTTCACCTTGGACACTTTTTAGCATGTAATTTTCTCACTAAAATTTATCCTAAGACTCACTTGAGTAAGACAAAGAAAGACCGCTCATACACCCTCCCTAGGCACACCTAAATGATCCTTAAGACCACCCATAATGAGACATACACACTTACAATACACTAAACACTTGAACATATATGATATGACATTCTCCTTACCAAGGCTATTGAAAGACATACTTAAGTACTCCTAGAAAAGAACACCCATACACCCTCTTCAGGGTAACCTAAATAATCCTTAAAATTTCCTAAATTCAAATCATTCCTAAAGTATCAACTAACTTCCCTTACTAAAGTCATTCTCAAGACTTCCCTAGATAAGACTTGAAGAAATCATCCCTTATGCCCCCCCTTCACACTTTAACTAGGAAATCCATAAATTCACTCTAAATTAGGTATTCATTCATTTACATGCTTTATAACATAAGTATGTTTCATTAGTTCATTAAGAGACACTCATCACATAGAGGAAATTCAAGTAATGGTCTTGTAGAAGAGCAGATAGCGTCCCGTACCAGCACATAAACTTCATAGAACATCTCCAATACTAGTAGTTATGCCATATGATGAGAATATGCTATAACTGACATAGAACATTGTAGCAAAGCATGGAATCCTGAGTTGTAACCTACTCCTATGGTGGGTGTTCTACTTGCCAATGGTAGAACTTTGATACATCCCATGTAGGCACATGGTTAAGGAATATGAAGGGTTTACTTTGCACTTTAGCCTCATTGTTAACTAGAGCTACTTCCCTTAACATACTCACTCGCTTCTAGCCTTTGTTCTCAAAGAGTAATTCATATTAAGGATCACATGAAGAGGTTCCGTATCTAGTTCATAACCCAATGACATTCACCCTACCAAAAAGGTCCCCTAGGACTGACTTACAATGGCGAAGAAGATAGCTGAATGAATTTCCTAAGGATGATATGATTTTGGTCGAGCCAACCAACCCTAAGTCCATCATTCATTACAAGAAGGATACCATTACGACTTTTGACTTCAAGGTTCATAACCTTACCACTAGGTTCAAGGTTTCACATAAAGGACCTTCAACATTCTTCAAGGTCTTATATCATTCATTCATACCAGACTAATAGGCTTTAGCATCCCAAGTCAAGACATCTCATATTCACATATCATTCATGCATCAAGAAGAGGGACTTAAGTCTACTTAAACAAGACACATCATTACTTCACTTTATCACATATAACATATCATATTCAAGAAGCACATTGGCATAACCTTCATCATCTTTAGGTCACCCTATACACTACTATAACATCATCAATATAGTCATCATAAGACTCAATAACCAATTAAGAAGAATCATGCATCAACTCTAAGACTACACACATAAAGACATAGTCATAGTCTAACATGATCACCTAAATCACATGAATAGAAGAAACCACATACTTTCATATTACTTAACATGTAGGTAGATATGATCATAATTCACATAATTAATTACACAGATCATCATAATATTTCAAGTAGTACCGACAAGGTCGTGATCATCATAATACATAAAGTAACGTCGACAAGGCCACATCATTCACATAACACCGCTACCATAACTGGACCATACCAATCACAACATAATTCAAGAGCTCCATTGCATAAAATAAAGAGAATTAGGGAAGCGTACCACCAATCCATACTCTCCACTTCAATCCTTAGCTAAATAATTCAATTCAATACCAATAGGACCTTACCCATGGCAATGATCATCAATTCAATACAATAAATATAATACTTAATGAAACTAGGTAAATTCAATATAGATTTATCAATCTAAGATAGACTAGCCATCAATTCAATATAATTCTTACATCATTCAATAGCCCATAGAAAACTACACTAGAATTCAAAAGCATTAAGATAAGATCATCACATCCAAAATATAGCCAATTTGAAGAGATTATGTTTTCCATGGGTTCATGAATATTTTAGGTTAGAATTACCTAATTAACATCAATTCAACCATAAATCAATGATATAAAACGTTTTATGCAAAGACCCATGTCTAGAATTCAATTTAGAAGATTTCATGGTTTGGATCATATTTGAAATTCATTTGAATTGACTCCTTGAAGAAAGAAATTTCAAGCATGAAGAAACATACCATAATTTTGATGAAAATCCCACAAGATTGATGGATTAAAACTTGGAAAATCTATATTCTTCCTTGGAGCTTCAAAACTTCATCAATGGAGGTTTTTGAAGAGAAACAATGGAGATATTTTGTTTTGGACATGAGGGTTATCATTTGAAGGGTGAATGGTGTTTAAATATATCTAATAACCGCCAATATTTACCCCATAAAATATCCAAAAGACCCCTGAAATTATAGGACCTTTTAACCAACTCAAACTCAACTTAAATTTCATGAATCATCATCGGGGAAGAATTCCACAACGCGGAGCTATTCCCGCATGATTTATTTGAAAACAACTTCAGGGGCAGTTGAGTCTGCGTTGTGTACGAGACGCAGATAAACTTTTAGCACTTTGGTGGACCATGTCCGCGACGCGGACCTATTTCACCAAGGAACATAAGCTCCTGTCGTTGGCAGCTTGTTGGCCCAAGGTTGGGTCCTCCTCAAGAACCTTTTGGTTGGTCCTTGGGGAGTTTTGCCCAGGCATTTCGATCTAGATTACTCTCATATACATTTTAGGAACATCTAACTTCAATTTGATCTCAAAACAACACATAAAACTTGACAAAACACGTTAAGACACGCAAGCACGTTTCAAGGCAAAACTTTCGAACGTCTTGGACATTCTTGAACATCTGACCTCCAAACTTCATGAAAATTGACACACTACCTATAAAACTTTTATAAATCATATAAGGACATAATAATCTCATGAAACACACATGTAATCACATAAACACTCATGAGGCGCATAGGTGACTAGTAGTCGAACGTCTTGGTCGTCCCTTGATGTTTGACTTCCAATGCACCTAAATATTTATACACTGCATCATTACAACATTATATAACATTTTAGGAACTTAGAAACTCATGACAAACATGTTAGGCTCTAGTTTTACCTAAGTCACTTTTTTTTAGGGTGTAACAGAAAAACGGTGAAATGTTTCACTTTCGTACCAATCCCACTTGGAAAAGCTTTCCAAATATGGGAGGTAAATTGAGTGCCTCTATCAGAAATGATGGATAAAGGGGCTCCATGCAAATTCACAATGACCCAGATCGAGTCATGTTGCCTTAGGTTACGACGCAGCCCAACTACTAGTACATGTTAATGTCCTCCCACTTCCATGTGGGAATGTCTATATTTTGAGTCAAGCCACCCGGAGTTTGGTGGTCTGCTTTTACTTGTTGGCAATTTGTACACTTAGCAACAAAATCCGCTCTGTCCCCTTTTCATATCATTCCACCAATAAGTTTCTCGTAAATTGTGGTATATCTTTGTGGCACCTGGGTGAAAGGAATATCGGAAGCCATGAGCCTCTTCCATTATCAATTCCCTCAACCCATCCACATCTGGTACACACAATCTTCCTTCGTGCCTAAGTATCCCATCTTCCCCTTGACAGAAAGAATCATTAGACTTACTAAGGACTGTTCCCTTCAACTCCCAATGGAGGATCAAGGTGTTGCTTGATTTCACCCCAACCACTACATATGACTCGGAATTGTGGCAAACCACGAAACACCCTTTGGAGAGTCTTCTAATTGGACACCCAAATGAGCCAACCTATGAACCTATTTTACTAACTCTTTATTATCATCAACCACATCAGTCACACTACCCATGGACACTCTATTTAAGGCATCCTCTACCATATTAGCTTTTCCGGGATGGTAAAGGACACTCATGTCATAGTCCTTTAAAACTTCTAACCATCTTCTTTGACATAGGTTCAAATTTTTTTGGGTAAACACATATCGTAAGCTCTTATGATCATTGAATACATCAACATGTACCCCATAGAGATAAAGTCTCTAAATTTTCAAAGCATATACCACGGAAGCTAGCTCAAGGTCATGAGTTGGGTAATTCTTCTTATATGTCTTGAGTTATCTAGAGGCATACGCTATGACTTTACTGTGTTGCATAAGCACAAATCCTATACCCACCCGCAAGGCATCACAACAAACCACAAACCCTTCAGTACCCTCCGGTAAGGTCAATAGTGGAGCGGAAGTAAGTCTATCTTTCAATAATTGGAAACTTTTTTCACAGGGTTTCAACCATTTGAATTTGGACTTCTTTTAGGTTAAGTATGTTAATGGAGATGGGATAGAAGAGAATCACTCAACAAACCTCCTATAGTAACCGTCCAACCCTAGAAATCTTCGGATGTCGGTAGGACTCAATGGTCTAGTCCAACTTTTGACCACTTCTGTCTTTCTTAGATCAACCTCTACCCCTTCACTACAGACAATGTGACCAAGAAATACAACCGATCTCAACCAAACCTCACACTTGCTTAACATAGCAAAAAGTTGGTTATCCTTGAGAACTTGCAAAACTATCCCCAATGTATCATATGATCATTCTCACTCCTAGAGTAGATCAAAATGTCATCAATGAATAAAATGAAAAACAAATTAAGATACTTTCTAAGAACTCAATTCATAATATCCATGAATGTCGTCGTGGCATTTGTTAGACCAAATGACATCACTAGGAATTCAAAGTGACCATACCTTGTTCGGAATATCATTTTCGGAATATCAACCTCCTTAACTCCAAGTTGATGATAACACAACCTCAAGTCAATCTTTGAAAAGTAACTCTCTCCTTGGAGTTGATCAAACAAATCATCAATCCTAATAAGAGGGTACTTATTCTTTATAGTGACTTTATTCAATTGACGATAATTGATACACATTCTCAATGACCCATCGTTCTTCTTCACAAACAATATCAGGGCACCTCATGGAGATATGCTTTGTTGAATAAAATTCTTATCAATCAAATCTTTGATTTGAGCCTTTAGTTCTTTCAATTCGAGGTCATCCAATAAGGAGGAATTGAAATAGGTTGTGTATCTGGCAATAAGTCTATGCCGAAGTCAATCTCCCATTTGGGAGGAATTCCAGAAAAGTCATCGGGAATGACTTCTAGAAATCCCCTCACTACGGGTATCGACTCTATGGTAGGGACTTTGGATTCAAGATCCCTAACTTTTACTATGTGGTAGAGACAACCATTTGAAATAAATTTAGAAGCTTTTATACATGAGATGACCTTACCCCAAGGATTTGAGTTTCCTCTCTTCCACTCAAAAAATGGGTTCATTTGGAAATTAAAATTTGACTACCCTTTTCCTACAATCAATGGAGGCAAATCAAGAATGCAGCCAATCCATTCCTAATATGACATCAAAATCAAGAATATCAAGTTCTATCAAGTCAACTAATGTAACACTATTGGGCAAGGAAATTGGAGAACCTTTATAGACTCTATTAACCACCATGGAATCACCCACGGACATAGAAACCGAAAAATATTTGTCTAATATATCGGGTAGTATATCAAACTTCGTGGCTACAAGAGGGGTCACAAATGACAATGTATCTCCCGGATCTAACAAAGCATATACATCAAAACAAAACAAATGTAACATACCGGTAACCACATCTGGTGATCTCTCTTGATAACCTCGGGATTGGAGAGCATAAAAGTGATTCTTTTTCGGAGCATCCGGATTTGGGGCACTTGCTTGAGCTTGAGCATTTTCCATTCCTTGAGTCTTCATCATAGGGAAATATCTCTTCATGTGACCACTCTTGCCACAACCATAGTAATTACCCGTAAAAACTAGGCACTTACCATCATGTTTCCTTTCGCACTTTGAACAAAGAAGCTACTCAACATAAGAACCACCACATTTCCCCTCTTGGGGCTTTGGAGTAGACACCTTACTCTTGTTGACTCTTGGAGAATTAGGAGGGCCTTCGTTGGAAAACCTCCTTTCGAACCATTGTTTGTCTTGAACCTCTAAACTATTCTTAGAAGAATTCCCCTCTTCGGTCCTCACCTTCTTCAACTCACTACCAATTTGCTTAACATTTTTCTCCTCAATTTGTTTGGCATGAACCATGAGACGAGAGATGTCCATGATTGGAATCAACATAGCCGACCTACATTCATTAACTAGAAGATAGGATATCCCCATGACAAATTTGTTCATCTTGACCCTAGAATCCCCAACCATAGTAGGAGCATGCTTTGATAGTTGAGTGAACTTGAGACTATACTCCTTTACGCTCATACCCCCTTGACGAAGGTTGATGTATTCTTGCATTTTCCTCTCCCTTAGTTCCACGGGAAAGAACCTATCAAGGAAAGCCATTTTGAAAGCTCCCCAAGTAATCCATACTTATATAACTGGCCTCTCATCTTTCCATTGCTCGTACAACACTTGAGTGACATCTTTGAGTTGGTCGGAGGTTAGTTCCGCCTTTTCTTTAGAAGAAACATTCATAGCATCAAGAACTTTGAACACTTCATCACTGAACCCTTATGGGTCCTCCTCCACCTTAGAACCATATAAAGTAGGGGCATTCATCCTTGTGAAATCCCTAATCCTTGAAGCGGTGGTAATAGCATTGGGGTTCACTTGAACCCTTGTAACGCTAGCAACTTTGGTAGCCAGCACTTGAGTCAAGCTATGAATGGCCTAGCTTATCTCAACATTAGACATAACCCCTTCTACAATAGGAACTTGAGGGTTTTGAGGAGCTTGAGGGGGATTGGCCTCATTCAAGTTTTCCTCTCCGGCCCGTCGAGCATTGTTCTCCTTGTATTCATTGCCTATAAGAAAAATAAAAGGATTAGAATAAAGGACTAGTTAGAGTTAAGACTCTTAAGCATGACTAAGGAATAACAAGAGAGTGAAAGTTCCTAAGCATCACATAGTTTTTCATTCATAAGTGTGGCACTTCACAATTATGAATAAGACCCAACATAGACGTGGTTTAGTGAGACATCAATCCTAAGAATACTTAACGTCATGCTCTGGTACCAAGTTTGTTACGACCCAAAGTACTCCTTAGGCGTAACTGACGTCATTTTTCTCAAAGAGGACTAAGACAAGCCTCATAGCTATCGTCATAACATATCATAGGTCAAAAACGTGGAAAATTTTAAAACTTTTGCTTATATAGCAAGGAGGTTTACATAGACCTCTACATAGGAAGCATACATAGGCTTCTCGCATACAAAACATAACAACATATAGGAATTTAGTCTAAATCTTTGTTTCATATCAACAATCTAAAAGAAGTCAAACAATTGGGGCAATGCCCTTACGCAAACCCATAATTGCCACATAGGGATTACATCAATATCTTCAACAATATGAGATAAATGAATATCTATTAGACAATACAAGTACTACTAAGTTAGAGTGTGTTGTAGCATACTCGAACTAGAGGGCATACCAAAACTTGGAGAGTCTAGTCCAACCCTTCTTGCTTTAACCTCAATGATATCTCAAAGGCCCGAACCTAAAATGTTTAGGAAAAAGGGAAGAGATATGGGTTAGTACAAAGCACATATACTAAGTATGGTCCCTATGCATAAAAATCATTAATGCATGAGAAAAGACACAATTTAGTAATAACTATGCACAATGACCAACAGTTCAATATACACATATAAGGAACATGATAATCATATCAACATACAAGTAACTCGAGCAACACTTGTTCAATGACAAGAATGAAGCCCCATAACCCTATCGAAAGCTAAGTATCACATCAAGCAACCCATTTCATACTTACAACATATTCTCATATATATATATAACATGCTTCATATATCAATACAAATCATAGCTTATCAATATAATCATAATCATAATAATAATCATAATAGAACACTACTAAAATCATCTTATAGGATCCCACATATTTGCACAGAAGTCTCATACCCTCCCTCACAATATGTAGTAACCTTTCAGACATCTCAAATAAGAGTTCACATACATAACATATTCATACTTTTGCTTTACGGAAAATAAGTAATGTTTTAACATTTTCGGAAAAATATATTTTTTGAATATTTTTTGATTTTTTAGACTTAGAGTCGCCACTTAATTTTGAGAAAACTAAGAAAACTTTATTTTCAAAAGATTTAAACAAAAAAATCTAGTGAAAACTTAAAGGGGTTCAGGGATTCCTATTTATATTTTAGGAAAGTTGTTACGGCACCTAAAACATTCTCTAAATCGTGATTATCCAACAACTAACTAATTTGGCTAAACTGATCTAACTTAAAAATTTTAAGCTATAATTTATTGGAAGTTGTTTTGAAAAGAAGTATTAATTTTAATACCCAAGTAAGATTTGGTTTGCAAGCTTATTTATCCTTTTAAAATATATTTTTTAGATTTGATTCAATTTTAAGTCGATAAACCATTACGGCATTTGCGGGGATTTGGATTCTTTTACCTTAAAACTAGCGACAAATAAATTCATATAAGTAACGAAAAAATAAGAGAGGGAGAGAGAGAGAGTTGGGTCCAAATCTGGTTTCTGTCCGCCTGGACTAGTATTTGGACCCACGACTTTTTTGGGGGGCTTTTGACCCACATCACTTATACCTGTCCTAGACTAATGAGAAAATTAATACAAACTAAATACGGAAAGAAAATAAAATAAAAAAGACGACAAGGGGGCTTAGACCCCAAAACAACAATATGAAAAATGTAAGAAAATAAACTAAGGCATCTATGGCCCAATCTCTTGCTCTTCGGCTCCTGGACGTCAATTTTTAAGCTTGACTCGGTGAAAGAATTCTGAGCCTTTACGACTTTCTTGACATGCAAAAGGAAGGGAAGATTCCAAGTGAACTCGGCGAAGCATCACATCCACAACAAAACAAAAAAATAGTATTAAAGCAAATAAGACCATAACATTAGTACTACAGTAAATAAGGCCTTAAAATTAACACCAAAGCAAATAAGACCTTAAAAAAACTAATACTAAGGCGAATAAGACCTCAAAATGGCGAGGGAGCAAGTGAACATAGTTTTTTCCTTTTTATCCATCTTTAAATACAATTTACATTTGCAGATATATATATAAGTTTTACTACCAATATTATTACTGACAATTAACAGTAAATACTCAGAATATGAGACAATTCAACTTCACCAAAGATGTAAAAGATGCCATTACAGTAGCCCCTCCAAGCAAGCAAAAGATTCTGATATTATCAACTATCAGAAAATTTTAAAATAAGCAAGCAAGAGAACAATTTTAATGGACAGTAGCAAACCAAACAATGCCAGAATCTAAATGGGTTTGAACAAAAAAGAGGGAAGGGGGACCGCCTAGATGATAGTATTAGTAACGAGAAACAAAATGTGGCTCATCATATATTCCTCAAGCATCTTCAATCAAAACATGAATGAACATCTCATAATTCCAAGATGAAACAAAATGAGGACAAGAGAAAAAAAACTAAAAAATATCCCACGAAAATATATGAACAACTCATGATAATCAAGATTCAACCTTATCAAGAGCAATACACACACAAACAGACCTTTCTTCCTAGCCAACAAATAAACACAGAACAGCTAAAAAAAACATATTATACTTTAAGAAAAATTGAAATAGCCTACAGGATGTCAAAGTAAAGTTTTGAAGCCTTTCGCTGAACACTTCGAGATATACAGTACAAAGAACCGCAAGATGAGAACTAAAAAAAACTAACTTTCATATCTTCACAGTTTTGGGTAATGAAAAGAAAGCAAAAACAGACGGTATATTTGGAAAAAGAAAATGCATCAAACAAATTACCATTTTTCACCCTATCTTTTACTTCTATAACATACCCCTCTTTTTTTATTTTTGCAAATGAACAAGATGAAGAAAATTAATTACTAGTTAACAGATGTCGAAATCTTACAATGACCAGACCAACAATATCATACTATTCTAGATACACTTTTGTCGGAGAAAAATAGATTAAATCAAGTTCCAGATGCTATGGCTTAGTCAAGCCACCGAAACAGAGTATACACATATATATACAAAGCGTGAGAAGATCAAAATATGATATCTAATGTATAAATTAACTGAAATAGTGAGCAGCAAAATAAACAAAAGACAATAAAAACAAAACGAAGATCAAGGACGAGAATCACAAGCGCCTAAAAGAGTCACCAACTCAAACTAAAACACAACACCCACAACCAAACAAAAAAAAATGAAGGCAAAACTTTGATCTAAACATATCAGGTGAGGTAATGATCAAGAAATCAAACACTCTTAAGAAATGGACAAAACTAAAATATTAGACCAAACATGCGACTTTTCGTATATGTTAACCATATTGGTGGCTTGATCTTACACGAATAATAACATTAGACATAGTAGAGAAACAAAACAGGAGCAATACCCTGTCATTAAAATTCTAAAAATTGCGATACTACAGATGGTCCATAACCCGAACAGTAGATTGGAGAAAGAGATGAGATGAATGAAACTTCCGAGTTAACTAGATACATTAACATTAGACGCAAGCCTACAAGTTTCGACTCAATCAAATATTAGAAACAGATAACAACAAGTATTGAGCGCCAAAAAAAATATGAACAGACCAAGTAATCACCAAACATGTTATTTCCTTCAACCTAGAGGAGAAGCAGGAAGAATGTAACAATACCTTTTTCAGGCAGCGACGTTGGGACGAGAACAAATGGAAGACGACAATTTTTACCACACCAACGCGAATCCAAACAACAACAAAGGTCAGAACAAAATCTTGAAACGAAAATGAAATTCAAACAGAAATTTCCAATAGATTCTTCTCTCAGATTTTTTGTCACTAAAAATTTTTAGCCCTTAAAATTTTCCGCTTCCTTCCCCCCCAAAAAATATATCCATCTCCAAAATAAGAACAGGAAATGATCGTATATAGGAGGAGAATTAGGGTTTTCAAAAAGGGGGAAAGGGTAAAACAAAATTCGAATTCTCAACCAAATTCAATTCAAAACCTTCGCCATTTTTGCTGAAACATATTTTTTGTAAATTTTCAACCCAATCCCAAATTGGAAGGGCGACAAATGGCTAGGATCAATGAAGTTGTCTTTGGGTCCTTGTGTGGTTCAATCCTGTGCGAGCAGTACGATTCGCACGGCTAAAGCTGCGCGAGACATAAAGGAGAAAAGGACGTTGAGAGTTGTCCCGCGTCTACACGCCATTGCGTGAAGGAGACTGGGCGCGTACGTGCACTGGTAGCTAGTGACGCGCGAGGTTGTTGCTGGTCGAGATTTTCCATCACGTGAGGAATACAAGACGCCTGCAGGGATAGGCAATATACAGGGTTGGGTCGGTTTCTGTTGTCGGGTCCTTGGCTGGGAATATTAAAATGAGGTAAACTTAGGCTAAAATTTGGAATTTTTCTAGGAGAGAATGGGGCCAGATTTGGTCTTAAAATTTCAAGAAAATGGATTGTGGAAGTTAGAAAAATTATGGCTGAAGTTTCAACTATAAAAGATGACCAAAGAATTTCAATTGTAGCCAATCAAAATTAAGAATTTAGTCGAATTGATTAAATTAGCGAACTTGGCCAAAAATCTAATAAATTGAATCAACTTCAACTATTTAACGAGCTTCTTAAAAATAATTAACCTAACTACTAACAATGGACTCGAAATATACTAATTTAGACGAATTAACTTAATAAAACGTTAAGTAAACTAACTTAATTACATAGTAACATATAGATATATATCGCTTGAAAATTATGAGATTTGACTACCTTAAAAAGGACTAAAAAGTATTTTAAAATTTTATAAAGTTAGCTATTTCCACTCGTTCGGAATTTAAGAAGCTCGATAATTAATTGTTATCAGGGAGGGTCAATATTGGGTGTCAACAACAGTCCCTCATTTTACTTGGATTGATGCAAGAAATCTGAGGAAAATGAAATTGACCAAGCTAATTTTGACCGACCACATATTCATCTTTAGGAAAGGGATTTGATACAAACTTTGGGAATTATGGCCGAACCCAGAAATAGGTTTTCTACATATCTTAGGCTATATGAGAATTCAGGCCACTTGTAGTTCGACTCGACGGTTTAAAAGGAAATCTATTATTCTAGATAACCTTTGTTCTGGACAAGCAACAAATAAATCGTGTATGAAAAGGAGTCTTGTAACCTTTTAGCCATGAATATGGTGCACTTCACATCCATAGGTAAGAACTTACACGGACATTATTTTCAAATCTCTTGGTGTATGAACCTCTAATTGGAAACTACCAAAATTTCCGGATGCGAGACTGAAACTAAGAAATCGAAAGAAAAACCCTCATGCCTTCTAATAGGAGTGTGGTTTGATCGTGGTGGAATTCGCTACTCTGCTCGTGTCCTAAGAGTTTGACACTCCTTTTTGGACTATGTCCCAGCTCGCAGCTAAGAAAAGTTCCACGTTGTGTTGTATCCCTTTTTGATGTCGCCCGCCCTTTTTTTTTTTGGAGAATTCATCCTTTCGGATGCTCTAGAAAAAGACAGAGATAAAACTCGTCAGCATCAAAATGCAATTCAAATAGGAGAATTTGTCTTTTACTGTTTTGAGACTTAGTTGTTCTCCTTCTTCATTTGATGTCAACTCGATCGGTTTGATGTGAAGCAAATAAAGATTATGTATTATGATTGCAATATAATATTCAATATACTATTCATTTGATGCCAAACTAAATAAAAGTTGATGCAATGTGCTGATATTTCTCTTGATGTCGTTTTTAATATTTCCCTTGGCATCTACTCTTGCCAAATAAAAGATGAAGTTAATTTGATGGGTATATATTTCTCTTGAGATGCACGATTTCTTTCTCGGGCAGCGCATGATTTCTCTTTTGCAATGCATGACTTTTCCGCGATGCATGGATTTTCTCCTGCAATGCATGACTTCTTCTCCACAATGCATGATGTTTTCTCCACAATGCATGACTTTTCGTGATGCATGAATATTAACTCGCGATGCTTGATTTTCCATGATGCATGAATATTGACTCGCGAAGCATGATTTTCTGTGGGGCATGAATATCTTCCCGCGATGCCTGATTTTATGCGGGGCATTAATATCTTCCCGCGATGCCTGAATATTAACTCGCGATGCTTGTTTTTCCGTGGGACATGAATATCTCCCGTGATGCCTGATTTTCTGCGGGGCATGAATATCTTCTCGCGATGCCTGAATATTAACTCGCGATGCATGATTTTTTATGATGCATGAATATTAACTCGCGATGCATGACTTCCCGCGACGCATGAATATTAACTCGTGATGTATGATTTTCCGCGATGCATGAATATTAACTCGTGATTCATGACTTTCAGCGATGTATGAATACTAACTCGTGATGCATGATTTTCCGCGATGTATGAATATTAACTCGCGATGCATGATTTTTTGCAGTGCATGAATAACTTCCCGCGATGCATGATTTCTTCAGGGGCATGAATATCTTCCCGCGATGCGTGATTTCTTGCGGGGCATGAATATCTTCCCGCAATGCGTGATTATTTTCTTTTGATGCCATACTTGGTACCAAATGAAGATAATGCTTCAATCGAGCAACATAGTTATCTTCTAGGTGCTTTCGGGATAATCATATCGTCTCAATTGGCAATAAAACTAATATGACCTCTCCGGTGTTATATCATCTCAAACTACGATGGAAATAAACTGACCCTCTAGGCAGTATATCATCTCAAATGACAATACCAATAAAATGACCCTTCTGGTAGCGACACTATCATAAATGATAAAGTGATGCAGATGACGTCCTTGATGAAAAACTGTAAACTTATCCTTTTCGGTGTTTTCATTCGATTCATCTTTGAATCTAGCTTGACGCTCTTTATAGACTTCATGTTGTTGGAAGTCAAATGAAATAAAATCATTCGTATTCCAAAGTCTTCGATATAAGTAATATAAAATAATTCTTATATCCACAGAAGAATTGTGATTTTTGGGAGAGCTTTCTCCCCTCTTGACTTTTCCATATTCGTCGATCGGAGGAATTTGCTAATTTCCGATTAAAACTATAAACATGCATCCACAGAAAAATCGTTAGTTTTAAAACGAACTGATCTGTGTCGATTTCTTCAGTTGTTCGCACCTCATCCTGCCGTCTCTGGTTGATTTTCTGACCTCCCGACTCTTGATAGATAAGACAAAATATTTTATGCCAAAACAAATGAAATATAAAGCAAAAATTTTAATAAAACTAAATTTTTGAAAAGTAGCATTTTGAATTAAAGTTAATGCCAAGTATTAGGTCACGTCGGGCGTAGAGAACTTCTTTGAGTCTTATGCTTGGAGGTCTATCTGATTATTCGTTGGGGAGTATTCAAAGTCACTACAGACTGCCCATAAAACAATGTTAAGATTTTGAGGTCATCCTCAAAATTGCTGTCCCGATTACGTGTCTTAACTTATCTTTAACTGTTGGTGCATAAATCCTGAAATTTTTGAGATTCTCTCAAAAATTCTGTCCCAGTTGCAAATCTTGAAGCATCTTCAGTCTTGACTTGCTGAGGGAAAATCTTATTTTCCCAAATTTTTGAGTCCCTCTCAAAAATTTTGTCCAAGTCTCAAAGATATGACCGAACCCTTGTGGCGCCTACGTATCCCGTTGAGGAAGGAATCAGGTCAAACCCTTGTAGGCTGCCTACGTATCTCATTTTGAGAATTCAGGTCGAATGTAGTTCCAATTCAAAGAAAAATTAAAAGGGATAAATGGGGTAACCGAAGCCGACATAGGCCGCCTACGTATCTCATTCTTGAGAATTCAGGTCAGACGTAGTTCATTACAAGAGGATGAAATTCTAAACAAGGCAATTACAAGCAAATATAACAATTACAGGGAAACAACATAAATACAAACTGAAGCTTCACACGTTATATGTCTTGACAACATCTGAGTTTATCGGTTTCGGCCATGCGGTGCCATCCATCTCCGACAAGACCAAAGCACCTCCAGATCATACCTTGTGAAGCATGTAAGGTCCTTGCCAGTTTGGCGCGAATTTCCCTATGTACTTATCCTGATAAGGAAAAATGCGCTTGAGGACCAACTGACCGATTTCAAAATTTCTGGCTCTGACTCTCTTGTGGAAAGCAAGAATCTTCCTTTGTCAATATAGTTGACCATAACAAATGGCAACCATTCTCTTCTCGTCAATCAATGTCAACTGGTCAATCCGCTTGTTGACCCACTCAGCATTACTCAGTTATGCTTCTTGGTTGATTCTCAAGGACGGTATCTCGACTTCAGCAGGTATGAATGCTTTTGTTCCATATACTAGCAGATATGGAGTAGATCCAATCGACGTTCTGATGTCATCCGATAACCCAACAAAGCGTATGGTAACATCTCATGCCAACCTCGTTGATTGTCAATCATTTTCCTCAGAATCTTCTTGATGTTCTTATTTGCGGCCTCTACAACTCCATTCATTTGAGGACGATAGGCGGTTGAGTTTTTGTAATCTTAAACTACTCACATATATCTCTCATCAAGTGACTATTGAGATTCGCACCATTATCACTAATGATGGATCTTGTACTATGAGCCTGCATATTAGATTGTTGCAAACAAAATTATCTACAACTTTCTTGGTTACTGACTTGTACGACACTGCTTCCACCCACTTGGTGAAGTAGTCATTGACAACAAAAATAAATGTGTCCGTTAGAGGCGGATGGATCTATTGGTCCGATGACACCCATGACCCAAGCTACAAATGGACAAGGCGAACTCATAGCATTTTGTTCGTGAGGCGGCACTCAGATCAAATCACCATGCACCTAACATTTATGACATTTTTGCACAAACTTGCAACAATTATTGCCCATATTCAACCAGAAGTAACCGGCTCGAAGGATCTTTCTTGCCAAAGTGAGTCCATTCATATGCGTGCCACAAACTCCAGCATGTATCTGTTCAATAAGCTTTGCAGCTTCGACAACATCAACACATCTGAGAAGACCCAAGTCTGGAGTCCTTCTGTAAAAATTTCTCCTCTTAGAGAGAAGTTGAGGGCCATATGGCGTATCTACTTCTTCTTGTGAAATGCAACATTCTTAGGATAAGTTCCGTACATTAAATATTTCTTGATCTAAACATACCATGTAAAACCATCTGGTTCTGCTTCAACATGTGAATAATGGACCGGATGTTCTTTAAACTCTATATCCAGAGGATCAATATAATCAGTATCTGGATGCTTAATCATCGACAAGATGGTGACAATACCATCTGCCAACTCATTCTGCATTTTGGGAGTGTGTCTGAACTAAATTTTGCGAAATCTCTTGCACAACTTCTGTATATACTGCACGTACGGTGTGATCTTTGGGTTCTTCACGGCCCATTCTCCCTGAACCTGATGAATCAACAAATCTGAATCTCTAATAACTAATAGTTTGTGGACATTCATGTCAATGGCCATTTTCAAACCGAGGATACAAGCTTCATATTCAGCCATGTTGTTCGTGCAATTAAACTGGAGCTTAGCTGCCATAGGACAATGCTAACCGAATTCTGACACTAAGACCGCTCTGATACCTTTTCCTTAGTGATTTGTCGCTCTATCAAAGAATAATCTCCTGCCATGATATATTTCAGAAATATCTTCACCCACAAACGATACTTTATCCTGAAAATAAGTCTTGAGCGGTTCATACTCTTTATCAACAGGATTTTTTGCACGATGATCAACTAAGGCTTGTGCTTTTATCGCCTTCTGGGTCACATACACAATATGAACTCAAAAGCATTTGCCACTTAGCTAATTTACGGTCGGCATCGCCTTCTGGAAAATATACTTCAGCGGGCCTATTCTAAAATGAGATGTAGTGTAAGAAGACCAATAATGTCTCAATTTCTGGGCAATCCAAGTTAAATCTCAACATGTCCTTTCCAGAAAAGTATAACGAGACTCATATGGAGTGAATTTCATGATTGTGTAGTAGATGGCTCGCTCTTTCTTCCCTGTCTCATTATGTTGACCAAGTACGCATCCAAAGGCGTTATCTGAGACAGATAGATATAATAACAACGGACTCAAAGCAGAGGAACCAATACCGGTGGATTGGACAAATAGTTCTTGATAGCATCAAAGCAGTCTGACATTCTTCAGTCCACTTTGTCAAAGCATCTTTCTTCAACAGTTTAAAGATAGGCTTACACACCATAGTTGATTGAGCTATGAATTGACTAATGTAGTTCAACCTCCCTAAGAAACTCATCACTTCCTTCTTCATCTTCGGAGGGGTCAACTCTTGAGTTGCCTTAATCTTGGAAGGGTCGAGTTCAATACCTCTTCTGCTGACTATACATCCCAACAAATTGTCAGCTGGCACTCCAGAAGCGCACTTAGCGGGATTTAACTTCAAGTTATAACAACTACGGACGATTAAAGAAGTTCCTTAAATGTGTCAAGTGGTGCGGACTCTCGCGGGACTTGATTATGAAGTCATCTACGTACATCTCGATCTCCTTATGAATCATGTCATGAAATATGGTCGTCATAGCCCTCATATATGTGGCGCCATCACTTTTTAGTCCAAATGGAATCATAATGTAATGATATACACCTCAAGGTGTAATAAAAGCTGTTTTTTCTACATCCTATACATCCATCAGGATCTGATGATAACCTGCATAATAATCCACAAATGACTGCATTTCATGCTTAGAATAGTTATCGATCAGAATGTGAATGTTCGACAACGGAATATTTTTCTTTGGGCTGGCTTTGTTGAGATCCCTATAATCTACACAGATTCTGATCTTCCCATCTTTTTTGGCGATCGGAAAAACATTGTCCAACCAAGTCGGGTATTGTGTCACTTCCACCAATCGAGACTCGATATGCTTGGTGATCTCTTCTTTAATAATTAAACTCAACTCAGGCTTGAACTTCTGAGCCTTCTGTTTCACCGGGCTAAGCCCCAGATTAATCGGCAATTTGTGAGACACAACGTTGGTACTCAGCCCTAGCATGCTGCTGACCTTCCAGATGAACACATCAACGTATTCAGTGGACGATGATTTTGACCTCTTGGACACACTCTGGTCTCCTAGATTAACAAATTATGTTTCTTCCAAATTTGGCTTATGCTGATTTTCAAACTGCCAGAATTCTTTGGCATTTTCCGGTGTCTCATCCTCTTCTTCATACTCTTCACCCTCATCAACATCTGCCTCATTTTGTTCGTTCAGCTCATACATGACATGACATTGGCAGGTTTACAATTAATATTACCAAAATCATAAACATACAAAGTTAGGGAAGCAAATAAATAATTAGGCAAGTTTTTCAATAAATGAGGCTTTCAATTCAAACTGGAAAACAGTGCAAACTTTGGCCATGGAAAATTGCCATGTTGACTTTTTAAACATCACGGGGGAATTTTGAAAATTCAAACAATTAAAGAAAAATCTAGAAGGTGGGTCTCGGGCCTCTTCCCGACCACCACCGATTTTCAAAATATGCATGAATAATGTCCTTCTACCAAGATGATCGGGGAATAAAAATCAGTAGACGTCTAATTCTACAGCATCTCCCCAGGCTCAGCATCACGGATTCCTGTCAACTAGACCTCATCCTCTATGACATCATCGATCTCTTTGAAAAGGCCACAAATTCCTTCCCCAAGAGCGTCATGATCGGCACACTCTCGGACTGGAAATGATTAATACAGATGAGGGATTGGCTTAGCCAACGCTTCATCACTATTCGTCTTCATCTTCATCTCATCATTTGTGGGGGTGTACCCCAAACCATATATCGCTACTTTGACAGGAACTTGAATAGGCTCAATAATTCCTTGTGAATTCCTTCCCAATCTGAAACCTGGTTCAAATCCATTCTGCAACATCACAGTGGCGATCATTTTGTACACAGCAGGAATGGGAGACTGTGGGGCCAAGGCCTCACCAGTGGCATTTACTAGCTCCACCGTGTAGAAGTCCGTTCCTCGAGATAATCTATCAATAATTGGCACCTACCTGCCGGAGTGACTCTCTTTACTGTGAATAACCATCTCTTGGTCCTTCCAAACGAGTTTCATCATCTAATGAAGAGTAGAGGGCACAGCCCCAGCCATGTGAATGAAAGGCCTTCCTAGAAGAAGGTTATAGTTGGTGTCAATGTCCAAGACCTGAAACTGTGCACTGTACTCCACCATTGCCATAAAGATGACCAAGTTCACTGCTTCCAATGTGTCTATATAAACCCGATAAAAGGCTCTCACATTGACTTGGTTTTGTTCCAGCTTCCCCAAGTCAAACCTTAACTGTCTTAGAGTCGACAGTAGGCAAATGTTGAGACCAAATCCGTCATCCACCAAGATGCGATTTATGACCTTCTCACGGCATATGACAGTGATATGCAACGCCTTATTGTGTGAATTCCCTTTAAAAGGCAACTCGTCATCGCAGAAGCTAATCTGATTCCCTCGGATAACTTGGGTGATCACAGCTGCCACATTATCAATGGTTGTGCATACGGGCACATATGTATCATCAAGAGCCTTCATCAAGGCCTGTTTATGCAATTGGGAGTTCATCAGATGGGCCCACATAGAAATCTGAGCTGGGGTTTTCTCTCGATGCTTAACGATTGAATAGTCTTTGGGTTACATTTTTCTCCAAAACTCCTCAGCTTCGCCCTCACTTATCAGCCTTTTTCATTGATCCTTGCTCTGTCCTCCAAAATCCAACTCTTCGGGAATATAACACCTCCTAGATCGGGTCATACCCAGAGTAGCAGTGGTTTCAATCACTAATTTCGGCCTAGCAAGAGTTTCTGATGGCACCAAGGCAACAACCTTTACGGGTGTCAAGATCACGAACTCTTTTTTTTCCTTAACGCTCAGCGAGGCAACAACCCTTTCTAACTCATCATGTACAATTGGAGTTATCACCTTAGTCATGCACCAGTCATCATCTGTCTCTATCAGGTTTATATTGATACCTCCATGATTCGATAAAGGGTTGGAGTTTACATTAGGCGCGGCCGTTTGATGACAAACCACTTGGTCAATCAAATCTTGAATCTTGTGTTTGAGGTTGATACAGTACTCAGTATCATGTCCAATGCTATTAGAGTGATACACACACATTTGATCGGGTCTATATAATTTGGAACTAGTATCCACCGACTGGGACCCCACCAGGTGAATGTATCCAGCCACAATAAGTTGCTCGTACAACTTTTTTTGGCTTTCAGGAAGCGCGGTAATGTTTCTGGGGATTATTCTTGAATCTGGTCCGACGGGTATCATAACTGCCTTGTTTGGGAGGAGGCATCTGTTGATAATTTCGGGTATTTTGAAAGGGACTTTTGTTTCTTGGACAGGAACTTGTTTAATAATTTGACGATGGAGCTTGGTTATTCGAAGGGGTATATTGGTAGAGTGGAGCTTGGTCCTGATATACTAAAGGGGGTGCTCTGTAGCTTGACTGCACATTGGCGTAGTTAGGAGAATTATTTGGGTAATAAGGTGTTGGATTTTGATAAAGTGGAGTAGGATTTTTGCAAAGAGGAGATGGATTTTGGTAATTTGAAGGGGGGGATTTTGGTATTTGGAGGTAGCATTTTCATAGAATGGAGGAGGAGAATTTGGATAACTAGCTCGCGTGTAGAAAGCCTGATAAGATCTCTGGGTAGGTTGAGGACAACCATGGTAGTTTGATGATCTTTTGGGGTTCTTTCTCCCCTCGTAAGAGACAGCTGAAACGTCTTCTCTTTTCTTCTTCAACAAACCCGATGATTTGGGCGATCCAGAGACACGGGCAATCTTCTCGGTTTTCAACCCATCTTCGATAGTCTGACCAACCTTGACTATCTCAGCAAATTTTTCTCCGATAAGCAATATGATTTTATCATAGTATTCAGACTCTTGCACCCGCACAAACACTTCAACTATTTCTTTCTCAGACATAGGCGGCCGATCTCTAGCTGCTTCTTTTCTCCACCTCTATGCAAACTCTCTGTAGCTTTCAGTGGAATTTTGCTTCATCTTTTCCAGGGAGTAGCGATTGTGAATGATTTCCACGTTATAAGCAAATAGATCGATAAAATCATTGGCTAGGGCATTCCAACTGGGCCATACTGTGGTCTCATGGGAAGTGAATCAGTCTAGAGCCTCCCCGCATAGACTTCGGCCAAAGAGCCGCATCAGCAAAGCTTCATCTCTACCAACTCCAACAAGCTGGTCGCAGTAGGATCTAAGGGAGCCATAGGATTCCCTACTCCTCTGAAAGTATCAAATTTGGGAATCTGGAACCCTTCTAGGAGGTCCAGAATTGGATGAATGCACAAATCCTCATAGTTCAGACCAACAACATCGGGGATGCATTGGAACTCTTTCACTGCTTTCCTGATCTCTTATTTTATATCCACCTTTGCCTCTTCCTTTGATCTCCTCTCGCTTTTCTGATCCTCGTAATGGTCCATCTCAGAACCATCAATATCGTGCTCAGTTGGAACGGGAATCTGGAAAGTTGTTCTTTTAGGTATGGGTGGAGCTACGGAAGGACTCTTGGTATTTTGTGGATTGGTATTTTGGTTTAGGTGGTGGTGAGAAGTTTGGGGATTGAAAGCATTTTGGTTTTGGTTTTGATTCTGGTTTTGCAGTGGTGGAGCGGTTTGATGGTGGGTATTTTGAGGATGAGGTGGTATTTGGGAATGGTTATTTTGAGGAGGTGGTGGAGTCTGGTAGGAGACGAAGGTATACTGAGGATTTTGGGTAGTCAAATCGATGACAAAGGGATTTTGAGAAGGAGTAAACGGCAGATTCTGAGTTGGATCCATGTTTGAAGAGTGGAAGTAGAGAGGAGGTCTCCCATCAGCAGCGCTAGCAGTAAAACCTGGTGGAGGAAGATCCTGTTTCCTTTGCATCTCCACCCTCATCTCAGCGATCTATTGCATTAGCTGTATAATTAGTTCATTTTGATCCGCAATGTTGGGTTGAGCCACAACAACGATAGTAAGACTGATTTCCTCGTTATTGTCCCCCATTACTGTTTTTCCTTTGTCTGAGTCTTGGGGAAGGAATCTGCAGACCCTTTGGATCTGGTGAAATAGGGATAATAGGCAGCTTAATTGACACAGACCAAATTTAAAGTACCTGAGGAGGAAAACAACTCAAAGGGAAATTTTTCAGTTTACGATCAGAATACAAAATGCATAATATCACACAGAGAGCAGATAAACATACAAGTTGCTTGAGGATATCTTTAACCCACGAGTAAGAACGGAAACAAATTTTGTAGGAAGCAGGAGATTGCTTGCTTTTTAGTTCGACACCATCTCAGAAAGGCTAAATCACGTTGAGCTAAGGTCTTCTTGCAGCTGTTCCTTAACGTCCGTTGATCTGGCCTTCGTATTTTCTTGTAACATGAAGGGGGGGGGGGGGAGAATGAATTTTTTTAAAGATAGGTCCCGGGCCTTGGAAGGCTGCCTATGTATCTCACAAGGACAATTCAGGCCCAACGTAGTTCGAATACAGAAGAGATAATTTTTCATTCATTGATTTTTGATGATTACAAGAAAATGGAAGATAAACAACAAAGCTTTAAAAGATAAAAGCAACCCATCCCAGTCGTTCTTCTTCTTGTTGTAGCATCAGCCATGAGGAGCAGACTCGACTTGAAACTTTTCTATGTTGATGAGATATTCCACGTCATGGCGGAATGCTAGGTATTTTTTGATGCTATGGTCTTCGGTATTGTGATAGGGGAAACTCTTCTGAACTTCTTACCAAAGGGAATATGGCATGTCCATGCCTTTGTAGAAATGGGTGAAGACTATATTTTGAACTAATCCCGAATAGATTTACAACATCGTTTTCTTGAAAGGTCTGAATGACCAACAATAAAATATACTACATTCAGTGACTGGTACGTCGAACTGTGGTTCATCACATGCAATGATGATGCGGTCACCACAACTGTTTGGAGTATTGTCCATATCGAGCAAACGGCGGACTGCATTCTTGATCTCTATGCACTCCTCTATCGGATTCACCTTTTGGTTGGGATGACATTCACAAGTATTGCGGAGGTCCCCTGATCCCACTTGGGAAGATGGTCTCTCGACGGGTCTTAACATACACCTAGACCGATAATGCTCAAAAATGAGGGCGCATGAGATGACTTCCCTCCCTGTTCGTTACTCTAGTGGATACATTTGGAGAGTGATTTTCTTATCCCCTTTTTCCAGACGTCCTTTGAGAGAGGGTTTGCGAGCAAGCGCTTCCTCATAACTCTCTTCGATGCTTTCCTTATCGGGGCTCTCAGCAGGAAACAGTAAGTCATAAAGGCGCTTTCCACGCAGGTTTTCATGTCGATAATTTCTTCTTCAATTGATTCAGTCTGGTTACTCTTTCCTCTGTCCATAGCAGTGATTTCACCTTTCCTGAGATGATTAGAGTAATTGTTTTTAGGATTTGGTGATAGGATTTTGCTTTTGTTTGGGAAACTCAAGACTCAGAAAATTTTGGCCGGACTTTGTAATAGTGACTTGTATATTTTATGGAAATTTTCTCACATGGAGTGGGTGTTTGATATCCTCATCAGCAACAACATAGAACATAAGCAGTTAAAAACACATATGTCGCGTCCTAATCATGCATGTGACCCTTTTGTGTCAAGGGTAGGCCTAACGATCTGAAGGATGTATTGCGTCATTTAAAAACAGATTATTGCACCCCCCAAAATAATCTTCACAAATAATTATAGAATCCACTACAGAGTTTTAATCAAAACGGGGTACATTTCCGGGCAGGGGAATAAAATGTGAATACAATAGAAAGCAATCCCACACAGGGGAATTAAAAAGTTGACGGTCTTGCTCCTCCTCTTGCTTTTTGTACATCTTCGCGGATGATGTACTATCTTGTTTACCACGTACGGCTCAACAAACACAGCTTTGGAAGATGGCGGCACGGCCCGAAGAGTGTTGATCTGCTCGTCCAGGGTTGTATCTAGACACAACAAACAGGCCCTCGCATCGGTTAACTCTTGTGACATCACAGCTAAGGCCCTCTAGCTTTTGAATTCTTTGGACCTATATTCTTGCTCCCTTCGTAGAAATTCATGTTCCCTTTGGTCCCATTCTTTCTGAAAATGGTAAGCGTGGATCTAGAACCTCATTTAGACGTCTTAAATTTCTCTACCTACGCGTGGTGTCGGGTTCACTACACCACACAGATCATCTTTCAACCATGTTTTGTATTTATCAACATACCCGACTTCGTACCTGTTTTCAGTAATACTTTCTTTCATGTTGACGCGCCCGACCCATTCTTAGAGGATGGTTTTGGCGAAAGGTATTTTAATACACCCATTGTAATCAATGACGAAGGAGCTATAATACCCTTGGACATGTGTGGTTTGCCTTCTACCGTATTGCTGCATCACCCTAGTTGGGTTGTAGGGTCGCATTCCTCTGATGTGGAGAAGGACTAGAAAATGATATTTGGCTCCCCGAGACGCTATTTTTTCTGACATAAAGTTCTGCAACATCCACTGTATGTCTTCTTCCCTTAGGTCATAGAACATTTTTGCACATGCATCCCTTGTGGTGTGGATCAGGAACATGCGGATGCTTAGATAAAACTCATAAATGTCAAGGGGACTCATCTGGCTCAGTTTGGAAAACTCTCGTTGCTGAGCGCCATCTTTTTTACACAGATGTTCAGTCATCCACCACTGATGCAAAATGTTGCACCCTTGGAAAAATTGGAAGCCATTCTTACACAAGCTTAGAGATCGATAAATATAAGCCAAAATAATCGGGGCCAAACTGTAGTGTTTCTTTGCTTCTACCTCTTTACCAATCCCTCTGAAAATGGCCTCTACTACCATCACAACCCGAATATCGATCTCTTTTCCTTCATCTTGAGGGAACACCATCATTCCTAAAAGGCATGCGTAGAATATGATAGTCTGCGTCTGTCTCCAAGTACTATGATTATGGAACTCGTTCGGAAATAATATGAAATAGTTGTCGTTCCCCCACCTTTCAAAAAATCTCATTAATGGTATATTTTTAGCATCCAACCACTCTGCATTCACTAACCATAACATGTCTTTCAGTTTCGCACTAGTCGGACTATCCGGTAGAAGGATGTGATGATCAGGATATATTTTCCTCTTGCCACATGTTCCGTTGGAGTTCAAACAATCCTTTATCTCCTCTATTGTTGGTGTTATTTTTACATCTCCAAATTGGGACATCATCTTTTTATCATCCCATCACTGAGTAATTACCTCGATAAACGTGGGTCAAACCTTGAAATACATTATCGAAGGTAGTGGCCCAAGTGAATTGAGATTTTTCTCTTTTAACAGTCTTTAAGATTGTTCCACCACACACGAAGAATATCTGGTGTCTCGGTGACCATCTTGAAACAGAGAATTGCCTTGACTTCTACAAAAACATACAACTAGTCAGTTGCCCCCCCCCCCCAAGATACAACAATCCATCAAACACGCAAACATCCTTCAGATAACACATAATTATGATCGTCCTATCGTGCCGTAGGCTCTTTGACTTAGGGCAGTCTTTTTAATGGGCCCAACACTCCTTGGGTGTTGGGTCATCTTAGACCAATGCGCTACTTTCGGGATTTGGCCTCGCTCTATCTTAGTTTGACTAGGAGTGGGTTTTATTTGTAGTGGAAAGGGTGACCCAAGCGGACTACTTAGGCTGGGACAGTTAACGACGGTTGACTATAAAGTAGCCAACTACATTTGTCAGGGTGCCCAGAAAAAGGATTTGGTTAACAAACGATTGCGAGCCAACATAATCGTCCTTTAAGTGGTAAATGAAAAATAATCGTCGTTTTGACGGAAGATGTTATGCCATGTAATGCAACAATTTAAAGTGCGATAATTAAAACTAGTAAACAATTAATTTTCACATAACCAAACAATGTTAGTTTTAATGTTAGAATCCTCTAAATACCCAACAGAGTCGCCATCTTATTTAACGTTGTTGGAAAAATATATTTTTTTTAATAGTTTTTGATTTTTTAGACTTAGAGTCGCCAATTAATTTTGAGAAAATTAAGAAAACTTTATTTTCAAAACATTTAAACAGAAAAATCTAATTAAAACTTAAAGGGGTTCGGGGATTCCTATTTATATTTTAGGAAGGTTGTTACGTGACCTAAAACATTCGCTAAATCACGATTATCTGACAACTAACTAATTTGGATAAACTGATCTAACTTAAAAATTTTAAGCTATAATTTATTGGAAGTTGTTTTGAAAACAAGTATTAATTTTACTACCCAAGTAAGATTTGGTTTGCACGCTTGTTTATCCTTTTAAAATCAATTTTTTAGATTTGATTCAATTTTAAGTTGATAAAACATTACGGCGTTTGCGGGGATTTTAATTCTATTAACTTAAAACTAGCGACAAATAAAAGCAGATAAGTAACGAAAAAATAAGAGAGGGAGAGAGAGAGAGAGTTGGGTCAAAATATGGTTTCTGTCTGCCTGGACCAATATTTGGACCCACGACTTTTTTGGTTTTTTTTTTGACCCACATCACTTGTAACTATGGTAGATTAATCAGATAATTAATTTAAAGTAAATATGAAAAAAATAAAATAAAAAAAAGACGACAAAGGGGCTTAGGCCCCAAAACAACAATATCCAAAAATTTAAGGAAATAAACTAAGGCATGTATGGCCTACTCTCTTCCTCTTCGGCTCCTGTAAGCTTGACTCGGTGAAAGAATTCTGAGCCTTTACGTCTTTCTCAAAATGCAAAAGGAAGGGAAGAGTCAAAGTGGACTCGGCGAAGCGTCACATGCACAACAAAACAAAAAAATAGTATTAAAGAAAATAAGACCATAACATTAGTACTAAAGTAATTAAGTCCTTAAAATTAACATCAAAGCAAATAAGACCTTAAAAAATTAATACTAAGGCGAATATGACCTCAAAATGGCGAAGGAGCAAGTGAACAGAAAAAATTTCCCCTTTTATCCATCTTTAAATACAATTTGCATTTGTAGATATATATAACTTTTACTACCAATAATATTACAGACAATTAACAGTAAACACTCAGAATATGAGACAATTCAGCTTTACCAAAGACGTAAAAGATACCATTACTGTTGCCCCTCCAAGCAAGCAAAAGATTCCAGTATCATCAACTCACAGAAAATTTTAAAATAAGCAAGCAAGAGAACAATTTTAATGAGCAGTAGCAAACCAAACAATGCCATAATCTAAATGGGTTTGAACCGAAAAAGGTGGTGGGGGGACTGCCGAGATGATAGTATTAGTAATGAGAGACAAAATATGGCTCATCATATATTACTCAAGTATCTTTCAATCAAAACATGAATGAGCATCTCCTAATTCCAAGATGAGACAAAATGAGGCAAAGAGAAGAAAAAATAGTAAAAAAAATCCCAGGAAAAAATATGAACAACTCATGATAATCAAGATTCAACCTTATCAAGAGCAATACACACATAAACAGACCTTTCTTCCTAGCTAACAAATAAACTCAGAACAGCTGGAAAAAAAACATATTATACTCTGTAGGTTTAAGAAAAATCAAAATAGCCTACAGGACGTCAGAGAAACGTTTTAAAGCCTGTCGATGAACACTTCAAGATAAACATTACAACGAACCGCAAGATGAGAACTAAAGAAAAAACTAACTTTCATATCCTCACAATTTTGGGTAATGAAAAGAAAGCAAAAGCAGACGATATGTTTGGAAAAAAAAAATGCGTCGAACAAATTACCATTTTTCACCCTATCTTTTACTTCTATGACATACTCCTCTTTTTTTTATTTTTGCAAATGAACAAGATGAAGAAAATTAATTACTAGTTAACAAATGCCGAAATCTTACAATGACCACAACAACAATATCATACTATTCTAGATAAACTTTCGTCGGAGAAAAATAGATTAAATCAAGTTCCAGATTCCATGGCTAAGTCAAGCCACCTAAACAGAGTAGACACTTATATCTATACAAAGCGTGAGAAGATCAAAATCTCATATCTAATGTATAAACTAACTGAAACAGTGAGCAGCAAAATAAATAAAAGACAATAAAAACAAAGCGAAGATCAAGGACGAGAATCATAAGTGCCTAAAAGAGTCAACAACTCAAACTAAAACACAACACCCCCAATCAAACAAAAAAAAAGCACATGAAGGGAAAACATTGATTTGAACATATCAGGTGAGGCAATGATCAAGACAACAAACACGTTTAAGAAATGGACAAAACTAAAATATTAGAAAAAACATGCGACTTTTCTTATATCTTAACCATATTGGTGGCTTGAGATTACACGAATAATAACATAAGACATAGTAGAGAAACAAAACGGGAGAAAAACCCTGCCACTAAAATCCTACAAATGGAGATACTACAGATAATCCATAACCCGAACAGTAGATTCGAGAAAGAGAGGAGATGAATGAAACTTCCGAGTTAACTGGATACATTAACATTAGATGCAAGCCTATAAGTTTCGACTCAATCAAATATTAGAAACAGATAACAACAAGTATTGAGCACAAAAATAAACATGAACAAACCAAGTAATCACCAAACATGTTATTTCTTTCAACCTAAAGGAGAAGCGGGAAGAAAGTGAGAATACCTTTTTCAGGCAGCGACGCTGGGACAAGAACGAACGGAAGACGATGATTTTTACCACACCAGTCAGAATAATATGTTGAATCGATAACGAAATTCAAAAAGAAATTTCCAACAGATTCTTCTCTCAGATTTGTTTTCACTAAGAATTTTCAACCATTAAAATTTTCCGCTTACTTCCCGAAAAAATAAATATATCCCACTCCAAAATAAGAACAGGAAGTGATCTTATATAGGAGGAGAATTAGGTTTAGAAAAATGGGGGGGAAGGGTAAAAATGGAATTCGAATTCTCAACCAAATCCAATTCAAAACCTTCGCCATATTTGCTGAAACACCTTTCTGCAAATTTTCAACCCATTCCCAAATCAGAAGGGCGACAAACTGCTTGTCGAGATCTTCCATCGCATGAGAAAGACAAGTCGCTTGCAGGGCTAGGTGGTATACAGGATTGGGTCGGTTTCTGTTGCTCGGTCATTGGGCTGGGAATATTAAAATGTGGTAAAGTTGGGCTGAAATTTTTTAATTTGGCTAGGAGAGAATGGTGGCCTGATTTGGTCTTAAAATTTCAAGAATATGGATTGTGGAAGTTGGAAAAATTATGGTTGAAGTTTGAATTATAAAAGATGTCCAAAGAATTTCAATTGTAGCCAATCAAAATTAAGAATTTAGTCGAATTGATTAAATTAGCGAACTTGGCCAAAACCAAAATAAATTGAATCAACTTCAACTAATTAACGAGCTTCTTAAAAATAATTAACTTAACTACGAACAATGGACTCGAAATATAAACTACTAATTTAGATGAAATTAACTTAATAAACTTTTAAGTAAACTAAAATCATTTTGAAACGATTTTCAAATATTGTATAAAAATAGACTAATGACATAGAAACATATATAAATATATCGCTTGAAAATTATGAGAGTCGACTACTTACAAAAAAGGACTAAAAAGTATTTTAAAATTTTATAAAGTTAGTTATTTCCACTCGTTCGGAATTTAAGAAGCTTGATAATGAATTGTTATCGGGGAGTGTAAAATTGGGTGTCAGCAAGTTCCATAACCGACATGAGACCATGTCAGCTACATGGAATACAGTACTCCCACATCAAAAAAGAGAGGGTTAAAACTTGCCTAAGGTGAAACCATTCTTAAGTAGCTATCTAGGTGGATCCACTAAGCTAGAGCCTATGTGGGCTCATAGTTAAGGGACAAGGAGATTTCTTCTAGAAACCTTTACTTACTAATGTAAGGGTTTCCATCTCATGAAACAACACATGTATTGGGAATTCGGACTTACTAACGTGAAGAAACCCATGTGGGAGGTCGGATTTACTAAAGTGAGACCCCCATCTCATTTACATGCCCTTTCGGTGCTAAGCAATTATTACCTTTAGTAATCATCTTATGACATCATACAAGTTCACATTAGTCTCTTCTAGACCCATATCTAGACGTCTTGTCATAATAGATCATAGGTAATCAGAAGTGATAACTACCCTATTCACTTTAGACACTTTATTATAATCATGAGAAACTACGTTAAATCATATAATAATCACATCATAACATAATTACATACTTCATAGCAAATTCATGAATCTAGGGTTAGGGATGAGGGATTCTTGTCACCAACATCACAACAACACAATTCGGTATAGCATCATTACAATCTGAGTAGTTTCACCTTCCACAATTGAGACCCAAGAAGGATCAAGATCATAATTCATTGCCCTACATGGGAATTCATACTTCAATACCCAAGAACTCACAACCAACATATGAAATAGGGCAATTCATGAAGTATTAACATAACTAAATTCAAAGTAAAAAAGTGACATGTTCATCATACTTATCAATTCATCTTAATCAATCCAAGAAATTAGGAATTTGGGGGAGGAACATGGGTCAAGGGAAATCTCATAGGAAATCATCAATTAGTCATCAATACATACTTAGACAACATTAATTCATCACAATCATCACAATTGATCCACAATTTTGTTTTAGAAAGAAGACCCATGGGAGGAGAAAAACCCTTGTTTTGGAGCATTTAGAAATCATATTTTTGAAGGACCTCTTGGAGAAACGAATTCCAAGAGTGCAAGAAACCATACCTTATAGATGAGAAAGCCACAAAATTGGGTTGAAAAACATGAAGGCTTGATCTTCTTCTTGGAGCTCTATGGGTCTTCAATGGAGTTTTGGAGGAAGAGAGAATTTGGGAGAGAGAGAGAGATTTTTGAGTTCAACTTGTGGGACTTGAACTTTTTGTTAAAATTGACCTATAACTTACCCTAAGGACTTATATAGTCACCATTAAATTACCCAAAATACCCCTCACTGAAATGGGTCCTTTTTTTTAAGTCAAAACACCATAAATACGACTTTTTATGAATCTAGGAAGTAGGTGTGCATCGTAAGGCTTATTCCACCATTTTATTTTAGAATTTTGAGTTGAGGCAGTACACCTCGTGTCAACCCGCATCCCGAGGACAACTTTAAATCCCCACGTGATGGCTACGCGTCACGCAACATCCACCATAATCTGCCTGTGCAGCTTCTTTGGGAGCTTACCCAAACCCTCTATACTACACTCTACCTATTAAATGTATTTTTATAAGTTTTAGACTTCATTTGACCTTCGAAACCTCACCAAACATAGGGACGTCATATAGTTAAATTTCGTTAGTTTCCGGATGTTAAAACTTTTTTTTAATGATATCACTCCAATACTTCTCAAACAAGTTATATACACTATTTTAGGTCTAAAATCATCATTATACAACATATGAGGCTCTAGTATAGGTCATGGAATTTCCGGGGTGTGTCACTTAAATAACTTAATTAGACACCCCAACCCTTAATTAACAAAATAACCAACTAACTAATTAAAAGACCCCACTTAAAATCAAGCAGTCAAAAAAGACATTACCTATAAGACCCCGACCTACAGTCCGTAAGTGAGTCGATGAACCCTTGCACCAATCGTACTACACATCAGTCGATTGTGTCAAAGACATAATTTTTCGCCATCTTAGGAAAATGGATAAGTGTGGGACGACATTACCATCGACAGAGCATCAATCAATCGATGGCTCATTGACTGGCTCGTCTATTACCAACTGTCAAAAACATCTTTTTGCCATTTTGTGAAGGGTCCGCCTCAAGGACCCTTAGGGTGGTCCTTGGGAAGTCATACCCGGACATGTCGACCCCAAACACTTTCTAATAGATGTTTAACACCTTTCTACAAAATTTTATTAAATTACGACTCTTAAAACCCCATGAAATAGGCTAAGGCACACCAACACCTATTTCACTAGTCTCCGAATGTCATGGACGTTCCTTGATGTTTTGACTCTAAAACTTCCTAAATGACTTATAACCATTATTTTAGGCTTTATACCAATTTTACAAAACTTTTACCAACATGTGAGGTTGTAAATTAGGTCTTGGACTTTTGGAGTGTTACATTTATATCATTAATATATATAGTTTTAAGTCCTAAAACTAGTCTCCAACTCATTATTTCCAAAGACCCAAATCAAAAACCCTTTTCTCCCAAAACTCTCTCATAACTCAAGGAAGAAGATGAAGATGGAGATAGGGGCTAGGGTTTCGTTTCAAGAGCTTTCTTCTTCGTTTCTCACGGGCTTTCTTTTAATAAGGTATGAGATTTCTTTATCTAAGGAAATCTATAACCTTAGAGCCTATTTAAAAGTGATTTTAAAGATTTCAAAGTTTATGAATAAGTCCAATTTCTACTCTAAGTCATTGGTTCTTTCATGAAATGATTTCAAATGTTTAGATATGATATTATTAAAGTATAATTGATATTTTCAAATGAAAATCTCCGTGAACCATTGATCTTCTCAAATCTCTAAATTTTGCTATGAAGTGGGTTTATTGCTCATGATCTCATGATGATAGAATTGAGTTTGGATTATATTCTATTGTTGATTTCTATGATGAATTATACTATTATATTGTGATTTGTTGGAGATGTTAAGGAATGCTGTTATTGGCTATTGGAAAAAAGTAAGTTGACCTAATTCCCTTAGTTAATGTAGATTTGATATAGAATTGCTATTGATTGGTATGGTCAACTCATGGTTGCGGTGCTTACGTGTTGAATATGATGATGGTCATGGCCTTATCTGCATTATTATGTAAATTGTAGTAGTATGACTTTAGGGTTAATGTGAAAGTGATTTTGTGAAGTAATCTGATTATGAATAAGGTGTTATGGCTTATATGAATGGATATAGTGAAGTTATGATATGATATATGTGTGATCTTGTATAGTTTGAAGGTATGAGGTGAAGTACTCATGTGATGTCTATATGACCCTATATGGGTGTTAATATTATAATTCTTCTTTAAGTGATGGTATATGGTGATGGAGGACAAACAATCCTTATCTTGAGTGGTAGACTTAGTGTCTCTACTTGGTACTTGAATGATAATGAATAAGTGATATGATGAATGTTGTGTCTTTATTTGGTACACCTAAGTCCCTCTTCTTTATGCATGACGTTATGTGAAAATGTGATCTCTTCACTTGGTAGGCTTAAGCACACTTGTCATGTACATGTATGAAATAATGAATAAAGTTCTAGGATTGGTAGACCTAACATGGTGCACTTCTAAGAATAACTCATATGGGACCCTGAATATGAAAAGAAGGTTAAAGAATGAGCTATCATAAAAAACTTGATCGGCTGCCCTTGTGGACCCTTTCTTGGTAGTGGTATTGTGAGTTTGTAGAACTAATAAATGGTAACTTCTCAAATACCTTTATGTGAATGATTACTCTATGAGAAACAAGGCTAAGCACCGAGTGTATATGCTTGTGGTAGTAGCTAACTTTAGGAGGAGACTAGAATACAAATAAGCCATTGATATCCTAGAACCATGTGCCAACATGGGATGATTCCTACTTCAACCTTTGGTAAGTAAAAAAAGTTCCACAATGTGGGGTCCCTATGACACCTAATAGCTATTATGGGGTACGTCGGTTAATGCATATTCTCATCATGTGGGATGTGCACACTAGTATTAGTTCGATTCTACAACGTGTAGGTAGTGAAATGGGACGCTATCAATAAATTGCAAGAGTAGGCCTTCAAGATGCTAGAATGTGTTCCCTAGGTATTTTCAAGACCATTATGTGAGGTCCTCTAAATATAGTATTGTCTCTCAAATGGTTTAAATGAAAGTAGGTTCTCTTAGTGAAGTATGTAGAATAGAAAGGTTCTTATATATGGTAGCTTTGACGATTGCTTAGGTAGGCTTGGATAGGGTGTATGGGCGGTCTGTTCATGTCTTACTTAGGTGAGTTTTAGAGTAAACTTAGGTAGAGATTCAAAATAAGTGAAAGGATTACTTTATTGAATTTGGAACCAAGTTCAATGTGATGAAAAGGAATATCTTTACTATGGGTAGTCTTAAGGATTTCTTAGGTGTGCTTGACGAGGGTGTATGGGTGGTCTCTTCTTGTCTTTATTAACGGAGTCTTAGGATAACATTTGGTAGAGGGTATAAATGCTTATATGATTATATGTGATTATTGTTATATCTTGTGGAACATGGATTATGTCTTATATGCGATTGTTTACTTGTATTATGTTTCTTAAACACTTTTTATGAAGGTTCCACCAAAAAATTATTAAAGCATGTTTCTATACTAAATGGCCTTTTTTCATGTGTTTTGCATGACTTCCATACTTAGTGCAATTTATTGTGGTAATCCCTTCTTTTCCCTTTTTGACTAAAGTGTAGGGAATTTAAAGTCTTGATATGCCATTGATGATGGATAGGTTTCTAAGGGCTGAAGATGAAGTTTTGGTGAGTTCTCACAGATTCGAGGACAATACCCACATGTTCTTTTTTTGGTCTTTTAGTATTTACTTTAAGTCTTATAACGGCTTAGTCCCAAATATTGTACTTCAAAGTATTAGATGGTTTATGAGAGACATGTTGTAAAAGTAAATGTTTTAAAAGTCTTCTGCTTGCTTATTAATGAAAGTATTCTCCGTTTGTGAAGAATGTTTCAAATTATTACTTATTTTGAGTATCGTATGCAATGAATGATCCATGTGGCTTCTATGAGACCTCGGAGAGGTCGATTACGCCGGTAACTTCTAGGTTGTACCCTTTGGGCATTACAAACATGGTATCAGAGCATAACACTTTTGGTATGGTCTTCGGTTGTCTCAAAAACCACATCTAGTAGAGTCTTATTCATAATATAAAGCGAACCACATTATGAATAGGAGGCTATTGGCTAATAAGAATGTTTCACATCTTCATTCTTCTAAATCTTGCCTAAAGTGCTTTGCTTAATGTTGTCTTTCCCTTGTTCCTTATGTGCTGGTCCTTAGAGTGTGACCTTTGAGAAGTTAAGGTTGAGGGAGAGAAGGTTGGGTATTATTGTTATATGGGTTATGGGAGGTTGTGTTGATGACCTTTGGTTGGCTGAGGTACCTTGTAATGCTTTGTATTTTTGGTAGAAGGCTTGAATATTTGTCTTTGAGGTGGGTTGAAAGAAATGATTAAATGTGGTGTTAGAAGTGTGGAGGAGTGATAGTTGGCATTATTTGAAATTATTTTAAAACGACTTTAGAAAGGAAGGAAGTGATGGTTGAAAGAGTTAGTTTGAGTTCTTCCTAGTAGAGGATGTTGTGGCTAGAGGATGAGACTTTTGAGAGTCTTTGGTGTTCATGAGATAGGATTTACGTTGTGTTTCAAGAGGTATAGTGTATTGAATATTTTAATGAGAATGGTGATGGTAAGGTTATTGGTTCATTGAGGGAGATCCTTATCGTATGTTCATGTTTTTAACGTCCCTCAAAATGAATTAGGTGAAATAAGAGCCTAACACTTGTTTCATAATGTTTTAAGGTCCTAAAATTGTTAATAATTATGTCTATAGTCAGTATATAATGTTTGGATGAGTTTGGAGGTCAAACCTCCAAGCCGTGCGGAAACTAGTCGAAGTTGAACTAGTGTGTCGTGGTGTCTTGTAGTGCTGTTTTTGGGGGATGGTTTGAGGGTGAAATTGAGTATAGATGGTTCCTACGCGTATACTGACATGTAATGGGAAAAAATGTCCGAGAAAGACGCCCCGGGGACCAGACTAAAGGTCCCCAAGGAGGACCCAAAGTTGGCCAAGCAAGCTGCCGCGCCAGCCAAGATCTGGCAGTGGCTGCGCGTCGTGCAGATGGCTCAAAAATGGGTAAAAATCTTTCCCTGCAACATGGGGCAGCCACAAATCATTCTGTCTTGAAATTTTCCAGAACCAAGATTTGAAAATGCATCCGCGACGAGCAGTAAACTCCCACTTTTGGTCGCGTCGTTTGTAAGTCAAGTTTGAATTGGTTAAAATGTCTATTAAGTGCATGGATATATTGGGTAATATGGGGATTATTTATTAACGATTATTGAGTCTTTTTAAACCTCTAAACTCACCAATCAAGTTTAGACCCTCAACTCAAAATAAAACCTCTCCATTCTTCTCTCCTAAACCTCCATTGTTGGGGATTGGTCTCCAAGGAAGAAAACTATATTTCTCAAGTTTTTCCCCATCAATCTTGTGGGATTTTCATCAAAATTAAGGTATCGTGTTTCATCCTTGAAATCTCTTTCTTCAAGGAGTCAATTCCAATGATTTTTCAAAGATGATTAAAAGATAAAATCTTCTATTTCAACTTCTAGCCATGGGTTCTTGCATGAAACAATTTGAAACAATGTTTTAAGATTTAATTGATGTTAATTGACTTATTTTAGATCAAATTCCTTATGAATAGATGCAAATCATGCAATCCTTACATTTACTATATTATGGGTTAATTGCCGTGTCTCTATACTACTGAATTCATGTATAGTTTACTTTGGGCTATTGAATTATGGAAGAATTATGTTAGAATTAGGTATAGGATGCCTTAATTGGATAAATTCATATTGTATTACCTTGAATCATAGTATATTTTAATTATTATATTGAATTGGTGATGATGGTCATTGGTAAGGGCCTTTGAGTATTGAGTTGGATTGAATTGGTTATGGATCAAAGTTGAGATATTGAATTGGTGGTACGCTGCCCTAACTCTCTCTATATTATGTAGTATAGGTCTTGAATTGTGATAATGATTTGTATGGTCCACTTATTGTGGAGTTTCTTATGTGTTATACTTGAAATGATGTGGCCTCATCGACATTACTTTATGAATTGTATTTAACATCGCCTCGTCGGCATTACTTTATGAATGGTGATATTATCATGTTAAGCCTTGTATATGAGCAATGTGAAGGACTATGTGATATATGTGTGTGTGATTGAATTCTCCTACTTGACTATATGTGATCATGATAGACTAGGGTTAGGTCTCTAGTTCTGTTAGTAGTGTATCTTGATATGTTGACTTGGTTATTCCTATATGATACTTGAACACTATTTAATATGAGACATGAGGATGAATGTTGAATGAGAGTCTAGGATCAGTAGACCTAATATGGTGCCCTTCTAAGCATGACTAATATATGGAACCTTCTATATACAAAGAAGGTTAAGAATCAGCTATCCTTATGGAACATTGAGTCGCAGCCCTAGTGGACCCATCTTTGGTAGGTGCATTATGACTACGTAATGACTAAGAGATGGTACCTATTCATATGTCTCTTTTTATTGAACTTACTCTATTAGAAAAAAGGCAAGCACCGAGTGAATATGTTATGGGTTGTAGCTCTACTTGAGAAGGAGACTAGAGTACAATGTAGCTTTACTCGAGGATAAGACTAGAGTGCATGAAAGCCCTCGATATTCCTTAACCATGTGCCTACATGAGATATGTCCTTGTTCTACCATTCTAAAGTAGAACACCATCCATCAGAGTAGGTTTATGACTCCGAATTCCATGCCTATCTAGTATGGTCTATGTCGGTTACTGACTATTCTCATAATGTGTGATAAAATCTAGTATTTCATAAGTTTTACAACGTTTAGGTAGTTTAATTGGACGCTATCTAGACATGGCATGAGTAGGCTTTGATGGCGCTAGATTGTAGGTTTCCTAGGTCTTTCTAAGACAATTATATTAAATTCTTTATTAAAAGAAATGTCTTCTAATTGACTTAATGAATGATTATGACTTTATCTAAATGTATGTTTAAAAAAATTGCCTCTATCTAGGGTAGATTTGAGGGTTACTTAGGTAAGCTTGAAGAGGTTCTATGGGCGGTCTCTTCTTGTCCAACTTAGGTGAATCCTGGAGTAACCTTATGTGGTGAGCAAATGAATGATAAATGGAAAAATCTTACCTTAGGTAGTCTTAAGGATTGTTTAGTTAGTCTTGAAGAGGGTGTATGGGCGGTCTCTTCTTTTCTTACTTAAGTAATTCTTAGGATAAACTTTGGTGGGAGGTGTATATGTGTATATGGTTTCTAAGTCATGTTAATTCTATATTATGGGTCTTATTTAAAATGTTTCTTATATGTGAAGTTTGACATCTTAAAGGTGTTTCTTCTGCTTATGTTATAAAGATTTCTCAGCAACAATATGTTTCATACAAACGTCCGTTTAGCATGATATTATTGCATATCACCTACTTAGTACATACAATATGGTAATACCATATGTTTTTTACTTCTAAAGGTGTAGGTGGCTCTTGATAGGTGTTCATGGAGTGAAACTTTGATACTAGCACAAATTCAAGCAAGACTTTTTGTATGTCCTCAATCGATTTGAGGGCATCAATATGTTTAGCTTTCCTACTTATAGACATTGTAATAGACTTTGTTCATTTGTATTCGATTGTAGAATTGGTTGTGACAAAAAGATGTTTCATGAGTCTAAGTTGAACACTTGGAGACTTAGCATTTCAATAATTTTCTATAAATGAGATTTTTAGATATGTTGTGAAAAGTTTTAATTCTGCACTACTTTTCATATATGTTATGCAATGAACGATGTCTAAGGGCTAGTACAAGACCTCCGAGAGGAGTAGGTCGTGTATCGACCTAAGAGTGCCATAACTTCTAGAATGTACTCTTGGGTTGTTACAAGATGACTGATCTTCGTTTGTTGAGAATGAGTTACTCGGAAGCAATCTCTCTATCAATTAACTATGCCCCCACAATGGTGTAGCTATTAAAGATCCATGTAAAGGCTAAAACTATGACCCTACCTTAGGCAAGTGGGGATCCCTCATCAGTTAGGGTTAAAACCGGGATTTGATGTCTACATGTCATGGTTTATGTCGGTTAAAGCTAGCCCCCACACAAATGAATGTTATAAACTAAGTCTTCTTAAGGGTGAACTACTAAGGGAAGGTGGTGGAATGTGACGCTATCTATCAATTGCACAAGTGATATTTGGAGGGAGTTTTGGTGTGTCCTTGTTAGAAAATGTATGAATGGGTCACTGTATGATGTAATGAAGTATGTTGACTTTATGTCTAATGTTAAAGAAGCATGTTGATATTATGTCTTGTATGATGAGAGCTACGTAAAGTGATGAATGTGTTGTGCCTATTGTCTGATGATTCCTAAGGAGCTGTCATGACCTGGGAGCACCCCCTAGATATAACATGGCGTACTTGACCTCTCGGAGGTCTTATACAAGTCCATAGTTATCATTCATCGCATTGTAATAGGTAAATTTAGAGGAATATTTACAACATTCATAGCACATCATATGCTAGAACATCACTTCCATTATATAGATAAAATATCATATTTACATAGTTATACTCTAAGTCTCTTTGTCATCTTAGACTCAACATAACTAGAGTACATTAGGAAACACATCCATAACAACATAAAATCATAACTAAACTATTACATGACTTTATAAAAATATGACATAGGAAATCCTTGAACTTAAGGATCCCTTTCCTTGAGCTTGGGAAACACATATCAATCCCTTCTCCTTAGAGACATCCTTTAAGCGTCCATAACCTACAATTTGTGTAACAAAAAGTGAAGAAGAATTGTGTTAGTACAAGAATGCACTAAGTATGGCAACCATGCAAAAACATGCATTTTAAAGAGGATATTTTACTTTGAAACCATGCATCATGCCTTTTGTGAAAAGTTTATAAAAGTTTGATACCATAAGCATCATAAAATTCATATACTTCATATACGAACACACGATAGTCACAACATTACATAAAGCCATACTTTACATTTAGGGAACATTTGCATTTCATTCAAAATAATTTTATTCCATTTACAGTAAACTCATTCTCCTTGCACAGTAAGTCCGTTTTTCTTTAACTGCTTAACTTCCAAAGTAACCCTCTAGTGATACTTGGTGCAATGCATAGATACTATCGCATTACACTATCCACACTCAAGCATCACCTTAAGGACACTAGTTAGTCATACATACAACCTTCATTAATCAATATATACATTCATAGAACCATTTCTTATAACAAAACATATACTTCACATTTGACCCAACATACTTTATGGACCACATAGAAGAACTCATTACAAGACAACCTTCAAGTCAAGACTTGCCAATATCATCATAAGTGGCATTAGTCAATCAAAATATTTATACTTCTCATCACTTAAACATCATAAGACCTTACTCATAATCTCAATCTAAACCTACTAGTTCAATGTACATGTGAAGTCCCATAACCTCACAAATACTTAGTAAAATCATAAAGAGATAACAAGCATATCATTTATTCATACATTAACAAGGCAAGCAAAGATAACTTTATACATGCCAAGTAAGATCTTAATCATATAGTCAATACGACCAACAATATGCATATATGGTAAGACCACGTCATATAGACTCATTAGGACTCATACCATGTATATCATCACAACAAGTAGAGAACACTACAATGTCATGCATAAGGATATGAACATATACATATACATATAGAACACCTTCCTAGAACTGTCTTCAAGATCTACTTGTGCAATTCATAGGTAAGTTCATTACTCTCACCTATCCTTAGTAAATTCCGTTTGTTTATCCTAATTAGGGCTCCTTACATTACTTCCATTGTCCATTTTACTTTAGGTAAACTATAGCCTTAACCGAAACTAAGACCATGGGTGCTAAACATGGAATCAGGTGTTGTAGAACCTCACACAAAAATAGGTGATCTAATTTGAAAGTAGAACATTAATTATAGCATATTAGGTGATATATATTCCTAGATCCTATGGGGCAAACATAATTTATGGAACTTGCAGGCATATATTGAAATATCACTCATGCCATTTGGGCCATGAGGCTATCCACCTTGTGAGGACTATGGTGAACCTACTTTCCCTCATTGGGAAGGGACACCCCTCATATTCAAGTTCACTCGGTTCTACAATATGTTCCCTTTATTAAAAAGCTTTTGTTAATATTACTTTAAAAAACATAGGCTTTAGGAGGGTTAACCCCTCATTTGTTTAGCTCATAGGTTATAGATGAGAAAGTCCTTTCATCAACCTATATAATGTGAGAAAACCTTTCACATGGACATAGCTTATTCAAGCACCATCTAGTTTAGGATACATTTATGAACACCTTTCAAAAGATCCTCTATTTACTAGATCACTATACAAGAATCATAGACATTCTTTTATGCTTATGTATGTGTACATATATGTGAGAAAAACTTTCATATAAAAACCCTTGACCCACACATGATCATACTTTACTTCATTCATGCATAAGTGTACATGTGTTAATATATGAGCAATCCTTTCATATAAACACATTTAGACACTATAAATATTCATAGTTAATCATATCATATAATACATGTTCGTAGCTTAATATGTATTCATATTCATATACATAGATAACAACCTAGAAACTATCATATCAAGGCACACATGTGCAATGCATAGACAAGGTCCCATACCTTTGTCCATACTAGAACACCAATAAAGTCATCCTATTTAAGGGGTACATAACATACTTCATGGACATATACTTTACATGCATAGTAGTAGGCATGAGTGAATAATAGAATCATCCTTTGATTAGACACTATGAACCTATACTTCTTGTAAGCATGCATGAAGTGTGAGTGTGTACATCTCAACATGATCACATAATGGCTATCACATCATATTGATGCAGCCACCCTCTTAAGACTATAGACCACACATCACATACTAGCATAAGAGACAAGACAACTTCAATACTTGCATTGAAGACTCCTAACATTGTCTAATATCACACATTCATATAGGGTACATATGTAGGGGATCATTAATCATTATTGCTTCATCAATGGAAGCACCTACACCTAACCCTAACATAGTCATCCACATGTTTATAAGATTAGCAATACAACCTAGATCATAAACTAAAATGGAATACTAGGAATAATACTTCACATTGGGTGATCATCAGCACCTCACACTAATAATACAAGTGCCTTCAAGGCCATGATCACATCACATATATATTGGCAATAAGGTAAACACCTCAACCATAAGTTGACCATAACACACAATGTCATACAAGGTTAATTCAACTAGATATTGTATAGAGAAGTACAGGAAGTAATAAAAACTCGCCAACTCACCAAGCTTTGATCATCATTATTCAATACTCATAATTCAACCTCAATAGATGTGTAATACAGTAGCTAAAGGTATCATAAAATAAACGAAATCCTAACTCAATTACTATAGGATCAAGGAAACATTAAGTACATTACATCATTACTTCTATAGAAAGTAGGGCAATATAGTCAAGCTTACAACATCCCTAAACCTTGATCATAATTGATCACTCATAAACAATTTACCATCCATTTAAATATAAAACAGTATCTAAAGATAATTTAACATACTAGATTCATAATTTAATTATCATAGACTCAGGATGACAATGCCAATAGCATATGCTAAATCGAGATTTGAGAGGGACATGGATTCATCATAAATGGGTTAAAATTAACTTTAAATTCATTACATAATTACCAAGTTATCATAAGCATACTTTTGAAATCAATTTGAGAAAGAACATATTGCTAGATTGAAAGGTACACAATTTTATCATGAACTATCTCTGAAAAAGTTGAAGGAACACTTTAGATGGAAGGTTATCTAAAGATGAAGGATCATCATAACTCATTACATGAAATATCCAGGATAACATGATGAAGAATCCATGGAAATCCAATATACAAGCTTTTCTTGAGCTTCATCTACAATGGAGATTTCTAGAGAGGTTTTGTTTTGAGAGGGAAGATGAAATTTGAATAATGATGTCTAATTGGGGATTTATATTTTTAACTAACATAATATACCCAAAAATACAAAAAATAATTGCCTAGGGTCAAGGTTAAGACGTGGGGTGAATTTCCCATTCACCCCTTGATAAAATAGCACGCTTGAAGCAGAATTGCAAGTCCAACCTACGCTGGGACTGATGGACCGTCGTCTGAATGACGGGACCGTACTGTCCCTCCTAGTTGGTGACTGAGGCTTCAATTTGGGGGATTAATCGCCCACACTAAGTTTGGAGCAACACCCCCAATCGATGGAGCGTAGGTGAGACTACGGCGCCTCGTTCTTGAGCGTAGATGGACACTGCCAAGGCAGTGACTAGGCATCTTTTGGGTCCTCCTCAAGGACCCTTTTGCGGGGACCTTGGGGAGTCGTGCCCAAAAGTTTCTAATGTAAATACACTCGTATACAAGTTAGGGATCTTCCATATCATTTTCAACTAAAACAAACACATAGAACATGCTAAGGCACAGTGTAAAACACTAAATTAACATATTTTAAACCTTTTTAGGCAAATGTGAGGCTCTAGGCACCTTAATTCATTTTTGAGCGTCTTTATAATAGAACTAAGTGGAAGTAGTATTATGGGATACTGCTTTCACATGGCACTAGTGTAACATGGGGGTTGTCTTAGAGAATGGTCTTTATGTGAAGTTCTTAAATTCATGAATGGGTCCTTTTCTGTTTCTTTTAGTGATGAATGTTGAATTGTTGAGTTTTAATGAAGTATGTTTATCCTTTGTAGCCTTAAGGATCACTTAGGTGTGTATTGAAGAGGTTGTATATGTGGTCTTTTCATGTCTTACCTAGGTGAGTCTTAGGATAACTTCGATTAGGAAGGTTTTAATGATAAATGGATTACATATTGAATATGTTTCAATGTTGAGATTCATGGAAGTGCTACTTTATATGATATATGATGACTTATATGATGCCTTGTAACTTGATTCCTGAAGGTTTTACCAGAATAGCATGAAATGTATGTTTCAACTAAAATTTTCTCTTTTAGCATGATTTTGCGTAATTCCACACATAGTACAATATTTGTACTTACTCCATACTCTTCTATATTTCTAAAGTGTAGATGAAAGACAAATGAAGGTTTATTAGAAGGAAAAGCTTGGGAAGTTAATTCTCTCAAGATTGGTATGTCCTCAAATGTTCGAGGAAATAGTCTAAGTTTCTTTTAGAATTTCCTTTATGTTATGACTTGCCAAGACTTAGTGTGTTTTCTTCAAATTAAAGGTTTGTGACCCTGTGATTTTTAGATGTGTCTAAGTTGTCTTGTGACGATGAGACTTATTCCTTTCCTTTTTATGAAAAGTATCTTTTATTTATGTTGAAAAGTTTTAACATACTACTTTTCATACTTATTTGATGAATGATAGCAAAGAGACTTGTATAAGACCTCCGTGAGGTCTAGTACGCCGATGTCAGTATAAGAGTGCTCTAACTTCTTAGGTGTACTGTTAGGTTGTTACAAACATGTTATCAGATCATATGGTTTTGGGAAATGGTGTAGGGTCCAACCACAAACCACGTCTAATATAGTCTTTTTAATTGGTGTGAGTCGCGACACATCTTTGAGCGAGAGGCTATAGGACGATAGAAGTTTCCGTTCATAAATATTCTTGAAGTCATTCCTTAGTGTGTATGTCTATAAGTTCCTAATCCTATTCTTGTTATTTTAGGAACATGAATACAAGAAGGACTACGACAAGGAGAGTGGAAGAATGAGTAGTGAGTGAGGAGTTACTCCTTGAGGTGAGCAAGTTCCTATAGCTAATAAAGATAAGGTGAATGAGGTTGTTCCTTCTCAATTGCCTCAAGTGCCCCAAGCTCCTCATGATCCCAATGTTTAAGGGGATATGTCTAATGTGGATATAAGGACTACTTTTCGTGTTTTGACACAACTCATGATTACTCAATCTCAACTCGTCACTAACCATGTGATGTCCCAAAATAACAAAGGAGTAGGACGTCAAGGGAACCCTAATGCTAGTACTCCCGCTTCTAGAATATGGGATTTCATGAGGATGAATCCTCCTAATTTTCATGGCACTAAGGTGGATGAGTATCCACAAGGCTTCATAGATGAGGTGTTCAAGGTGGTAGATTCTATGGTGGTGACTCGTAGAGAGAAATCGGAGCTAACCGCTTACTAACCAAAAGATATGGCTCAAGTGTGGTTTGAGCAATGGAGGGATGAGATACTCATATGGTCAGGCCCGATAGATTGGGTAGTGTTTAAGAAAACCTTTGTTGATAGTTTTTTCCCCATAGATATGAGAAAGATAAAGTTGGTTGAATTAATGAACCTTCGTCAAGGGTAAATGAGTGTGAAGGAGGATTCTCTCAACTTCACCCAACTCTGAAAGTATGCCCCAACCATGGTAACTAACTTTGGGGCTGGAATAAATAAGTTTGTGATGTCGGTGTCTACTTTGGTTGAAGAAGTGTGACGTACGACGATGCTCCATCATGATATGGATATCTCTAGACTCGTGGTGTATGCTCAACAAATTGAGGAGTCTAAACTTATGAAGATTAATAGAGATAGGAAGAGGGCTAGGTTGGATTAACCAAGTCAACCTAAGTCTAAGAAGAGGTTCTATAATAAAAATTGCTCCATGGGAAACAACGTTCGGGTTTCCAACCAAAGATCTCAAGGAGGGAGTGGAAGTGACTATAATTTTGATAGTCCAAGATGCACTACTTGTGGGAAGAAACATTTGGGTAAATGTCTTGCTGGTACGGATGGTTGCTTTGGATATTGAAATAAGGGACATAAGATGAGAGATTTCCCAAACCTCAAGGATAATGGGAAGGAGACCAACCAAGCTCATCATGATGGTCTAGATCCTAATGCTCCAAAGAATAATCATTTCTATGCACTTAAATATAACAAAGGAGCTAACAAAAAATAGAGGCCCCGATAAGTTACAGTTTCGTGTGTTTGTTTTCATTTTCTTTAGATGGTTTTACCCTAAGTGGGGGAGAATGAGTTGAGTATTTAGGTGGTTGATATCCTTATCTTTTTCTTCTATTCTTACTCAAGCTTAAGACCAAAATTCTTAGTAGTTTGGTTATGTTTTGCAGTCTTGCAGACTAATATGAGTTGAATTTCTCTTTATCTTATGAGTGCCTTCGATGGTATATTGATTTACATGCCCTTGATTAAAATTGGTAATAATTCTATATTTCTCATATTAATGTGCATATAATGATATTTGCTTAATTGCTTCAAAGGTTGTTATGCTTATGTGCAAATGTGTGATTTGAAAGTAATTACATGTTGAGATTTATGATGATATGATGAACATGTCAAAAGTTGGAGATGGTAGTTCCTCCATGAATGAAATGAAAATGATGAAGTATGTGTGCACTTTGAATTGTGGAATTAGTTCCAAATTTGCTTATGTTGCTTAGAGTGCATAGAGTTGTGAAGTTGGTGTTCCTTGTAAATTTGGTTCTTTGGTTATGAATTTTATGACCCTGGTAATATGTGTTGTGAGCTACTAGTTGATTCCTTGATGTCCTTAGAAGTGTTTAGTGTCACATCCGGGTTTACCCCCTAGACGTAACCGGCGTCGTCGTCCTCTCGGAGGACTAAGACAAGCCTCTTAGCTTCGTCATAGCATTCATCGACTAAAAATCAGTAAGAATTAAAAACTTTTTATCTAGAACTACTCGGAGGTTTACATAGACCTCTACATACACATCATTATATATATCAAGTATACATAGACTTGTTCATATACGAAGATTACTTAGTCTTCTACTTTTATTTCATGCACTTATATATTTAGAAAATAATAGTCATAAAACCATCTCATCTCATGAACCATCTATCGATTACAATAAATCTTGGGCATAGCCCTACATCAAATGAAAGAAGCCGCATATAGGCTGTCTACTACATCGTCTCAAGAGAATAACGGAGTCAACATAGAATCATAGTATCTACACATCATAAGAGAGAGATATCGGCCACGTCCTCGAGAGAGTGAGGACCTACCACTTGGATGACAAATTACCCAAGTCTTCCTTCCTAGCAATTTGGATCAAGCTCAACGACCCAAACCTAAAATGTTTGGGAAAAGGGAAAGAAAAGGGATTAGTACTCCACATGTACTAAGTATGGAATCTCATATACAATTACCAATCAAATATATTTAGAAAGGGACATTTATGAAAACATAATAGACTACATATGAAATTAAACCATAGCAAAGCAAAGCATACTAATGATAACCTTCAATAAGTCACAAGTGCAATGATCAAGTAAAATTACCATATCTCCTACTCAATCAAGTAACCTACCAAGACTACAATTAGCAATTTACTTACCAACATACTCGTCATGTCATGATACATCCTACTTCAAGCAAAGACAACAACATTATATTCATAAGCATGTTACTCAACATACCAACCATTTATATCATACTATCACCTTACATGCATAATATTGACCTCTCAAAGTTCCTATCAAGGCAAACTCGTGCAAGGCGTAGGTAGAGTCCCATACCCCTACCTAAGCTAAAGCCAACCTCTCAAGTTACTTTAATTAGCCTATACCTTATTCATTCATTCATTTTAGTTTAGGGAACATTTGCCTTAACCGACATAGACCATATAATCGAATGTGGAATCCGGTGTCATGAAACCTTACACCGATGGAAGGTGGTCTACCGGCCAAGGTAGAACCTAACGTGAACATAGCTATCTAGGTGGATCCACTAGCTAGTATCCTATGGTGGCAACACAGTTCAAGAACTAAGATATAGGTATTCCCTCTATATACCATTCGGTAATGGGGCCTCATCTCATGAGAATTCATGAGTGAATATTTCTCAAGGAAAGTCAACACTTCATGTAGATCTATAGGTGAGTATTCCTCTAAGGGAAGTCAACACTTCATATAGATCCATAGGTGAGTATTCCTCTAAGGGAAGTCAACACTCTATAAAGAACAAATGGTGAATATTCCTCTGAGGGAAGTCAACACCTCTCAATGTCAAGTTCGCTCGGTGCTAGGCTAAGTCCCCATTTTTAGAGAAGCCTTTAATCTTTATTAATCTTCTCAATTTAATTAGATAGAAGGGTCAATCCCTTGTATATCATCATTATAGCTCAAATAAGAATTGTATGAGAATTAGTCCTTTCATTAACAATTCATATAGGTGAAGTCAACCCTCGTACATCTCATCATAATAGGGCACATCGAACAACTTCCCTATATTACATTACACTTAGCAACCTCACAACCAACCTAAGCATATAAGTTCATGTATCATATCATCTTATCACATCAATCAAAGCATACTTCAACATAACATTATCACTTGATGACAATTAACCATAATTTGAAGTGAAGGCTAGGATCATCAAGACTTACCAATACTCCTCCCTAGTCCATCAATAAAGGGCCTTACCATCAACCCATAGATCAACCAATCTTAGATCATCACATCGATGTAATTCAATAATAAATCACAAGAACTAATCAAGGAGAAGCACTATACTATGAAGCAATACTACATCAAAGCTTAGTAACATGATCTCAAGTGTATCTTCTTAACTTAGATTTAATATTCAAGAACATAGGTGTGAAGAACTTCAATTCATCATAATATACCCATAATCAATACAATGACAATCATTAAAGACCATTTAACTTATTATGAGGTCAATTTTATCAAACTCAACCTAATCCATATCAATTCAACATTTAGGGTTAAGGGTTAGGGGTCATCACCCACAATCTAGATCAAACTACTTCCATTCACCATAATCAAGTTACAATTCATGATAATCTACTCATTCTAACCCAAAGAATACATAATTAACTCAATTCACATGATCAAATTCGGATTTGGATGAAACCCATAAGAAACTCAACTTTTTGGAAAAAGCTTTGAAGGAACCCTTTGAGGAAAGAATCTCAAAGGTGAATTAGATCCCATACCTTAAGGTTTGATGACGTTTTGATGGTGAATTTTGTGCTAATCCAGCCCCCAATGATCTCCCCAAGTTGATCTCCAATGGAGTCTTCCAATAGAGAGAGAAAGTAGAGAGAAGGAAGAGAGTTTTGTTTTTGAGAGAATGATTAGGCTAATGAGGGTTGGGTATTTATAGTGGGGTCTTAAGTCACTTAATTAGTCTCTCTTAAACCCTTAATTACCCCTAAGTCAATTAATTAATTAACTAACTAAAACTAACTTTTCCAAAACTGCCACAGACCTTCCACGACGGATCCCCGACGACGGTCCGTCGTGGTCATGACGAACTGACATCCCTCCGTCCTGCACATCCGTCACGTTGGTCAGAGACTTGTGCAGGCGGAGGCTTTCTCCCCAGACACCAAGGATGGCACGACGGTCCGTCGTGGGCGTGACAAACTGACATCCCTCCGTCCTGTACATCCGTCATGTTGGTCAGAGACTTGTGCAGGCGGAGGTTTGTCCCACGGCACCAAGGCTGGCACGACGGAGACCTTGACGTCCCGTCGCGCCTGTGACGCCCCGTCATGGGGTCCGTCATGCCCTGCTTTTTCTAGGGTCCTCCTCGAGGGTCCTTGTTTGGTCCTCGGGGAGTCGTACCCTGACTTTTCCAGAATGAAACCATCCCACACTATATTTTACACCTATGGTAACAACCATTTACCATATTCCGACTTTTTAACTAGGTTAACTCAAAAGGACACTCTAGCCCTCTTATGACCCAATTTGCCGGACGTATAAGAGTTTTGGTTAAAACACCACTTCAAAGACTCTAAATATGCCTAATTGGGTAGGAACACTGGTTTAGATCCTAAGGAGACCATTTAAGTCTTATCACATGACCTCGGTATTTCAAAATGTTACATTATCCCCCCCTTAGGAACATTCGTCCCCGAATGACACCAAACACTCTTAAAATGTGGGAGTAGACTCAAGACTAGCAGCTCAACTAATTCACAATATTTAGTTAGCATGAACTATATTCTTTCATAAAAATACTTCAAAACATCAATTTACCATATCTAAATCACCAAACTTGTCTCAAATATGCAAGAAACCAAACAACTTCCAAATTTATCTAAGGTCACCTTAAAGCGACTTCATTTTAGAAGCCTCCAAACTAGGAGTTTTGCAAAGTTTCACAAAAACAACAGAGATTCACAATATCTAACGTATTTATATCATTAGAGAGAGGTACTAACCTTAAACATCAAAAAGATGAGGATAACGGGTTTTCATGTCGGCTTCCGCCTCCCATGTTGCACCCTCAACTAGGTGGTTCCTCCATAGCACCTTTACGGAAACCACCTCTTTGTTCCTCAACCTTTTCACTTGCCTATCAAGGATTTGAACCGGAACCTCCTCATAAGAGAGGTTATCCTTGACTCCGAGGCCTTCAAGAGGAAGAATAGACTCAGGATTCCCGACACACTTCTTCAACATGGAGACATGGAAAACCGGATGAACCAAAGCTAGCTCATTGGGTAATCTTAAACGATAGGCAACTTTACCAACCCTTTCTAAAATCTCATAAGGGCCTACATATCGAGGGCTCAACTTCCCTTTCTTGCCAAATCTTACCACACCCTTCATAGGTGAGATTTTTAAATACACCCTATCACCCTCTTCAAACTCCAAGTCCCTTCTTCTATTATCGGCATAGGACTTTTGTCGACTATAGGCTGTTTGCAACCTATTTCTTATGATATGTACATTCTCCAATGTCTTGTAAATCAAGTCGGGACCGAATATCGATGACTCACCTACTTCAAACCATCCTATAGGAGACCTACACCTCCTTCCATACAAGGCTTCATAGGGAGCCATGGAGATGGACGAATGAAAACTATTATTATACGCAAACTCCACCAACGGCAAATGCTTATCCCAACTCCCTTTAAAATCAATGATGCAAGCTCTAAGCATATCCTCAAGAGTTTGAATCATGCGTTCCGCTTGACCATCCGTTTGAGGATGGAAGGCGGTACTTAATTTCACTTTAGTACCCAAACCTTTTTGAAACGACTTCCAAAATCTAGATGTGAATTGTGCACCTCTATCCGAAATAATGGATAACGGAATACCATGACGACACACAATCTCATCTATGAAAATCTTCGCATAATATTCCGCCGAATACGTAGATTTGACGGTGATAAAGTGAGCGGACTTAGTCAATCTATCAACAATCACCCATATAGAATCATATGACTTTTGAGTCCGAGGCAACCCTACTACGAAATCCATATTAATGTCTTCCCACTTCTAAGTAGGAATTTGGATCTCCTGTAGTAAGCCACCCGGCTTTTGATGTTCCGCCTTCACTTGTTGACAATTCAGACATTTAGCAATAAATTCCGCTATATCCTTCTTCAAACCTTCCCACCAATATATTTCTCGAAGGTCATGATACATCTTTGTAGAACCGGGATGGATGGAATAGTGGGATCCATGGGCTTCATCAAGGATTCGATCCCTCAATCCATCCACATCAGGAACACACAACCTCCCTTGATACCTCAAAACACTGTCTTCTCCTAAGGAGAATGATTCGTTCGTCTTTCCAAGAACCGACTCCTTTAACTCCATCAATAGTTGATCAAGGTGTTGTTTGGACTTCACCTCATCCACCAATGATGACTCGGAGCTATGATGAACCGTGGCACCTCCATTTAGCGAACTCACCAATCGGACTCCCAATCTAGTCAAACGATGAACATCTTTTACTAGATCTTTCTTGTCTTCATCTATATGAGTCACACCACCCATAGTCATACGGCTTAAAGCATCTGCCACCACATTTGCCTTGCCGGGATGATATAGGACACTCATATCATAATCTTTCAACAACTCTAACCACCTTCTTTGTCGAAGATTCAAATCTTTTTGAGTAAACACATATTGAAGGCTCTTATGATCAGTGAAAACATCTACATGAACACCATACAAGTAGTGTCTCCATATTTTTAAAGCAAACACCACTGCCGCTAACTCAAGGTCATGAGTCGGATAATTTCTCTCATGCACCTTAAGTTGCCGCGAAGCATAGGCAATCACCTTCCCATTCTGCATAAGCACACACCCCAAACCTATGCGGGATGCATCACAATACACAATGAACCCTTTAGATCCTTCCGGTAAAGTTAACACCGGAGTGGAAGTAAGCCTATCCTTCAATAATTGAAAACTCTTCTCGCATGCCTCTGACCATTCAAACTTTTTACCTTTTTTAGTCAATGAAGTCAAAGGAGATGCAATGGATGAAAAGCCTTCTACGAACCTTCGATAATAACCTGCTAGACCCAAGAAACTCCTAATGTCAGTTGGGGTCAAGGGTCTAGGCCAGTTTCTTACCGCATCTGTCTTCCTTGGGTCTACCTCAACTCCCTCACTAGAGATGATGTGCCCAAGAAATGCCACCGACCTCAGCCAAAACTCGCACTTGCTATACTTGGTGAACAATTTATGTTCCCTAAGGGTTTGCAATACTACCCTTAGATGATCCATGTGGTCAACCTCATTTTTCGAATACACCAAGATATCATCGATAAATACAATAACGAATGAATCAAGGTACTTTCGAAACACCCTGTTCATCAGGTCCATAAACGCCGCCGGAGCATTTGTGAGACCAAAGGACATAACCACGACCTCATAATGTCCATATCGAGTCCAAAAAGCTGTCTTTGGAATATCTTCATTTCTCACTCTAAGCTGGTGGTATCCGGACCTCAAATCAATCTTTGAGAAGTAACTCGCTCCTTGAAGTTGATCACATAAATCATCAATCCGAGGAAGAGGATACTTGTTCTTGATGGTAACCTTGTTGAGTTGCCGGTAATAAATACACATCCTCAAGGACCCATCTTTCTTTTTCACGAACAAGACCGGAGCACCCCATGGAGAAATGCTAGGCCTTATAAAGCCCTTGTCTAGCAAATCTTTAAGTTGTGCCTTCAATTCCTTTAACTCGGCCGGAGCCATTCTATAAAGAGGAGTAGAAATAGGATTTGTTTCCGGTAGCAAATCGATACCGAAATCGATTTCCCATTTGGGAGGAATGCCAGGAAGGTCATCAGGAAAGACCTCCGTAAATTCACTCACCACGGGGACTGACTCTATAGGAGGAACTTCGGAATCCACTTCTTGGACTCTCATAATATGGTAGAGACACCCCTTCGAGATAATTTTACACGCCTTTAGGCATGTTATGAAACGACCTCTAGGAAGAGAATTTCCACCCTTCCACTCTATAACGGGTTCATTTGGGAAACAAAACCTCACAATTTTGGTCCTACAATTGATGGAAGAGAAACTAGCATGCAACCAGTCCATACCTAATATGACATCAAAATCAATCATGTCTAGCTCAACTAGATCAATATGAGAAACTCTATGAGGTATTGAAATAGGACAATTTCGATAGACTCTTTTTGCTACCACTGACTCACCCACCGGGGTAGACACCCAAATAGGTTCATGCAAAACATCGGGTAATGTACTAAACTTCTTAGCTACTAATGTAGTAACGAAAGACAACGTAGCACCCGGATCAAGTAATGCATACACATCAATGGCAAATATTTGTAACATACCAGTCACCACATAGAGAGAGGCCTCTTGGTCATCTCTAGTACGAAGAGCATAAAGACGGCTCTTTTTGGGAGCACTATTAGAACCACTTGGATGACCACCCCTCTCTTGTCCCTTAGCATTTGGACAATCCCGCACCTTGTGACCAATCTTTCCACAACCAAAGCAATTTCCCATTCCAATCAAACATTCTCCATAGTGACCTTTCCCACACTTAGAACATGTAGGCTTATCATTAGATGAGTTCCCATCCTTTCCCTTGGCAACTTTTGGTCTAGGAGCTTTAGAATCCCTAGTCTTGGGAAATTTGGATGGAACGTGGTTTGAGAACCTCTTTTTGAATCTAGGCCTGTCTTGAATTCCCAACCTATCTTTAGCAGTTTCACTCTCAGAAGACCTTGTCCTCCTTGAGTCCTTATCCTTCCTTTTTGATCTAGCCTCCTCAACCCTTCTTGCATGCACCATGAGACGACCAATGTTCATGTTATCATGTAGCATAGCCGATTGACACTCCTCTTGTAAATCGTCTGATATACCTGTCACATATCGACTCATTTCGTCTCTAGGATCGGAGACCAAAGACGGATCATATTTGGCCAATTGAGTAAATTTCAGAGAATACTCATGAACACTCATCGTTCCTTGGCGGAGATTGATGAATTCCACCACCTTCATTTCCCTCATCTCTCTAGGGAAGAACCGATCAATGAAGGCCCCTTTGAATAACTCCCACGTCACTAACCCACTTCCAAGTGGCCTGTTGTCCTTCCATTGCGCATACCATATCTGAGCGACATCCTTGAGTTGGTAGGAGGCCAACTCGGCATTCTCGCTAGACGACAGCCCCATAGCACACAAAATCTTGTGAACCTCATCAATAAATTCCTGAGGGTCTTCATCAACCTTCGACCCATAAAAGACAGGAGGATTCATTCGAGTGAAATCCCAAGTCTGGAGGCCATAGTCTGTTCATGGACTCTAGGTGCCAAATCCCTATTGGCTTGGGCAGTCATAGCTTGGGCTTGCACTGTTGCGGCTTGAGCTTGAGTAGTCATGGCTTGAGCCATTTGAGCAATAATAGCTCTCATCTGAGCCTCTGTCATCGGTGGAGGATCAGCAGGAACCTGGTCATCAATAGCAACCTCTTCAAGAGGAGGGGCAGGTTCATCACGAGGAATTCCCGCAGCAGCCATCTCTTCCTCAAGTCTTCGAGCCGCGTTTCTTCTAGTATTCATCTCCTATAACCAAAACACAAGGTTCAGGCAAACCCATATCCGACGTACATTCTAGGGGCACGATATGGATTTCCAACAATGAGAATGATTCCTAATCGCCAAATAAGTTCCTATTCATAAGTATGGGGCGCTTCACAATTATGAATATAAACTTAAATAACGTGGTTGAGAGAGAGACGCTAACATCAAGGATATTCAACCTCATGCTCTGATACCAAGTTTGTCACATCCGGGTTTACCCCCTAGACGTAACCGGCGTCGTCGTCCTCTCGGAGGACTAAGACAAGCCTCTTAGCTTCGTCATAGCATTCATCGACTAAAAATCAGTAAGAATTAAAAACTTTTTATCTAGAACTACTCGGAGGTTTGCATAGACCTCTACATACACATCATTATATATATCAAGTATACATAGACTTGTTCATATACGAAGATTACTTAGTCTTCTACTTTTATTTCATACACTTATATATTTAGAAAATAATAGTCATAAAACCATCTCATCTCATGAACCATCTATAGATTACAATAAATCTTGGGCATAGCCCTACATCAAATGAAAGAAGCCGCATATAGGCTGTCTACTACATCGTCTCAAGAGAATAACGGAGTCAACATAGAATCATAGTATCTACACATCATAAGAGAGAGATATCGGCCACGTCCTCGAGAGAGTGAGGACCTACCACTTGGATGACAAATTACCCAAGTCTTCCTTCCTAGCAATTTGGATCAAGCTCAACGACCCGAACCTAAAATGTTTGGGAAAAGGGAAAGAAAAGGGATTAGTACTCCACATGTACTAAGTATGGAATCTCATATACAATTACCAATCAAATATATTTAGAAAGGGACATTTATGAAAACATAATAGACTACATATGAAATTAAACCATAGCAAAGCAAAGCATACTAATGATAACCTTCAATAAGTCACAAGTGCAATGATCAAGTAAAATTACCATATCTCCTACTCAATCAAGTAACCTACCAAGACTACAATTAGCAATTTACTTACCAACATACTCGTCATGTCATGATACATCCTACTTCAAGCAAAGACAACAACATTATATTCATAAGCATGTTACTCAACATACCAACCATTTACATCATACTATCGCCTTACATGCATAATATTGACCTCTCAAAGTTCCTATCAAGGCAAACTCGTGCAAGGCGTAGGTAGAGTCCCATACCCCTACCTAAGCTAAAGCCAACCTTTCAAGTTACTTTAATTAGCCTATACCTTATTCATTCATTCATTTTAGTTTAGGGAACATTTGCCTTAACCGACATAGACCACATAATCGAATGTGGAATCTGGTGTCATGAAACCTTACACCGATGGAAGGTGGTCTACCGGCCAAGGTAGAACCTAACGTGAACATAGCTATCTAGGTGGATCCACTAGCTAGTATCCTATGGTGGCAACATAGTTCAAGAACTAAGAGATAGGTATTCCCTCTATATACCATTCGGTAATGGGGCCTCATCTCATGAGAATTCATGAGTGAATATTTCTCAAGGAAAGTCAACACTTCATGTAGATCTATAGGTGAGTATTCCTCTAAGGGAAGTCAACACTTCATATAGATCCATAGGTGAGTATTCCTCTAAGGGAAGTCAACACTCTATAAAGAACAAATGGTGAATATTCCTCTAAGGGAAGTCAACACCTCTCAATGTCAAGTTCGCTCGGTGCTAGGCTAAGTCCCCATTTTTAGAGAAGCCTTTAATCTTTATTAATCTTCTCAATTTAATTAGATAGAAGGGTCAATCCCTTGTATATCATCATTATAGCTCAAATAAGAATTGTATGAGAATTAGTCCTTTCATTAACAATTCATATAGGTGAAGTCAACCCTCGTACATCTCATCATAATAGGGCACATCGAACAACTTCCCTATATTACATTACACTTAGCAACCTCACAACCAACCTAAGCATATAAGTTCATGTATCATATCATCTTATCACATCAATCAAAGCATACTTCAACATAACATTATCACTTGATGACAATTAACCATAATTTGAAGTGAAGGCTAGGATCATCAAGACTTACCAATACTCCTCCCTAGTCCATCAATAAAGGGCCTTACCATCAACCCATAGATCAACCAATCTTAGATCATCACATCGATGTAATTCAATAATAAATCACAAGAACTAATCAAGGAGAAGCACTATACTATGAAGCAATACTACATCAAAGCTTAGTAACATGATCTCAAGTGTATCTTCTTAACTTAGATTTAATATTCAAGAACATAGGTGTGAAGAACTTCAATTCATCATAATATACCCATAATCAATACAATGACAATCATTAAAGACCATTTAACTTATTATGAGGTCAATTTTATCAAACTCAACCTAATCCATATCAATTCAACATTTAGGGTTAAGGGTTAGGGGTCATCACCCACAATCTAGATCAAACTACTTCCATTCACCATAATCAAGTTACAATTCATGATAATCTACTCATTCTAACCCAAAGAATACATAATTAACTCAATTCACATGATCAAATTCGGATTTGGATGAAACCCATAAGAAACTCAACTTTTTGGAAAAAGCTTTGAAGGAACCCTTTGAGGAAAGAATCTCAAAGGTGAATTAGATCCCATACCTTAAGGTTTGATGACGTTTTTATGGTGAATTTTGTGCTAATACAGCCCCCAATGATCTCCCCAAGTTGATCTCCAATGGAGTCTTCCAATAGAGAGAGAAAGTAGAGAGAAGGAAGAGAGATTTGTTTTTGAGAGAATGATTAGGCTAATGAGGGTTGGGTATTTATAGTGGGGTCTTAAGTCACTTAATTAGTCTCTCTTAAACCCTTAATTACCCCTAAGTCAATTAATTAATTAACTAACTAAAACTAACTTTTCCAAAACTGCCACAGACCTTCCACGACGGATCCCCGACGACGGTCCGTCGTGGTCATGACGAACTGACATCCCTCCGTCCTGCACATCCGTCACGTTGGTCAGAGACTTGTGCAGGCGGAGGCTTTCTCCCCAGACACCAAGGATGGCACGACGGTCCGTCGTGGGCGTGACGGACTGACATCCCTCCGTCCTGCACATCCGTCATGTTGGTCAGAGACTTGTGCAGGCGGAGGTTTGTCCCACGGCACCAAGGCTGGCACGACGGAGACCTTGACGTCCCGTCGCGCCTGTGACGCCCCGTCATAGGGTCCGTCATGCACTGCTATTTCTAGGGTCCTCCTCGAGGGTCCTTGTTTGGTCCTCGGGGAGTCGTACCCTGACTTTTCCAGAATGAAACCATCCCACACTATATTTTACACCTATGGTAACAACCATTTACCATATGCCGACTCTTTAACTAGGTTAACTCAAAAGGACACTCTAGCCCTTTTATGACCTAATTTGCCGGACGTATAAGAGTTTTGGTTAAAACACCACTTCAAAGACTCTAAATATGCCTAATTGGGTAGGAACACTGGTTTAGATCCTAAGAAGACAATTTAAGTCTTATCACATGACCTCGGTATTTCAAAATGTTACATTTAGTGTCATTCAAGTACGAATGTTGTTCTATGTGGGGGAGATTTTAACGACCCTCAAAATGAAATAGGTCAAACTAGAGATTTTCATGTGTTTCATGAGTTAATAATGTGATAAAGTAATAAATTTTATCATTTGAAGTCAGTTTGTAGAGTTTGGAAGTCAAATGTCAAGGGACGACCAAGACGTTCAACGACTAGTCACCAATGTGCTTATGTCTGTTCTAGTGTGCCTTTGCATGTTTTATGTGTTGTTTGGTGTCTAAATTTATAGGAGGGGACCCGAAGACCTAGATGACATGTTTAGTGTTTCCACATCAAGGTACGACTCCACTTAGGACCCACGAGGAGCCCTAAAAGAGGACCCTATCTCAAAGGCAGTTTGTTGTCTGGCGGTGTCAAACAACAGCCACAAGGGATGGCCAGTCGATGAAACGATGGCCCATCGACCTTGGACGTCGATTGGACCATAAAGGCCTGTAAATCAAGCACAAAAATGGGTCTCTCACCCAAACGACGGACCCCATCAAAGGGGCATCGTTTGAACGACGATCAGTCGTTTGGAGGGTCATTGTTTGGTCTGCAAAAGTTGTACAGATGTAACAAAGATTGGGGTGTTTTGGTAAATTCACCCTAGTCTTGTAAGGTGTATGGACGTTTATTTCATGTTTAGTTAGATATTTTAAGATTTTTTCAACACTAAGACATTGAATTAGACCTCACTTTTCAATATTAAAACCCCTCTCCCAAGAAAAACTCTCTCAAGACTCCATGGAAGCTTGAACTCAAGGTAGTGTAGGATTGAAGGTTTTGGGTGATTTCTTCACAAAATTTCGTGGGCTTTATTCATATAAGGTATGGTAGTTAATCCTTGATTCTTATGTTATTCAAGGAGCCAATTCAAAGGCTTTTCAAAAGGTTTCAAAATCCTAAATTCTTCTATTTCGAATTCTAAGTATGAGTTCTTACATGAAAACGCTTTAATGGATGAAATATTATATTATTGATATTAGGTTACGATTAAAGGTAAAAAACTCAATGAACCCATGCTTATGCACATTCTCAAATTTTTACTATGAATTGGGTTTGATGATTATTATTAGACATTGTGAGTATTGATTTTATATTATGTTGCAATGTATTTACCTACTACCATTGATGCTATATTATGATGAATTATTGGAGAAATTGAGGAATGGTGGTGAAAGCTTGGATGAAGGGTAAGTTCTATATTGCTAAATTCTTGTTGAATCTTGAGTGGTATGATCCACTTATGGTGGCAGTGTTTACTTGATGTATATGATTATATATGTGTATTGTGATGATGGCCTTGAAGGCATTGAATGTGAAGTAAGATGAGGTTATGATGAATATGCATGTGATGTCTTCTGATGTTGTGCATGTGTGTCTTTAAGATACTACGTCTAAATAAAATATAGGTATATCTGAAGAATGATAGTGTATGAAATAGGATAAATGTAGTAAGAACATGTTAGAAATCAATTTTATCAATAATGGTGTTTATGTGAAAGGTGTTCTCACATGTCACTACACCATTTTAGGTATACAACCACACAAATTCTGGACTATGCTTTTAAAGTGTTGCCTGAAGTATTTTTGGGAACGCTTTTAAAGTGTAGCCAATTTTTTTTTAACTTTTATCAACGATCATATTGGCAACACTTGAAAAGTGTAATCTTTAATGAACAAGCTACACTTTGTAAGTGTTGTTACAGTATGATATAATTGGCAATTTTTTTTTGCAAAATATGGCAACACTTTTAAAGTGTCCTATTTTTATTATTGTAAAATCAACACATTATAAGTGTGTCCTTAAAATTTTCACCAAAATTTTGCATTCCCTTCAACAGTTTTAACTCTCCCTCCAATTTCTATTTGCCAAAAAAATAAACATTAATAATACATTATAAAAAAATAAAGACGAAAAGTTTCTTTCTCTTTCACTTCACTGAAGAATGCATTGAGCTGAAGAGAGAGTGGAAGAACTGATTGACATGATAAACTCATCTTTCAATTTTGGGCATTAGATTGTCAAGGAAGATGTTACATTTCTCGCTTCAGCATTCAACGAAGTAACAATGTCACCATTATCTGAGTGGAGTCTCTCTCAGGTAGGGTTTTTACATATTAACACATATTTTAAGAAAACTCTAAATATTTTACTACTTTGGAGTTAGACGCGCCTGAACAACACATTGAAGTCGGGTTGGACTCGAATATCGAAAAGGTGTTTTATTCTGTGCAGAAACTTGACAAAACATTTGAGGAAGAGGCTGCTGATGTTGTTGGATTTGAACCTAAACGACCTCAATTGGAGGATAAAGCTAATGGATTGGGTATTTTCCTTGTTTCAGTCTTTCTTTTAGAGCTAACCCTTGTTACAGTTCACATTATTTTAGTGTCTTGCACTATGATATTTGTGTTGTTATTTTTGGTGTTTAGTCTTCATTTTGATGTTCTTGTTAAGAGCCAAAAATGATGATTTTTATTTTGTTATGTAGTTTCATTATTTCTTGAATTCTGGTGTGCTATGTTTTAGGTCTTTTTCATGAAATTATTGTGGTGAAAAATACTTAACAAAGGGAATTCAGTTTTTGTGTTAAACTTGAAGTATAGATGTCACATATGAGGAGCACCCCCTAGTCGTAACCGGCGTCGGTGTCCTCTTTGAGGACTAAGACTAGCCTCTTAGCTTACATCATTAGATTCATAGGTCAAAATGCGGAAATTTAAAACTTTTCATTACTTCTACATTGAGGTTTACTTAGACATCTACATACACATAATATATATCATATCGAGTATACATAGAACCTCGTATAAGAAGATTACATAGTCTTCTACTTTTATTGCACATAGATATATAATATACTTAACATAGTCTTAAAGTAGTATCTCATCTCATAACCATCTATAACAAGAGTATCTCAATTGGGCATATCCCATACATCAATGTAATAAAGCCACATATAATCTATACAATTCGTACTCAAATGAAAAGGAAAGAACATATAAGTCTTAAAGCTAAAACAACTACATAAGCTTGATATTGGCATTTCCCTCGGAAAGTGAGGACCTACCCAACTTGGATGATTGAGAAATTCTATGTCTTTTTTAAACTCTTCTAAAAATACCTTCAACTACTGGAACCTGAAATGTTGGGGAAATGGGAGAAAATGGGGTTAGCACATCACATGTACTAAGTATGAGACCATATGCACATATAATACCAAATCATGCTAAAAAGGGATATTTCATTAAAACATGCTACTTTACAATTGGAAAATCTTATGCACATTCAAGAACCAATAGAAGTCATTAATGTATATTCATCAAGTCAATATCATGCATTATACAAGACCAAACCACTTTTAAGTCAACCCAAGTCACATTCATATCAACATACTTGAACCCATAATCAAATACAACTCTATCATCAAGTCATAACAACACAAGCATGAACAAGAGTTCATCATATTATAACAAAGCAAGACCATTACTCATGACCCTCATTAAGTCCACTTGTGCAATAACTCAACAAAGCCCCAAAACCTTACTTAATAAAGTCAACATAGCAAGAGCCATAACCAATGTCCAACTCCACATAACATATCATTAAGAGTACATAATATCATTCTTTAACAAGAGAGACCAAATACATTTTCATAAGAGTAACCAACATCATATAGTGTCATTTAAATGTTAGATCATCATATGATCATCATTTACATTTGTAACAACCCTAAAAAAATGAATAAGCTAAATGTTTAAGGTGTCAAGAATGCTTGCGATTAGACCAAGGTTCACACGGATTGATACGCGTAGAACCAGACCTCAGAACCCTTACTACGACCAAGCCAACTAACTTGGGGAGTTAGTTGATCTTGTAAAGGTTGTAACCAACCAAGAACAACTCTCGAAAATGAAGATTTAATCGAAGGAGTCTTTACCGGACTTAAAAAGAAGAAATTTTAAGTTTTGAGGGTCTAAGGGTAAAATGGTCTTTTACCAGGCTAGGGGTAATATCATAATTACCCTAAATATATAATTAATTAATTATTTAATAAAGTTGAGGGGTAATTTGGGGAGAGAGAGCCGAAATTGGTCTCTTGAAATGAAGTCTTGCTCCACCAGGGTTCGAACCTAGGTGGGAGCAAGGATTTAATATGACTTTTTTTATTATTGGTGAATTAATTTAATAAATTTATAATTAATGGCTGATGTAAAAAGGAAAATCAGATCTTATTATTATTTATTATTTATTTACTTATTAATTAATGTATTTTTTTAAATTGACTAAGTCTTGCCAACTATCCTAGTTTTAAGATGCACTATCTCACACTATTTCTCTCCCTCAAGCCTAAATCTCTCTCTCTCTCTCATCAAATTATTTTTCTTGGCTGCAAAAACAGAAGATAAAAACATTAGAAAGCAATCAAAAGTTCTCTAAACTCAAATAACTTACAAAAAAAAAATATACAAGCAAGCAAGCTAACTTAGGATACGAAAACTTTGCATCATCTTATCGACGGGTTTGTGTTAAAGGTTTAGGGGAGGAGTTTGGCAGCACTTGGAAGGTGTGTAAAGCTACAAAAAGGTATGGGTTTTCTCTCTTGGAATCCTTTTCTCCAAGAGGAATTTCTTTCTACAAAAGTCGACATATGAAACTAGGGCTGTCCCCTTGAATGTTGAACTCCTTGTCCCTAGTCTCCTTCCGATTTCAATCTAAATTAGTTTAGAAATCATGTTGTTCGTATGGTTTCTGGTAGCTAAGTGTGAAATATGATGTTACTTGTGATTTTATGTTTGGAAATAACAAGCATGTTCAATGATGTCAACCGAAAATGATGTGGTGCAATGTGTAAAATGTTTGTTGTTGTTCTCCGTTTTGAAGTCTTAAAATGGCTTGTTTGATGATTGGAATTATTGTGCATAAGGTGTGTAAATTGTGATGTTAAATGAAGTGTAAGGTGGCTGATTTGTGGAAAAATCTAAGCTAAAACAACAATGAATCTACACCTAAGAATGTGTTAAACGAATCATGAAAGTACCTCAAAACGAACGTATGAATGCTGTTAAATAAAGGCCAGAAAATTTAATAAAATTTCCAGCACTTGGTGATGGAATTTTCGGCCATAATACTTAAGGTGGAGAGGTTTAAAAATATATTTAAAATATGTGAGGTCAGTGGGCATTGAACCCAAGACCTCACTACATGAAAGCTGGAAAAAAAAATGAGAGGTGTGGGATTCGAACCAACAACCTCTTGGCCAAACAAGAGAGTAAGAGGGGAATTTTAAATTAATAAAATAAATGTGGAGAGTGGGGATTGAACCCCCAACCTCTTGAATGGATGAGAGAGTTAGGAGAAAAATAAAGGAGAAAAATAAATGTGGAGAGTGGGGATTGAACCCACAACCTCTTGAATTGTTGAGAGAGTTAGGAGAAAAATAAAGGAGAAAAATAAATGTGGAGAGTGGGGATTGAACCCACAACCTCTTGAATGGATGAGAGAGTTAGGAGAAAAATAAAGGAGAAAAATAAATGTGGAGAGTGGGGATTGAACCCACAACCTCTTGAATAGATGAGAGAGTTAGGAGGAATGTAAAGGAGAAATATAAAATGAGATGAATGGGGATTGAACCCACAACCTCTTGGATAGGTGAGAAAGTCAATAGATAAATTAAGAGAAAAAGAATGAGCTTGTGGGGGATTGATCCCACAACCTCCATGCCTTGGACGAAAAATAGAGAAGAAAAAAAGAGGAAATATTATGGGGCTGATGGGGATCGAACTAGGGTCCCCCAAATCTGAAAAATACAAAGGATTAAGTGTTGCCTAAGGGATTCAAAATTGGGTTCCCTTGCCCAGTTCCGTATTGACACATAAGTCATACGTAAGTAAATATTTAATTAATGCTGCCTCTAAAGATCAAAATCAATATCTTGGCATATCTACAAGATGCATAAGTCTTGTACCACATAATCTTGGGTAAACATGAATCACTTAGACAAACTATGACTGAAGCCTCATGGCTTGTATGTATAGACACATAAGTCTAACATACGTTCAAAAGTAAGTGAACGTAAGATGTATGAAATGAGATGATGAACCCTAGAAGGGTTAAGTATGAGTTTAAGATACACTAAATGGCCAAGTGCATTGACATATGATGAGATGAACAATCAAATGATGAAATGAACAATGAAATAATGAAACCCTAGAAGGTTTAAGTGAGGGTGTGAAACACACCAAATGGCCAAGTACATTGGCATATGATGAAATGAACATTTACGTAATAAGAGGTGAATAACTATGAAAAGCAAATGTGCTAATGATGATGAATGTGGTGACAACATGATATGAGGCTAATGTAAATGATGAGAGCAATCTCAAATGAGCCTAAGTAAATGTTACCAATACGTACTCACCTATGAGAGTGTAAGATAATGAAGAGACCAGTATCTATGAACACTCTAATGAGAGTATTGAGCTTAACAAACTCAATACGAATGATGAGATGAGAAATCATCTAATGAGCTATGATGTCCTCATACTAGAAGCCAGCTTCCATGACGTATGAGATGAATGTAATGGAACTTTATACTAAGCACCGATAGACTAGCTATGAGCGGTGATACCTTCTTTCGGGAAGGGCGGAGGTTCACGTAACTCTCATGAGATGAGACTGTCCGGCATGCCGGGCATGGGTCTCCTTATATCTCCTAGTCTTCGAACCTATACTGCCAATATAGGGATCTAGCGGGGTTAAATTCCCATGTACGCTAGCAGGTTTTTGTGTCATCTTGGTCGGTGATTCCACCTCTTTTCGGTGTGGGGGAGACACTGGATTTCATGATGCTCACATGATCTATGTCGGTTAAAGTTAAAGTTCCCAATAAATGAATGAGGTCAGCCTCAAATGATGCACATAATGAAATGAATGATACCAAAGGTGTTAGGATAGGATAATCAAAAGGTGAGTTAGATTCAAGTAATGACATTAGGTCATTCTTGGTCATTGTACAACGAATCTAATGAAAGTGTTAAACTACAACCTAGGTATAACTGGTATTTACACTAGTCTATGAATGAAATGAAATGGAGTACGTATGAATGAACTAAGCAGACTCTGTGTTTGCTAATGAAGACTCCCTAGTTGAGGTCTCATCTGTTGAGCCCTCATTTCTGGAAGGTCTTAATGTTAAGTCCATGATTCCAAGGTCTAATGGCATATGAGTGAATGACAATAAAAGAAGTTATGTGCTACATGCAAAAAGGTGTTGTATGCTATATGATATGTGCTATGTGTAAGTGTTATGTGCTGTGTGCAAATGTGAAAAGTATGATGATGTATGTTATTCTCATGGCAGAACTTTCCTATTTCAAATCTGGAAAGCCCAGTGACTTTCCTAATCCAAATTTGGAAAGCTCATTGACTTTCCTAATCCAAATTTGGAAACTTTTCTAATCTCAATTTGGCAAGTCCACTGACTTGACTTTCAAAAATCATGTTGTTAGGAAAGAGCTATTCTTTCTCATGCATGTTCCTGGTGTGTGATTGCATATACCCATACTTAGTACAAGTGTGTACTAACCCTATACAAACTCTACTATTTTAGGTGCAGGCACACGTGGACGATAGAGCTACAAGATCATCTCTGCAGTTATCTGACATCCAGCATTCATCCGGTTTGGTAGGTCCTCATGTTTTCGAGGATGCTACTATTTTATATTCTAGCTTAGTTTTAGAGTTGAGCTAGTGGAGCATGTTCCACTAGCGTTGCTTTCCTATTTTATTCAGACTATGTATTGGTGCCATTTTGGCAATTATACACTTAATAAGAATTGAACTATTTCTTTCAGTTGCTTACCTCTTAATGTTAGATGGTTGATGGTGAACAATTACGTATTAATGAGAATCTTTTTATAAGTATGCTAAGAAATAAAAAGTTTCAAATTTTCCGCTAAAATTAACCTAGATGAAGTAAGAATGACGTAAGTAGGCTTGTCTGCGACCTCTGAGAGGTCAACGACGGCGGTCTCGTCTGGGGTCTAGATTCCGGTCGTGACAAAGTTTATATCAGAGCACTAGGTTAAATTTCGAGAATAATGAGTTCACATCAACCACATTGAGTAGTTTCTAAGTCATGGTAGTGAAGTGCACCACTATCCTGAATTAGAGACTACATGATGCGTAGGAAAATTTCCCTTCTTCTGATCTTATCGTGCTTTTCTGAATGTCTCATTTCTTTGTGTTATGAGCGTATCTAACATCAATCTTTGTTGTTTTTAGAGAATGGACCCTAGGAGGGCTAATGGTTAGAGGAGAGGAGAAGCAACTACTAGGGGTAATCAGGATCCACCCCAGGCTCCAGCTGTAGGAGTGGCCATCTAGTTAACCCAGATGGGTTGACCGATGCTGAGGTGAGGGCATCTTTGGCCCAGATGGCACAGGCCATCACGATGTAGGCTCAGGCTATGACTGCCCAAGTCAACCGGCAGGATGTACAGAGGGAGAACCCACCGATTCGCAGCATGGCTGACAGACTGCGAGATTTCACGAGTATGAACCCTCTCATATTCACAGGGGCTAAGACATCGGAGGATCCTCAAGAGTTTGTAGATGAGGTGCATAAGAGCCTAGTGGCTATGGGGGCCACTGATATTGAGAAGGCTAAGCTAGCTTCCTATCAGCTCAAGGATGTTGCACAGACTTGGTGCAAGATGTGGCAAGATAGCCGTGTCTTAGGTGGAGTGCCAGTCACTTGGGAGCTGTTCAGGACAACATTTCTGGAGAGGTTCTTTCCCAGGGAGATGAGGGAAGCCAAGGTTGAAGAGTTCATCAACCTTAAACAAGGATCCATGACAGTCAGGGAGTATTCCCTGAAGTTTGTTAAGCTATCCAGGTATATTACTTTCCTTAGTATTTAATAGCAAGATTGAGGAGAGTACTGAGGCTTGTTGAATTATCCAGGTATGCTACTTCCCTGGTTTCGAACAGCAGGGATGAAATGAGTAGGTTCCTCACAGGAATCAATGGAGACCTGGAGGAGAAATGTCGGTCTGCGATGCTCCATGACAATATGGACCTTTCCAGGTTAATGGTGCATGTACATCAGGTGGAGGACAGCCGTAGAAAGAGGGGTATTCGTGATGTTAGGAGGCCTAGGCCTCAAGATCAGGCAGGTCCCAGCCACGGAGGCCACAGAAACAACTTTGGCGTCCGTGAGCAGCCAAGGTTTAAGAAGGGACTCTCCCACCAAAGGGAGTCAAGTTCATCCACTGGTCTCTATGATAGGGATTCCGAGTCCAGAGATAAGAGAAACAATGAAGTATATACATCTAAGGAAAGTCAACCTTGAAGGAAGTGTGGCAGACAGCATGGAGGAGAGTGTATAATGGGCTCTAACGCTTGTTACAACTGTGGAAAACCGGGACACATGGTGAAGGATTGTCCGAATAGAAGAAGTCAAGAACAAGGGAAGGAGAGAGTTCAGACTAATGGCCCAAATGAAGAGGCTCCAAGGAAGCAACGATTCTTCGCACTCAAGTCTAGGGGTGTAGGGGAAGGCACTTCTAATGAAGCCTCGGGTGCGTATCCTTAATTAGCCTTTCATATATTTGACTGTGTATGGTGTTTATGCCCTAGTATGAGGTTAATATGTTTGAAGTCATCATGTTGGTTTCTGATTTATATGACTTTTATGTTGACTTATGTTGTATGCTTTGATGAGACTAGTTTAGGGAAGAATTCCTTAGTCTATTAATGTGAAGCTAATAGTAGGTTTCAAGGATGTGTACCATCATGTTAAGATGTGAATCAGATATTCACCCATGGAAGTATTGAAGTGTATACATTCTATAGATGACATACTTATTGTTAGTAAAGAGTAGTTTCATTCGAGGACGAATGTTCCTAAGGGGGGGGGGGGATAATGTAACAACCCTAAAAAATGAATAAGCTAAATGTTTAAGGTGTCAAGAATGCTTGCGATTAGACCAAGGTTCACACGGATTGATACGCGTAGAACCAGACCTCAGAACCCTTACTACGACCAAGACAACTAACTTGGGGAGTTAGTTGATCTTGGAAAGGTTGTAACCAACCAAGTATGACTCTCGAAAATGAAGATTTAATCGAAGGAGTCTTTACCGGACTTAAAAAGAAGAAATTTTAAGTTTTGAGGGTCTAAGGGTAAAATGGTCTTTTACCAGGCTAGGGGTAATATTGTAATTACCCTAAATATATAATTAATTAATTATTTAATAAAGTTGAGGGGTAATTTGGGGAGAGAGAGCCGAAATTGGTCTCTTGAAATGAAGTCTTGCTCCACCAGGGTTCGAACCTAGGTGGGAGCAAGGATTTAATATGACTCTTTTTATTATTGGTGAATTAATTTAATAAATTTATAATTAATGGCTGATGTAAAAAGGAAAATCAGATCTTATTATTATTTATTATTTATTTACTTATTAATTAATGTATTTTTTTAAATTGACTAAGTCTTGCCAACTATCCTAGTTTTAAGATGCACTATCTCACACTATCTCTCTCCCTCAAGCCTAAATCTCTCTCTCTCTCTCTCATCAAATTATTTTTCTTGGCTGCAAAAACAGAAGATAAAAACATTAGAAAGCAATCAAAAGTTCTCTAAACTCAAATAACTTACAAAAAAAAAATATACAAGCAAGCAAGCTAACTTAGGATACGAAAACTTTGCATCATCTTATCGACGGGTTTCTGTTAAAGGTTTAGGGGAGGAGTTTGTGTAACGACCTGCTTAGTCATTTTGAGCAGCAGATTTTATTTCTGGAAAACTGTCTGAGACGACGTATCCAACGACGGACCGTCATGGGCACGACGGACCGTCGAGGGTGTCTCGTTCCAAACACTTGGAATTCTTATATTTGAGTGCTGAAATCGACTCTCTGAACTCTGTGACGGACCTGCAGGACGGACCGTCATAGACATGACGGACCGTTGTGAGGTTCCGTTTCAAAACACTTCAACTCTTGAGAATTGGGTGCTGGGAGCAATTCTCTGAAGTCTGTGACGGACCTGCAGGACGGACCGTCACAGACATGACGGACCGTTGTGAGGTTCCGTTTCAAAACACTTCAACTCTTGAGAATTGGTTACTGAGAGCAATTCTGTCCGTCGTGACGGAAGTGCAGGACGGACCGTCGTAGGCACGACAGACCGTCTCAGACTCATCAAGGAAATTGAGTCTCTGACGGTTGTGACGAACCTGCAGGACGGACTGTCGTAGGCACGACGGGCCGTCACAGGTTGCGTAATCCCAGTCTGGGTCGAATTTCTGGGTAAGTTTTAAAGGGGAGTTTTGGACTATTCTTGCTATAATTATAAATTTAGTGGGTTAATATTAATAACTCAAATTCTTGGGGGTGTGAACGAGATAACCTTGAGTTAATTAGTGGGTTATTTTCTCATCTTTTATACCTAATTATTTGCTAATTAGGGAAAAGAGAGAGGGTTTTTGAAGAAGAAAAATGGAGAGAACAAGGAGAAGAGAGAGGAACGATCTATAGAGAGAGACAACCAAAGAGGAAACAAAAAGCTTTGAGAGATTGCTTGCTTGATCAAGAATCCTTGGTGAAGGTAGGTTATGGTTTGATACTATTCGTAGTAAACTCTTAATAGTGAATGATATGTATTGGTAGTATTGTAAACCCTTCTATATGCTTAATCTTATGCTTGCATGAATATGATTATGTGATTGTGATAAAATAAGCTTAATGAAGCTTTGAATCCAAAATCTTGAAGAAACCCTAATTCACCTTGTTATTGATGATGCCTTGGTAAAAAAGAAGGCTTGATGAATTGATAGAATGATGTTAGTGGATCGGAGTGTCACGTTCCGACACATAGTATTAGTGGATCGGGTGTCACGAACCGACACGTAGAATTAGGGGATCGGAGTGTCACGTTCCGACACATAGTATTAGGGGATCGGGTGTCACGAACCGACACGTAGAATTAGGGGATCGGAGTGTCACGTTCCGACACATAGTATTAGGGGATCGGGTGTCACGAACCGACACGTAGAATTAGGGGATCGGAGTGTCACGTTCCGACACATAGTATTAGGGGATCGGGTGTCACTAACCGACACGTAGAATTAGGGGATCGGAGTGTCACGTACCGACACATAGTATTAGGGGATCGGGTATCACGAACCGACACGTAGAATTAGGGGATCGGAGTGTCACGTACCGACACATAGTAGTAGGGTATCGGAGTGTCACGTACCGACAACGTAGAATTAGGGGATCGGAGTTAACGGTCCGTTTCCGACACCATAGTATTGGGGATCGGGTGTCACGAACCGACACGTAGAATTAGGGGATCGGAGTGTCACGTTCCGACACATAGTAGTAGGGGATCGGAGTGTCACGTACCGACACAAGAGGAAGAAAGATAATGAATCTTGAGAGATGTTAATATACTCAATGTAATGAACCTAATTCCCAAATGAGTGTGGTATTGAGGCTTGAGTCCTCATGGATGAACTTGGTAGTACTTATTGATGATTATAGTACTTGTTGCTACATGTTGAGTATTGTAGTTGATTTATGATATGAACTGATATATACTGTTTTCTATTTTGAGTTGGCCGATGATACCTACTCAGTACTTGTGTTTTGTACTGACCCCCTACTTGTTGTTTCTTTCTTTGTTATTTGGGGAATGCAGCAAACGTACCGTCGTCTTCAACTCAGCAGCAATTCTAGCCAGTCTTCACTACACCGGATTTCAGGGTGAGCTAATGCTTCTAGCTTGGACTGGATCTTCTCTTCAATGTCTTGATGCCTTGAACTTCCGGCATGGACTAGCCTTTTATTTATTTTAGCTTCTTAGATACTTTTAGATTAGTAACTTGAGGATAGATGTTCTTGTGATAATGACTTCCAGATTTTGGGGATAATGAGTTATAAATTTTAGAAGTTATTTAATTGATTTCCTTAATGAGTTTTAAGTCTTCCGCTTTGTATTTTGTTCAATATGTTGGGGTTTTAGATTGGTTGGTTCGCTCACATAGTAGGATAAGTGTGGGTGCCACTCGCGGCTCGATTTTGGGTCGTGACATTAGGTTTGTAGTAGTGTGTAATTTTGTCAAGGTATGAATTGGTAAGGTAAGAAATGATCGATATCATTGAGTATGAAGTATTTGGAAGTACTTAAAAATAATTTGAGTAGTAAATTTTGGTTACTTTTGATTGTTAAACCTAAGGGGTTTTTCATGTAATGTTTTGTCTTAGAGGGTAATGTAAAAATATAATGAGTTGTTGGTAAAAGTATGAGATTGGTAAGCAAGTCAGCGAAAGAAAAAAAAATCTGATATATTAAAGGGTTAAAGGTATTTAATATTTGCATCATGGGAATAATTTAAGAAAGGTGAAAGAGTAAGACCTCTCATATAGACACTTGATTAAGAATTTAAGGTTTTATGGATTTTAACCTTTTAATTAAGATATTACTATGAGGTATGAAGTGGTTTGGTACAGTCTTACAAGGGGTTATCAACGACTTTTGATAAAGATTGAATATTGGTTAGGTGACAAGCAAAATACGTGTGAAAGATTTTATGTGATTATGTGGAGTAAGATTTTTCAAATTATGATAGGTAACTTATTGGTGTTCAACAGTGTGGACGTACAATTTTACATGATTAATGAGGATTTGAGGGGATTGAAACTACTCTTTTAAATAGGATTACATAGACTGATGTAATGTGTTACATAGACACTTGATAGTAAATAAAGGTTATATTATTATAATATACAAAATTATTTGACTGACCAAGGATTTCTATGAATTTTAGAGTGAGTTATGTGACAGTTTGAAATGGTAGTTGAAATTCGATATATAAAAGGTTACATGGATTTCACATTGTACGTGATTCAATAACCTTATATTGATGGGAAAATACTTCTATTTGAAATTAGTTATGACAGCCTCGGGTGTGATTCATGTCTATCATAAATTACTTATTTGGAAAGAGAGAGCACCATAGTTTTTAATTTTTGGAGGCGTTAATTTGTTTGTTAAGAAGACTTTGATACTAGTGACAGTTTGAGAGTAAGGTAAATGGTTGGTGTAGTTATGATTTTTATTTGTATTAAGAGTGTTGGTTTCAATGGAGTACTATGAGAAGTATGTGGGGTTTGATGAATCGAGTATTTGTAATGTTGCGATGGAGATTAGAATGGGTGGTTAAAAATCGATAGGTGGAGTTAGATAAATGGAATTACTTTTAAATGGGTCCTATGGAAGGAGTATCTTGTGTTATTCGACCTTGCTTCTGTATATTCTTATGTGACCAACTATTTCGTTCTGGACATGGTTTAGAGTATAATTTACTTTCTACGTTCGTGTGTATTTTTGCTTCTATGGGTGAGTTCCTAGTGGTGGATCAGGTGTAACGATCCTATAATTTTCCTTCTTATAGGGTAGGATCCTTTAGGCAGACTTAATCATTTCACTTATAATAAACTTTGTGTTGTTTGGGATAGTTGAAATATACCAATAGTTTTTCACACATAAGTTTGCTTATGAGAGCTTATATAATAGCTATGAAGAGTTATAATTGTCTAAGAGTGTTGTTACTAGTTTTGCATTTTGAAGTGTATCGCTTGTTGGTGTTTACTCGATCATTTTCTTCTTTAGACCAGATGAGTCTGCTAATCCTTGATGAGTACCAGATGTCTAAAGATTGGAGTTTTATAACTTTCTCTCCCGAAAAGATCGTAGTGTGAAAAAGAAATCTTTATAAGATCTTTAATGGTTTATGTATTATGAGTGTGTGGAGGTTGGTTAAATATCACTTCTGGTTGTTGCGGTATCGATTCGAAATATTATCTTGATTATGTGAAAGGATTCACCATGATGGTTATGTTATGATTCAATGGTTTTCATTTTATATTTGGTTCATGGCTACTCCTAATTTTTAAGCTTCCAAAAGTTTGGTTCGAGAGTTCATTTATTAGTAGTTGGTCTTGATAGAATAGTGTTAAGGAGGAGTTCACTTGAAAAAAGAAATAAACATCACTCAAGTTTTTTGGTAACGTCGGTTGTTCCTTCTTCTCCTTCTTCATGTTCGAGGACGAACATAATTTTTAGTGGTGGATAATGTAATGACCCGTTAGTACATTTTGAGAACTAGTTATCTCTCTTTCATAAATGTCACGACCCAAAATCGAGCCGCGAGTGGCACCCACACTTATCCTACTATGTGAGCGAACCAACCAATCTAAAACCCCAATATATTGAACAAAATACAAAGCGGAAGACTTAAAACTCATTATACCCAAAATCTGGAAGTCATCATCACAAGAACATCTATCCTCAAGTTACTAATCTAAAAGTATCTAAGAAGCTAGAATAAATAAAAGGCTAGTCCATGCCGGAAGTTCAAGGCATCAAGACTTGAAGAGAAGATCCAGTCCAAGCTAGAAGCATTAGCTCACCCTGAAATCCGGTGTAGTGAAGACTGGCTAGAATTGCTGTTGAGTTGAAGACGACGGTACGTTTGCTGCATTCCCCAAATAACAAAGAAAGAAACAACAAGTAGGGGGTCAGTACAAAACACAAGTACTGAGTAGGTATCATCGGCCAACTCAAAATAGAAAACAGTATATATCAGTTCATATCATAAATCAACTACAATACTCAACATGTAGCAACAAGTACTATAATCATCAATAAGTACTACCAAGTTCATCCATGAGGACTCAAGCCTCAATACCACACTCATTTGGGAATTTAGGTTCATTACATTGAGTATATTAACATCTCTCAAGATTCATTATCTTTCTTCCTCTTGTGTCGGTACGTGACACTCCGATCCCCTACTACTATGTGTCGGTACGTGACACTCCGATCCACTAATTCTACGTGTCGGTTCGTGACACCCGATCCCCTAATACTATGTGTCGGAACGTGACACTCCGATCCCCTAATTCTATGTGTCGGTTTGTGACACCCGATCCCCTAATACTATGTGTCGGAACGTAGACACTCCATCCCCCTAATTCTACGTGTCCGGGTTTGGCACCCGATCCCCGATACTATGTGTCGGGAACGTGACACTCGATCCCCATAATTCTCGTGGCGGTTCGTGACAACCGATCCCCTAATTCTACGTGTCGGAACGTGACACTCCGATCCACTAACATCATTCTATCAATTCATCAAGCCTTCTTTTATACAAAGGCATCATCAATCTCAAGGTAAATTAGGGTTCTTCAAGATTTTGGATTCAAAGCTTCATTATGCTTATTTTATCACAATCACATAATCACATTCATGCAAGCATACAATTAAGCATATAGAAGGGTTTACAATACTACCAATACATATCATTCACTATTAAGAGTTTACTACGAATAGTATCAAACCATAACCTACCTTCACCAAGGATTCTTGATCAAGCAAGCAATCTCTCAAAGCTTTTTGTTTCCTCTTGGTTGTCTCTCTCTATAGATCGTTTCTTTCTCTCCTTCTTCTCTCTATTTTTTTCTTCTTCCAAAAACCCTCTCTCTTTTCCCTAATTTAGCATATAATTAGGTATAAAAGATGAGGAAATAACCCAATAAGTAACTCAAGGTTATCTCCTTCACACCCCCAAGAAATTGAGTTTTTAACATTGACCCACGAAATTTATAATTATAGCAGGAATAGTCCAAAACGCCCCTTTAAAACTTACCCAGAAATTCGACCCAGACTGGGATTACGCAACCTGTGACGGCCCGTCGTGCCTGCGACGGTCCGTCCTGCAGGTTCGTCACAACCTTCAGAGACTCAATTTCCTTGATGAGTCTGAGATGGTCCGTCGTGCCTACGACGATCCGTCCTGCACTTCCGTCACGACGGACAGAGAATTGCTCTCAGTACCCAATTCTCAAGAGTTGAAGTGTTTTGAAACGGAACCTCACAACGGTCCGTCGTGCCTACGACGGTCCGTCCTGCCTACGACGGTCCATCCTGCATGTCCGTCACAGACTTCAGAGAATTGCTCTCAGTACCCAATTCTCAAGAGTTGAAGTGTTTTGCAACGGAACCTCATAACGGTCCGTCATGTCTGTGACGGTCCGTCCTGCAGGTCCGTCACAGAGTTCAGAGAGTCGATTTCAGCACTCAAATATAAGAATTCTAAGTGTTTGGAACGAGACACCCTCGACGGTCCGTCGTGCCCATGACGGTCCGTCGTTGGATACGTCGTCTCAGACAGTTTTTCCAGAAATAAAATCTGCTGCTCAAAACGACTAAGCAGGTCGTTACAGTCGGATTCCTTGGGTGTAATCTGCATCTGGAATGAAAATCTGTCGCACCTCATCCACTAGCCCTGCATGCAACACAAATTTAGTAGAACATAGATTTAATAACCAAATGTATTATTAAAAAAATTATATAAGAAAAGTTTTTAGCTAGTTGAATGATATTAAATTTTGATTGATACATAAAATAATTACAAAAATTACCTGCGTTGACCATTTGATCAACGCTCATGTCAACTCTACGGTTCAAGACTGATTGCTCAACATCAATCCAAATAAAGTAACTATCATACTTATATTTGAACATGAACACAGGGTCTTCAACAAGTTTTTCAATATACGAATTTGACCCTCCAACAATAATTGGAACACGTTGAGTCTTCAGTATTTTATCTATGTAGACAACAACTTGCAAAAAAAAAATCTTCAGCTGTGAAGTCTGAATCTGGCTCAATTTCATGTATGAAAATGTGATCATATTAACTTTATCAGAATTGAAAGAAATAATTTTTTAATAGTAAAGTATATTTTTCACTAGAATCTATAATTACTACTATAAAATTATCTAGGTACTCATTTGATATAAGTTTTCTTTAAAATAAATATATATACCTAACAAATAGTGTCGTACGCCTTGTTTTTCAGTGTGTGTGATCTTGTTTGTAAAAATTTCGAGTCCCTTGTAAACTTGCATTTTATCCGAGTTGATTATTTCTCCTCGAAAATGGGTGGCAAGGTCAACAGAGAGACGGGATTTTCCCGTTCCTGTGGCCCCCATTATGAGGATCACTTTCTTCTTGTTGAACGTTTCATTGTTGATGAAAGTATTCATTTTATCTACACACAAAAAAAATAGTTTATAATAGTTAATGCATAAAGTCAGACATTAAAAATCTTGTAAATACAAATCTAGTAAGTAGAAACCTTGCTTGACTTGGAATATACTTTGTAAAAATATAAATTTTTCTTGATGGTGGATGTGAAAAGAAATTGCATTCGGCTTTTATAGTAAAATCTGTTTGTGGACTTATTAATTGACATACCAATTTCATAATTACTGATATATTTTAGGACAAGAATGACTTTTGAAAAGTTTATAGATATGTCAACTTGTATTTTGGTAATTATTATTAAATATATTTTAGGATAAAGTTATTAGTGTACGTTGTTAGGAGATCACATAGAGTTGGGCTTTTATGGTAAAAATGTAATTAATTATAAGTTTATTAATTAGTATACCAAATTAAATATATATTCATATCTTTTATAATAAGAATAGTTCATGAAAAAATTTAGATTTGTGTCACCTTGAATTTTGGCGATAAAGCTTAAATTATTTTAGGATGAAGTTTCTAGATGTATATTGTTATGAGATCACAAATAGAGTTGACGGAAAGATCTATTACAAAAGGATTATAAAAAGAACTCAATAATATTTCTGACGGAATATATTGAAGTGATAATTCGTCAAATCTTACACTATTTAACAACACGTCATAAGTGTTAAGTCTAATTCCATAAGAGGGAAGTGAACAATTATCTATAACTATTTCAATTACGAGTATTTATATTGACTTGTGCACCATATAATAATAGATAAGGATTTTATTGAATCAAGCTTCAATCACCGTGATAGAATTAGGTATAATATATTCATTACCGATAGATTATAAATTTACTATTTTATCTACTTTGTCTATGTAACATTTTTAATTTGAGTTAAGAAATCTATTATTTAAAATCCTTTTAGGGTGGAATCTTCCCGAATTTATTATTTTATCACTCTATTAGCTTGACAATCTGAGTGATCTCATGTAATTGTGTACGTACGTATTCATATTAATATATATTAAATATAGAAGACTTGGACTTGGACTTGGGGCTTGGGCTTGGATCGTAACTTAAAATAAATATTTTATCCATAATAAGAATTTTTTTACAAATAAGATTAACATATATAGAAAGAAGGGTCATATTATATGTATATTTGTAATGTGATACATACTGTAAAAATAGGTCAAAAATTAAAGTGACCAAAACAGAAGATGGAGATAACGACTATTATGTACACTCAATAATATTATTCATTTTTGAGAAATCTTTTCACAACATCTAGGCATGGTTACAAAACAGTATTCCTCCATGATTCGTCAGGATCTTCTTTTCTATCTTATTTGAAAACGTCCTTAGCAATAATATGATGCACTGACCACATTTTCTCCTTTATTAATCGTTGAATCTTGTCAAGTTGGTTACAAATTAACGTACGAGTATTACGCTTGATACTTGAAATTAAAGCTTGAAGAATCATCTCCTTTGATTCATCATCTCCGTCTATATTCGTTTCTTCCCTTAAATATCTGTCCATTTCAGGGACACCAATAGACCGTCGGATTCCATTGGTGTAATGTGCATCTGGAATGAAAATTTGTCGCACCTCATCCACTAGCCCTGCATGCAACACAAATTTATTAGAACGTAGATTTGATAACCAAATGTATTATTGTAACGACCTGCTTAGTCGTTTTGAGCAGCAGATTTTATTTCTGGAAAACTGTCTGAGACGACGTATCCAACGACGGACCGTCATGGGCACGACGGACCGTCGAGGGTGTCTCATTCCAAACACTTGGAATTCTTATATTTGAGTGCTGAAATCGATTCTCTGAAGTCTGTGACGGACCTGCAGGACGGACCGTCACAGACATGACGGACCGTTGTGAGGTTCCGTTTCAAAACACTTCAACTCTTGAGAATTGGGTACTGAGAGCAATTCTCTGTCCGTCATGACGGAAGTGCAGGACGGACCGTCGTAGGCACGACGGACCGTCACAGGTTGCGTAATCCCAGTCTGGGTCAAATTTCTGGGTAAGTTTTAAAGGGGAGTTTTGGACTATTCTTGCTATAATTATAAATTTTAGTGGGTCAATGTTAATAACTCAAATCCTTGGGGGTGTAAAGGAGATGACCTTGAGTTATTTAGTGGGTGGTTTCCTCATCTTTCATACCTAATTATATGCCAAATTGGGGAAAAGAGAGAGAGTTTGGGAGAAGAAAAAATAGAGAGACCAAGGAGAAGAGAGGAACGATCTATAGAGAGAGACAACCAAGAGGAACCAAGAAGCTTGAGAGATTGCTTGTTTGATCAAGGATCCTTGGTGAAGGTAGGTTATGGTTGATACTATTTGTAGTAAACTCTTAATAGTGAATGATATGTATTGGTAGTATTGTAAACCCTTCTATATGCTTAATCTTATGCTTTCATGAATGTGATTATGTGTTTGTGATAAAATAAGCTTAATGAAGCTTTGAATCCAAAATCTTGAAGAAACCCTAATTCACCTTGTTATTGATGATGCCTTGGTATAAAAGAAGGCTTGATGAACTAAAGTAATGAGATTGGTGATGCCTTGGTATAAAAGAAGGCTTGATGAA